>QEPC01010495.1:481893-518858 GCA_003113815.1 Sphenodon punctatus
GCGGGGAGTGCATTTCGGCAGTTACATCTTGTCTGGCGGCTTCGGCCGTATCTCTCAGACTCTGACCTTGCCACTGTCATCCATGCCTTCATCACCTCAAGGCTGGATTACTGCAACATGCTCTATGTGGGGCTGTACAAGAAGCTGGTCTGCAGGCTGCAGCTGGTGCAGAATGCCACGGCCTGTCTCCTTACCGGGGCGGGCTGCAGAGAGCACATGATACCGGGCTCTGCACTGGCTGCCTATAAAGCACCAGGCCAGGTTCAAGGTGCTGGTTCTAACCTTTAAAGCCCTTCACGGCCTTGGCCGTGCTTATCTGCGGGATCGCCTCACTCCCCATGTGCCCATGCGACCCCTGAGATCATCCGGGGGAGCCTTTTTGGAAGTTCCCCGGGTGAGATGGGTGGGCGCTGATGCAAGATCTTTTTTGGTGGCTGCCCCCATGCTGTGGAACTCGCTCCTGGAGGAGGCTCAGTTGACCCCCACCCTCCTGTCTTTTCAACGTTTGTGTAAGACCAGGCTTTTGGCAAGGGGGGGTAGGAAGGTTCAAGGGGGTTGTTTTTTATGTATATGAGGTTTTTAATTGTGAATTGTTTTAATGTTTTGAGTTGTTGTTCACCACCCTGAGCTGCCCTGTAGGCTGGAGGGGCAGGATAGAAATCTTTTATAAAATAAAATAAATAAAAATAAAAACTCTGGGGCTGTTCTGGGACTGCTCTCTGCCCTCTCCGCTTCTCTGTGGGGGCAGGGTGAAAGTGACAAGGCAGCTTCACAGTGAACATTAAATAAATAAATAAATCACTGTGCATGTGTAAAATGGCCACCAGGGCTGTTTTGTGCAAGCACAACCTTTTTTTCAAAATGGCACCGGCAGCATCAACATCACAATAAAATAAGGGTAACAACACAAACTGAAGTAGCACAAAATCAAACCAACTACCAAAAAAGCTACTACATTCACAGCTGAAAATGTATAAAAAATATATGTATTTATTAATGTCACAAATGTATATATGTCTTTATCTAATCTATAAAAGAGGAAATATCTCCATACATTCTAAAAACAACAATGTGTAAAAAATTTGTACATAAAAAATTATATATAAAGACAATTATCAGACCCTACGCGTTTCGGGTTATGCACCCTTCCTCAGGGGATCGTTTAGATATATCTGTTAATTCAAGCAAAAAAAACCCAATCTAATCAGAAACATTCATTATGATGGTACAGATCTCAATTATAGATTAATAAAACTTTTCATGAAATTGATCATGTATGTATAAACTACAAACTCTGGTACATAATTTGGTGTATTAAATCAGCAGAGATTGTTTATGGCAAAATCCTTTATATTCTTATTCATAAATGTCAACTCTGAATAATTATATATGATCATAGAGCAATCCCCCTAAATAAGTATGGGGTTTTTTATATTAATGATAAATTTATTATGTAAAGAACCAAAAGTTGCCTAATCTATTTCTGTAGATATATGTTATTATCTCCAGATGTTGCTTCAAATCTACTGATTTACATTAAAACAAAAAAATTTAATAAACTATTCCAAGAAAAAAACAAGAAATAAATATGTATGTATATAACAAGAATCTTCTGAAGATAATTGGTACTTGGTGTTCCATTCAAAAAGAACCTACAAGGTTCACAGATGAGGAGTTGCATACAATCTTGAATGTTTCTAAAGGAGAGGCATATGTTATTAACCAAATTTTCATGTTTATTTGTTTCCCCACAAAAGAATGAAATTCCTATCTCCTTTTGATCCAAAAGATAATCAACTAATTCACTCTCTACCAAACTGCTTCTTGGAAAAAAATATGTATGATACAAATACCCATTGGCCAAAAGCATATTTTTTAAAGGGCAAACTCCATTTGTGTGCCTATCGTAGCCCCCACGATGCCTCTTATGACATCAAATGTTCAACAATCTGACCCACACTAGGCTAACATCAAAATAATTAGTCAACCCATAGACAACCAGGATCCTTCTACGCAAAGACCCATTAGAAAGTTCACAAGTTGTTTGCCGGCAGCATCAACAGCATTTTGGAAAAAAAAGTAGCTGATCTGCACATGTGCTGGTGCCGTGCATGCTCAGAAGAGCTGCCATTTTCCAAAATGGCACCAACACTGCCGGTGTCATTTTAGAAAAGGGCTGCACAAGCACAGTGATTTTTATTTGCTTAATTATTCATTCATTTCTTTGCGATATATCTCACAAGATTTAGCATCGGGGCCAAGATGTCCGAGCCAAAATCTCACAAGATATCTCATGAGAATCTAATTTGATTTTAATTTCAGCCTTAGGTGGAGTTATCTAAACTTAACTGCCAGAGACATAAAATAAAATAGGCTCCAGCCCTTGCAGCAGTAACTAAGGGCTCATTCACACAACTCATTCCTTCTTGCAAACCTGCCACTTGTGCCATAGTCTGTGTTTAACTTGTCCTAGAACAATGCATCCACACAACTGATGATTCCCTTCTTTTGCCAATGACCTACCCATTGCATTGGGTGGCAGAGAACAAGGGATCATCACAGACCGTAGACAAAAGTAAGGATTTCACACGACACTCAGAATTTGTGTTTTTGCCACTGTGGACTGTTACAGAGTGTTGTGTGAATGAGTCATTAGTTTCCAAATTTCTTTCCATATGAGTTCCTCTGCTTTAGTATATCTTGGTTGTTACTTTAACTGTATGGCTCTTTATCCCCAGTTCATGGGAACAAATTGTTAATCAAGAGGAATAGTCTCAGGGCTGTAACCTCACCCTCCATGTGTCACATTTTTTCAGATGAGTGCTTGTGTAAATACAGGTGCCAGCAGGATGGTATTTGGGGGATGGGATTATGTTGGAAACAGGTGGGACAAAGAGGCTCCTGCCCCTTTCTAAGGTAGCTCCACCCTTTTGGAGTACCATGATATCATGGCACTTCAAAGGGGTAGGGCTACATGAACTCCAGGGGGTGCAAGTGCAAGCCCTGTACTGCCTTCTCCACACTCCTAGCATCTATATGTGTGAACGAGTCCAACAAAATTCATTTCCTATGACCGGTCTGGCATTTATCTGGATATAGTTCTAAATTCTGATTCTTTTTGCTTCCAACAGATTCAGATTTGCAGATTTGCCAGCACAGAGCACCAACCTGTTGTACTAAAAAGATGGAAGAAAGCTATCAGACAGCTGTTCGGCGAGAGAGGATACAGAACATCCAGGCGCTGAACTTTGAACTGAAGTATAGGATAGTTGGCCACATCACAGCTTTCCAAGGTAGGAACTGTGGCTGCTAAGGAAATGACCGCAAGAACCTTAACATTCCAGTGTCGGGTCTCACTGGTAGAGATGAGGCTACAAGGCCTTGGCAGGGTGGGGGAAACTATATGGGGGGGGGGGAGGAACAACCAATGGGGAGGGTAATAACTGGGCAGAAGGAGTGGTGAGGGCACCAGTCTTAAATGGAGGCACAGGGCCCAATTTAGTTATGTAGCTGTCTTGTGTGTATACAGATTCTTCTCTACAAAGACTGGCAGTCTGACATTTGTAGTTTTACTGTTTCCTTCTACATAGTTTGTTCCCTAAATCTTTAAAGCTTCGTTTCAGGAGAACACATAAGCAAATACTTTAAACAGGTGCAGAAATTGTTTCCTGAATCAGAGTCTAACATTTGGTGTGATCTTAGTCTCTGTGTCAATGGATGTTAACAAACAAGACATTGCCCCACACTGGCCCCCAGTAATCGCAGATTAACCTGTTTGAATAGTGGCCAACAAATGTTTGCCCCGGCGCTGCCATGGGACACAGCCCTGCAACCATGACAACGAGAAGCCATGCCAGCCATTAACACCTGCCCACCTGGGAACCTGGGAGGTGCATTGTTGACGTGGGCGGGGGCAGTAGGCCAGGCAAGACATGTTTGTTCATGGGACTGTTCAGGACTTCTGCGCTGTGGGTCTCGGTGGTGGTGGTGGACCCATGTGTGGGTGTGGCTGCCCGTGGGCATTCACATGGGCAGCAGCCCTGTAGAATTATGCTCCACATTCCCTGGAATCACATGAAAACGTGACCTGCCTGGCCTCCTGACTCCACCACGGTTTCAGGGACTGTCTCCCATGGCAGGGGGCAGGATCCTGGGATGCAGGGTGGTCGGTGGGATGGGATGGGTGTGTGTGGAATGACTGCCCATGTGAAGTTTTTTTTGAGCTTCCCCAGGGCATGGCAGCCGCCTGTGTGCCTGCAGAACCCACATGTGGGTCTGCCTGTGTGAAGGACTCCCAACACTAGCCACAGTGGTGGCTACTGCATGGGGGCCACATGGGGAGTCTCCAGTTCTGGGCAACTCTCAGCACATGTGTTATCACCCAATGTCAACTACTTTAGAATAGAATGAAATCATTTCCTTCATATGAAATTGAAGAACAGATGTGGCAACTTACTTGTCTGGGAACTCTCATCTGACTAATGCATCAAATTCAGGGCCGGCCCTAGGCATGCACAACATGTGCAGTTGCACTTGGCCCCACGCCAGCCTAGGCCCTGTGCCTGGGGGTGGCAGCCCCTGCAAACTATTTAAATTATGCAAATTAGGCCCCACACCAAGACTTTACACATGGCCCCACATGGTCCCACAAATCTTGGGGCCGGCCCTGATCAAATTATTTCACTAGCTAACGAGCTACTTGAAGCTGACCCACTTTTAAAGAGCCATGGGTCACTGATAAATAGATCCACCTGAAGAAATAGACCCTGGACATTTTAAAATTCTAATTACGTTTTTCTATAGTGCCAGCAATGTATCCAGCACAGAAAAATCTCTAAGCTGGAGACAGGTCCCTACCCTGAGGGGCTTGCAATCTAGGAGAGACAAGGGAGTGAGACAAAAGAGAGGGGAACAAAGGGAGAGACAGGGAAACATTCACAAAGTTGAGAAGTCACCGGTACACGTGCTTTGCTTGGTTACAGAGGAGAAGGGAACTGTGAATGAAAAAGAGTAGAGCAAGCATCGCTGAGCAGTCTGTGCTGTGGGGATGAGGAGCTAAGGAAAACCTGATGGAAGAGAGGTTTTGAAGGGGGATTTGAAAGTAGGGAGGGAGATTGCAGAACAAATGTGTTCAGGGAGGCAGTTCCAGGCATAGGGATCAGCATGGGAGAAGAGGCAAAGACGGTTCAGGGAGCAGGAGATTTGAGGTTGGTGGCAAAGAGTAGTATAACCAAGTGCAGATTGATGCCGGGGAGCAAGGCTGTAACAGGGAGCCAGCTAATCAGTCTACGGCCCCTTTAAGAGGGTAGCACCAGCAGTGTGATGGCAGGTTCTAGCGAGGCTGCGCAAAGTGAACGACAGCACTGAAAAGTAAAGCAGCTGCATGTGGAAGTGCATCTTAGGGCCGTAATGAAGGTGCATCACCAGGGTAATTAAAGCACCACTGTGCTTGGGTGTGGCTGAAGCTAGCCCAGGAGATAAAGCTTGAGCCAGAGCTCAGTGCTCGGAAGAACACAGGAGAGGCAGAAGCTAGATAGAACTCTGCCTCCAGAGCAAGCCTGACCCAGAGGGTGTTGCCTAAGCTGAGAGGGTTTGGCGAGCAGCTTGGAAAGAGCCGAAGGAGCTCTGCCTCAGGAAACCCTGCTCAGAGGGAGTTGCCTGAGTGACGGTTTGGATACAGAGGCTGCAGGGTGTAGGCAGGTGAGCCGGCAGCCTAAACAAGTGAGCCAGGCTTGCTAGAGTACAGGTGGGGCTTTGCCTGGCCCATAAGGACCATGAGTATGGTGGAAACTGCATGTATAATGTTGGGATCTGTATAAGTAAAAGTCATTTTGAAGTTAATTCCCTTGTGAGACAGTGATTTGTGGGAACTGGTCCTGAAAGGACTTACTTGGACTAGATTATGCCCTGTTTTAAAGGCCATGAAGAGTCTTAAAGGCGAAGACAAGGAGCTTGTGCTATGAAGGGGGAAAGAGATCCAGTGAAGGGAGCAGAGTATGGGTTGAACATCATCCTTTTTAGATGGGACGCACCCACATGGGTCCACCCATCCCCCAGGGACCCAGCCACATGACTCCGGCAGTCCGGCATGGATGGAGACACGCTCCTGCGACCCATGCACCGCCTACCCTTGCCCCTGCATGGAGCAACCTGGGTTTTTCCCAGTTGCTCTGTGCGGGCACATGGATGAGCAGTGCGTGGGTGCAGGTGCACACTCATCACCTGCTGTGTGAACGCCTCCCCCCCTCCCCACACACTCACCAAAAGTGTGCTGGTACTTCACCCAGGGCACATGGACCCAGATGGGAGGTGGGTCCGTCTAAAAATGGCCAAAGTAGCTGGATGGCCTTAATGGCGGAGTGTTGAACAGAAGTGAGAGGTTCAAGGTGAGAGCAGAGAAAGCTGGTAAGAAGAGGGTTGGAGTAGTCTAGGTAAGAGATGACAAAGGGTGTCTTTAGATGTAACATCAATGGGTGTCTGAAAGTGTGTTTTGTCCTTGATATAAACACCAGTTTGGCCCTGTGTTCACCATTTGGCACTGCTTAGACACATAACCCATCTAGGGGCAAATTGGTGTTTTTCTCGCCGCCCAATCTCAGCAGGCAAGCGCTACCACCTCATTCCCCATGTTGTACCTGCTAACACACCACACAATATCATTAGTAGGGATGTGCGAACGCTGTTCGGATGTTTGGAGTTCAGGCCGAACTTCACCTGTTCGGACGACCAAACCGAACGTCCAAACCGAATGGTTGAATGGCCGAACAGTTCGGAAAAGTTTGGATGAGTTCGGGGGTGGGGAAAATGTGACTTTGGGTGGGAGAAATGTGACTGGAAGGGGGAAGCAGCTGAGGAGCAGACTTCCTGACACCAGGGGTGGAGACCAGGGGTGGTTTCAGGGCCAAATGATCCCGATACCGAAAAAAATATTTTGATTTCGGTATCGGTATCGATAGAGCTATTTTCTGATGTTCAGCCGTGTTCAGCCAAACCGAATGCCGCTGGACCGAACAACCGAACCCAAACTCGGGTTTCGAACCGAACATCCAAACCGTGTTCTGTTCACACATCCCTAATCATTAGACACAACGTTGGCCATGTGTTCAGCCAAAACACGCAAATTGTTCTTGTGATGCAACGGTGTTCACATCGTGTGTTCCATGGGTGGCCAGATTGGTGTCGGGATTGTTATGGTGCTTACACACAATGGCCAAACGCGTGCTTCGGGGTTTTGACACCTGATCTTTGTTATGTCTAAAGAAGCCTATAGTAGAAATAGAAAAGGTACAGAGAAGGGCAACATAAAGTATAAAGGGTATGGAACAGCTCCCCTATGAAGAGAGGCTGACAACCTCAACCCAAACGAAGGCCTCACTGTACAAACAATAAACAGGAGTCTGCAGTGAACAAAGAAATGTGATATAAGAGATCTGGTTGGATGGTTTGGATGCTAGCCCAGAGCTTTGGCAACCCAGGTACAATTTTCTGCAAGGATTACCACCACTCCAGGTTTGACCCAGAGTGTCTGAGTTTCCACATATCATCTCCAGGCTCTGGGTGAAATCAGCAGACTGTGAAGGTTTGCAGGAGGATCTTGTGAGACTGGATGACTGGGTATCTAAATGGCAGATGAAATTTAAGATGGACAACTGCAAGGTGATGCACATAGGGAAACATAATCCAAACTATATGTGCACAATGCTGGGTTCTAAGTTAGGAGTTACCACTCAGGAAAAGGACCTCGGAAAAATTGCAGACCATACATTGAAATCCTCAGCTCAGGATGCGGCAAAAAAGCAAATTGAATGTTAGAAATTATTTGTCAGGGGATAGAGAATAAAACTGAAAATATCATAATGCCTCAATATAAATCTATAGTCCAACTGTACCTTGATTATTATGATCAGCTATGGTTGCCCCATCTCAAAAAAAAGATATAGGGTGTCTTTAGACATAACATCAACGGGTGTTTGAATGTGTGTTTTGACTGTGATATGAACAGCAGTTTGGGCCTGTGTTCACCATATGGAGCTGCTTAGACACACAGCCCATCTTGGGGCAAATAGGTGTTTTGCTCACCACCCGAACTCAGCATGAAAGCACTGCCGCCTCATTACCCATGTTGTACCTGCTAACACACCACGCAATATCATTAGACACAACAGTGGCCACGTGTTCAACCAAGGGTATTTTCAGACGTTACGAGATCATGATCAACCACGGACAATCCCCTGTGGTGGCAGATGGTCCCATAACGTCTGGTTGCTCGCTGCCAGATGTTCACCACGGTGAACCATCAACGGTGAGCAAAATAACCACGCTTTCGAGGATGGTCCGGGCACCATCTCCGAAAGCGTGGTTAATTGAACCACGGCCCGGAATCGGCAGATGGTAACGTTGCACCGTGCAGCCCCGCCCCCTCCCCAGATTCCCCGCCGGAATCAGCCGGCTCGGGCCGTTCTGATTCTGGCCGGGAATCAGAAAGGTGATTCCGTGACGGGGCCAATAGGCGCCCCGTCATGTCTGAAATCACCCCAAAACACGCAAATTGTCCTTGTGATGGAATGGTGTTCATATCGTGTGTTCAACAGGTGGCCAAATTGGTGTTGGGATTGTTATGGTGCTTACACACAACAGCCAAACATGTGCTTAGGGGCTTTGATACCTGATCTTTGTTATGTCTAAAGACGCCTTAGATCATGGAAGCTCTGTCTGTGGAAACTCATTGCTGTGAAGGGAGTATGGGTCTTAGATATGCTTTCTCATGTGAAGCTTCCATATACTAATACTGTTCATCATTTCTATAGTGCTACTAATCATACGGAGCGACGTATACTGTGCTAAGGATAGTGCCTTATGATCACAATATTACTAAGATAATAAAAGTTCTACCTTCTATTTGAAGTGCAGAGCATTGTTCTCACATCTAGTCAATTACAAAGGCTTGTGCTTTACTTGCATTTTAAGTCAATGGTACATAAAATTAAGTGCATGCTGGATCAGGCATAAAATACTCACCACCTTGCAGGATCAAGATCTTAAACTAAGCAAAGGTAAGCACACTAAAATAAAAGAGAAGAATTTCTGTGAACTAAAGGTTCAGCATTGCATTCTGTGCTGGGGTGGCCAGCAGGTTTGTTTTTCTATTGTTTGGGTCTGTAGTTAACAACCAATTTGTTCATGGAAACAAATATCCAAATTTTATTTGTCAGTTTAAAACTGCACTTTTGTTCCAGCTGTACTTCAGTTTTTGATGGTCCTGTGCCCAAGATGAGGGTGTTGGGTGGGAGCATGTGTGTGTTGTGGCATTAGTCATTCCCAGTCCCCCCCACCCCCCGAAATGATTGTAATGATAGCAGGAACTGCAATTACCCATTAAATGCAGTTGTGGCCATCCCACAACGAACACGTGCAGGGCTGTGCCATCTCCAGCAGGTACATAGTGGTCTGTCCACATTTTTTAGTTCTCTTGACACTAAATGTTATGGGGCACTGGTATAGACAGTAACTTTTAAAATATTTTATTCAAAATAAGTAGGGTGAAATCCTGGCTCCTTTGAAGTCAATGGTAGAAAGTGGTAAAGTGCCTTAAAATACAACAATCTCCATGAGACAGTCTAAATAACTGGTGCAATAAAAAATATTATCTGAACCATTTTTTCTCCATTTTCAGATAAATGAGGCATGTTTAATAAGAGTATTGCAATATAGAGTCAACATTTGCTTTTGAATGATACAAAATTAAGAGAGTTGGGATGGAGCTTTAGGGGAGAGAGAACAAGAGAGAAATGGCATGTTGCTTTATTTCACAATGACTTTGGGAGAACATTTTAGTATCCTGCATAGCTTTAAAATCAGGCAGCAAGTCCCATTTTGAGCCACCACTGTGCTGAAGACTGGAAATGCATAGGCATTGTTGAATGACAGTGGGTTATTCAAGTCATTTTCCAGCATCATTCTACAATAAAGCTAAGGTCAGAATAGATTAACCTATCAAGCCCTCAGGTCAAGCCAGAGGCTTTATTGCTTGATGCTGATGAATCCTTTCAAATGAATGAAATCGGTCATTAGACCTTTCAAGTAGTTTTAAATTTACAAGCATTTTCCAGAAATGACTAAATAGATTATTTATCATAAATGGTTATGAACATGTTTCATCTAAGTTAGGTAAGAACAAGGGAAAATTTTAGTTTGCTATTCTTAGAATGACAGCTGTATTTTTATTCTTTTGGTTTTGTGTAGTTTTCAGTAAGGTATTGAAAAAGCCTCTAGTTCCCTTCTTCATAGAACACTGAATAAGCAGACTATTGCTAAGAGGTTGCATTTAAGCAGGATTATTATTTTATATTGAAGTAGTTAATTTGTTTTTGTTTGGCTTCTAATTGTGTTTTTACCACTAGAAAATGTGAAAGGCAAAATCAAATTAGACATGGTAAAATCTCGACTATCTATTTTATTTCAAGGAAAAACTTTTCCTCTCACACATTTTTGTAATTTTAGAGGCGCAGAGAGAGAATGTTGTCATTTGAAGTAGGAAGTTGCCATTTTCTTGATCTATCCATTGCTGCAGTTCTCACACATAATTTAGTGTTCCTTATTGAATGATTTGCAAATAAGATTACCTTCAATCAAAAATTGCATTAATATGTTGTCTAACCTTAATTACCTTAGTAAGAGACCTGGTGGAGTGTCGATAACCAATGGGTCACTGTAATACCGGGGTACAAAATATGTAAAAATGACAGAGTAGATCGAGCTGGTGGTGGGGTGGCTCTGTATGTTAAAGTCAGCATTGAGTCAAGTAGGATTAAAATTTTACAGGAAGGGAACTTTACTCTGCAATCTCTATGGATAGAAAGTCCATGTGTAACAGGGAAGTGTATAGCAGTGGGGCCAGGATTGTAAGACTGACTATGAAATGCTAACAGAGATTAGGCGGGCTACTAAAGTCAGTAACATAATAATAATGGATGATTTCAATTACCCTAATATTGGGTATTTTCAGACGTTACGCGGGCCTTTGGCCCCGTACCGGCACCACCGGCTTCATTCCCCGCCGGGGTCACCCCGTAACGGCACAACAGACGTGCCGGGGGGATCCCGGCGGGGAAAGTGGGAGGGGCCGGGGCTGCGCAGCGCAACGTGCGGACTCACGGCCCCGCCCCCTCCACGCACCCCGCCGCCCGCCCTCCGAGGAGACGGGCGGGCGGCGGGGCCAATGCGGCCGCTGCGTCCGGCCGAACGTGCCATGGCCAGACGTGACTTTTCCTTGGTCACGGCCCGGGGTCCGTTTGACCACGCTTCCCGGGACCTTCCCCCGGCTAGCCCGGGAAGCGTGGTTCAAAAGAACCCCATGTGGGGATTGACCGTGGCCAACATCTGGCGCGCCGTGAACAGACGTACGGGACACGGTGACCACAGGTGGGTATTCACCGTGGTTCACCGTGTTCACGTAACGTCTGAAATCACCCATTGATTGGGGGAAACTCTTTTGGACGTGATATGGAGGTAAAGTTTCTAGATGCCATAAATGAATGCTTCTTGCAGCAGCTGGTCCTGTAATCAATGAGAGGAAGAGCTACTTTAGATCTAGTCCTAAGTGGAGCACAGGACCTGGTGCAAGGGGTAACAGTGGTGGAGCTGCTTTGCAATAATATAATCAAATTTCAGATAATTACTGGAAGGAGAATGGTAAATAGAACTAACACAGTATCATTTCACTTTAAAAGGGGAGACTATGCTTAAATGAGAAAACTAGTTAGAAGGAAACTAAAAGGAGCAGTGGTGAGGATTAAATGTGTGCAAGAGGCATGGAGACTATTTAAAAACACCATCTTGGAAGCCCAAATTAAATGTATTCCACAGTTTTAAAAAAGTAGCAAGGGGACCAAACGCCTGTCAGCGTGGCTAATTGGTGAGGTGAAGGGGGCTCTTAGAGCCAAAAAGGCATCCTCTAAATATGGAAAGCTAGTTTTTGTTCACTGCCGGTGGTTCACCGTGGTGAACATCTGGCGGCAAGCAACCAGTCGTTACAGGACCATCCGCCACCACAGAAGATTGTCTGTGGTTGACCATGATCTCGTAACGTCTGAAAATACCCAAAGTCAAGGTCAGTAGTATAGCTAAGTTTAAGGAAAGGTTGAACAAGTTTCTGGAGAATAGGTCCATCAGCAATTATTAGCCATGTAGGTTTGGGGAATGTAACCTCTTACTGTCAGGAGCTGGGAATGAACAACAGGGAATGAATCACCCCATTGTGACCTGTTGGGTACTCCTTCCAAGTGACCAAGATTGGCCACTGTTGGAGACAGGTGCTGGACTTGATTGACCATTGGTCTGACCCAGTATGGCACTACTTATGTTCTAAGCTTAGGTGCTTTTATGGCTTCTAATGCATACTCAGTGAGATTTATACGATTCTTAAAGCTTACAATGCTTTATAATGCCCACCAAATGGCTGTTTACAAATGCCCACCAAGTACATGATTGCTAAAGCTTATATTGTTGAAGAGCTGGCTTTTCAAAAGTTCTCAGCAATTACCTAGCTTTGGGCTGAAACAACAATCAAAATTATTCTTGTGAGAATCAAGAACCAGCAGTGCTAACAATTTGAGATCTTGTGAGATTTTTTTTTGGAGGGGGATGCTCTGTGCATGTGCAGAATATTCACTGCAGCCATTCTGCACATGTGTGGCCCTTTTCCAAGGTGGTGTAGGCCATAACATAACCATTTTGGAAAAGAGCAGCTTTTCAACTGACCCAGGCCCTGTTGTCACCATCAGGAGCGGATTGGGAAATCAAAGTGGCCTGGGAAAATCTAGTCTTAGTGGCCCAATGTCAGCGGCAAAGCCACCAGGGTGCCGGAAATGGGCCAAGGGTGTGTGGCTTGGGGTGTGGCTTGGGGCACGCAGAGTGCACCAGATTTTGGGCCTATCAGAGCTGAGTCCCCATACTCAGATTCTCAGCAGCCTGGCAGGGGCGAGTGGGAGGTTATGGGGGGATGGCAGGGGGGAGACTGCCACTGGTGGGGGTACTGGCCTTCATTTCAGTGCTCTGGCTCCCCAAATCACTCCGTTTCAGTGCTCAGTGGCCCCCAACCGAAAATCACTCTGTTCCTTGCTATGCATTCTACAGTAAGGCTTCTTCATTCCTACACCAGCTGCACTAGTATTCCACAGGCACTGTGTTTAGCTTAGCAAAGAGAAGACTAAGGGGAGAATTGATACCAGANTAGAGTGAGTGGGGTAGGGTAGATGTCAGGTAGAGCGGGTAGGGTTAGGTGTGCTTCAGTGTAAGTGAGTGAGTGATGCACTCGACACTCGCTTACCTGCAGCCAGATACTCATACTTGACATCCAACGTTGCCAACTGCACAGTCCAACACAGTCCAGTGGCTGGTGGATGAAAAAGAAAAAAAATATTTTAATGCACTGTGTCGTGCACAGTTGCCAGGCCCCACCATTGGCCAATGGCCAGAAAACTGTGGAAGCCCACCCCACCCCCAAGCAAGGACAGCCAGCCCCAGCAGGCACCCGCACCCACCAATCGCCCAACCAGGTGGCCCCAGCACCCACCTGCTGCCTGCTGCTGCTGCAAGTTGTAAGTTGCCTCCTGCTCCTCTCCTCGCACGCTCTGGCCACAAGTCTTTCCCTCCCGGAAGTTGCGTTTATACTTCCGGGAGGGAGCGCTGCGGCCAGACCGTGTGAGGCGTGTGGGAGAAGGGGACTCAGGTAGGCCCGTTCCAGGCTGTGACAGTCTGGAACGGGCCGGCCTGAGCCCCCTCCCCCTCCTCCCCCCCATGGGGAACCGACAACAATTTAAAAAAAGAAATGTTTTAAAAACAAACAAAAAAATTTTTTTAAAGCCGCGGGGTGGGACCAGCCCTCCCAGCTCACTAGGAATCTTCCTGGTGGGTTCAATGGCCAATCCACCCCTGGTCTCCATGCTGTCCCAATGTTTGGCTGCTGTGGGTGATTAGATGAGGCTGAGCCGACTGAAGCTGACTCCTGGCAAGACAGACATGATGCTGGTGGAAAGGGTCGGTGATCTGGGGGAGGAAAACACTCCCATTATCAGGGGTGGTCGCCCTCCATTGGTTCCATGTGTGTGTATCCTTGGGGTGCTCCTGGATTTACAGCTGTGCTTGGATTCCCAGGTATCAGCTGTGGCCAGGGGCACCTTTCACCAACTACATCTGGTGAGGAGACTCTACCCATATGTCTCAGACTCCGATCTCGCCACCATCATCCATGCATTTGTCACCTCAAGACTGGATTATTGCAATGTGCTCTGTGTGGGGCTGCCCATGGTGACAATTTGGAAGCTGGAGCTGGTGCAAAATGTGGCAGCCTGTCTGCTTACTGGGACAGGCCATAATAACACCAGTGATATCGCACCAGTGCTCTGAGCTCTGCACTGGCTGCCTATTGCCTTCTGCGTCCGATAAAAGGTGCTGGTTTTGACCTTTAAAGCTCTAAATGGCCTGGGCCCTGTTTACCTGAAGGAACGCCTCACCGCTGGCGTCATCCGGGAGCACCCTCCTGGAGGTCACACACACTATTGATGGGTCCAAACAGATAGGCAGGCATTCTCGGAGGCTGCACCATTGCTGGCAGGCATTCTCGGCGACTGCGCCATTGCTGTGGAATGCCCTGTCAGTGAAGATCCACCTCAGCGGGATCTCCTTGTTTTCTTATGAAGTTGTAAGACCTGGCTCTTCCATCGGGGGGGCGAGGGGGAGAGGGGGATGGTTTAGGGAGATCTGGCTGGGGTGTGTTTTTCATGGAGGTCACTGTGAATTTTATGTATATAGCTATGGTTTTATATTTGTATATTTATATTTGTATCCATAATATACTTTTTAATTTAATTGTGAGCTGCCCTGAGTTGCCTTGAACGAGAGGGGCGGGGTAAAATTATATATAAATAAAATAAATGCACAGAACCAGCTGCCCCTTTCCAAAATGGTGCTGACATAGCCTGCACCATCTTGGAAAAGGGCCACACATCTGCCAAACAGTCATAGTGGCTATTTGCGCATGTGCAGAGGGTTTTTTAATTTTTTTAAGAAGCTCATGAGAATGATATTGAGACTGGCCAATTCTTGGCTCATTCTTGATCTCAAAAATCTCATTGGGAACTGGGCTCTTGATGAGATTTTTGAGATATGCAAGATCAAATTTCAGCCCTAACCTAGCTTTCTTCCTTGACGCTGAGGGTGCAATCTTGTGGCCCTCACAAACGTGAGGAGCAGTGAAAGGCCTTGGGCATGCACATGCCCCACCGGCACAGAAAGTCGCGCGGGGCAACGGCACACCCCATCCAATGCGACTCACTGAGCCCACACAACCCACAGCCCGGGAGATGGAGCAGGAGTCATGGCTGCTTCATCCCCTGGCTGTGGGGTGTGTGGGCTTGGGGGTTGCAGCATGGGTCGCGCCGTTGCCATGCACTGGTACCTGTGTGCACAGGGCACATGCAAGTCTGAGTATCTGCCGCTCAGAACACCACTGTGCCTGCCGCCGGCATAAGCTGGCAGCAGGATTGCACCCTGAATGTGTAGATCAGTGGTTCCAAAAATTTTGCTTGTGTTACCCCATTCTGAGACTTAAATATAATTTTATAACTCCAAATGGCAACAAAAGCCATGCCAAGTATACCAAATTTCATCATTATGACTCTATCCACAGATGACCTGACATGTAATGATGATGATGATGATGTATAATTTCAACCTTCGGTGCATGGATGTAATTATAATGATGTAGAATTGTAATCTTTGGTGCATGGGTGTAATCATAGAGGGAGGCAAGTGGAATGCATCCCATCTACTTTAAGAGCAGGGGGGAATGAATACCCAGATCCCACCCCACTTTTGCATCCTATAGAATGTCTACCATTTCTGATACTGCTTCATGTAGAACTAATGGGAGGAAGAAGGCATGAGGAAAAAATGGCAAATGGGCCATTCACATTGAGGTACCTTTAGATTGATTGATTTTAATTTTCAGGGCGAGTGTTTTAGGGATGAGGGGAAGCGGTCTCACTGGGACTTCAGGAAGTGCAGGGGAAGGGGAGGGGGAGAAATATGCCCTCAGGGGATACTTATATGGAGTGTGTTTCTCAGCTGGCAGAGACACTGTCAATGGAATAGACAATTTAGGGGTGTGCATGTCATTTTTGTTATTGCAATAACAAAAATGACAACCGAGAATAACGATAACGAAAACAACCGAGAATAACTATACTGATACCGAAAATGAAAACTAAAATGAAAACATCGTTATCATTGTCATTATTATTAATGCTGTGGCAGTTGGGTTTTGGAGGGAAAATGTGGAGAGGGGAGGAGGGAGCAGTCATCTCGGAGATCTAAAGAGGGCTGAACTCTTGAACTGTGCCTGTGTTGGGAGGAACGAGCAGTTCAGGAGTATCTGATGGATGTATCGCTGGCCAATGAGCAGCACAAGCAGACCCCAGCAGTCTCATGGCACTCTGATTGCTCAATGCCTGCTGCCTCCCACAACCAATGGGGGGCACTCTGGGGGAGGGCACCGCAACCTTTTATAATGGCAGGGCCAGACTTTTTTTTCTCTGTTCTGTGAGAGCTCTGCTTGTCAGGTTGCATTTACAGAACTGTGGTGCTTGCACACAAAAAAAATCCTCCCTAGCCCTCATTGTATTACCAATACCTTTCCTTCCTCATACCCTACATTTTACCTTATCCCTTTCCCTGCCCTTCTCCCCCATGTATATTATATATAGATAGGTAGTATAGATTAGATATAGATATATATTATGGACATACATATAGATTAGATTAGATTAGAATAATAATATTGATAATTGATTAGATAGATAGTTTTCCTTTTCCCTTCCCCTGTCTCCTTTAGATTTAGACAGATATTAGTTGTGCAGGGGAATCAATACCAATATCAAAAATTTGAAACAGTACCGATACTGACAACAATAACGAAAACGACATTGTCGTTAATAACAATAACTAAAATGACATTTTTGAATAATGAAAACAGAAAACAAAAACAACATGGGAGCCTGGTGCACACCCCTAATAGACATGGAACATGCAAACTCTGGAAAAATAAATCCTTCCACAGTAATACACTTCATTACAATTTCAAATATCTCATAGAGTAGTTTTCAAATAATTTCAGTATTTTGGGGGGCACTTCTGGATCAGAGGGTGAGGCATCCATATGTCAAGGATAGATTCAGTGTTTCCCTCAACATTGGGTGCAGCCACATGAGCTGAGGTGGGCCCAATTCCCACACGGCCCACCATGGGTAATCATTGCTGTCACACTTCAGGGTCAGCAAGGAGAACAAGGCAGATGGTCCCCCCAGCACAGGGAAGCTGGGTGGGCATGCCGCTGTTGGCGGTTCTGCCACACGGGCGGCCGTCCAGCTCTACCTCCTTCCCCCAGCCCACCGACTATCCTGCCCCGGCTGTAACATGGCTGCAGGGGAATGGAGGTACCCCCTGCCGTTTGCTGCCCCTCAGCAGACCTCACGATCTGGTGGGGGAGTTGGAGACCATGCACACAAGCAGCAATGCACTACCACACATTGGACAGCCTTACCCCACTTCAGATAAAGCAAAGTTGTTACATGCTGTGCCCCCAGCCTTTTTATGGGGACCCAGGGTGTACCAACCAGCTTCCCGCCATGCTGTGGGAGTGAACACGTGGTGCCTGCCGGACAGATGAAACTCTGCATCGTGCAGTAAGGCTGCCTGATGCGGGGTAAGGCTACCCAATCCGTGATAACAGCTTGTGTGGCTGCTGGCTGCACTCCTTCAGTGTAAATTTACACTAAGGCTTTGGTGTAGAGCGTGGTGCCTCATTTCAAGTAACTCCCTCTCCAGGACTGTCAGCAATACTCTCTTGCCATGGCTATGTACTTATAGCTGTGAGGAGTTTGTCACCTACTTTGCAGAGAAGAGATTTATTTTATTTATTTATTTAATATATTTATACCCCGCCCCTCCTGCAAACAGCTCGGATTCAGTGCGATTTCGGAGCTGGGATTGATACAGAGGAAGGAGAGCTTGGGGTTATGGATGCCACATCTAGTCCATCTTTGTGGGATCCGTTTAAGGAAGTGGTGCCGGCTGATGCCGTGGGTGTCCTGGGGTCTGTTAGGGCCTCCTTTTGTGAATTCGATCCATGTCCGACCTGGTTGGTGAAAGCCTCCAGGGAGATCCTGGTGCTGGTGCTGGCGGGGGTCATCAACGCCTCCCTTCGGGAGGGTAGGGTGTTGGACTGCCTCAAGGAGGTGGTGTGACCCCTGTTAAAGGAACCATCTTTGGACGTTGATACACTGGCCAGCTACCGGCCTGTCTCTAACCTTCCCTTTTTAGGAAAGGTTATTGAACGGGTTGTGGCCCAGCAGCTCCGGGGTCACCTGGATGGCATCAGTTTTCTAGACCCTTTTCAATCAGGGTTTCGCCCAGGGTATGGCACCGAGATTGCATTGGTGACCTTGGTGGATGACACCCACCAAGAGATGGATTAAGGGCATTCAACACTACTCGTCCTGTTAGATCTCTTGGCTGATTTTGATACAGTGGACCATGGGTTATTGCTGAGACGATTGTGGTCCTTGGGGGGTGGGGTGGATGGGACGGTCCTTGGATGGTTCTGCTCATTCCTCTCAGAAAAGAGCCAGCGGGTGGTGTTGGGGGCTGAAACATTTAGCCCTTGGGACCTATTTTGCAGCATACCACAAGGTTCTATTTTGTCTCCATTATTGTTTAACATCTATATGCAACCCCTGGGGGAGGTTGTGAGATGGTATGGTGTGCGTTGCCACCAATATACCGATGACACCCAGCTATACCTCTCGTTTTCAACTGACCCAGGCCCTGCAGTCTCAGTGCTTTCCTGGTGTCTGGAGGCAGTGGCTGACTGGATGTGGCGGAGCAGACTGAGGCTGAATCCCAATAAGACAGAGGTGATGTTGGTGGGTCAGGTGGCGGGAGTGATGGCTCCCCTCGTTGAGGGGGTCCTCCCCCCACTGGCTCCCCGGGTCTGGAGCTTGGGAGTCCTGTTGGACCCCAGCCTTTGGCTGGATTGCCAGGTAGAAGCGGTGGCGAAGGGAGTCTTTTGCCAACTACATCTTGTGCGGATGCTCTGGCCATATTTTTCAGACTCTGACCTGGCCACCCTCATCCATGCGTTCATCACCTCAAAGCTGGATTACTGCAACACGCTCTACGTGAGGCTGCCCCCGGTGACGTTTCAGAAGCTGCAACTGGTGCAGAATACAGCGACCCGTCTTTTGACAGGGACGGGCCATAGGGAGCACATAACATCAGTGCTCCGAGCTCTGCACTGGTTGCCTATAGCGTTCTGAGCCCAATTCAGGGTGCTGAAGTCCTACAGGGCTTGGGCCCCTCCTATCTGAGAGACCGCCTCACTCCTCGGGTCCTGGGGTGATCCTTACAGTCCA
Source organism: Sphenodon punctatus (assembly GCA_003113815.1). Taxonomy (NCBI): domain Eukaryota; kingdom Metazoa; phylum Chordata; class Lepidosauria; order Sphenodontia; family Sphenodontidae; genus Sphenodon; species Sphenodon punctatus. The sequence goes on from QEPC01010495.1 coordinate 501,363, forward strand.
CCGTGGGCACCTTCTTGGAGGTCCCCCGGGTTAGCTGGAGGGCCACAATGGAGAGGGTGTTCTTGGTGGTCGCACCGCAGCTGTGGAACTCCCTCCTGGAGGAAGCTCAACTGGCCCCAAGTCTGCTGGCCTTCCACAGGGCCTGTAAGACCTGGCTGTTCGTCCAGGCTTTCAGGGAAGGGAGTGGGTAGGGATGGGGGAGATGGGTAGTGGGTGGGGGATCAGGTTGGTTTAGGGAAGGTTTAGGTATGGGTTATTTTAATCTGGGTGTTTTAGGTTGTTTTAATTGCATTTTAGTTATGTGTTTTAAAATGTTGTTAGCCACCCCAAGATGCTTGTAGCAGGAAGGGGCGGCATATAATAAATAAATAATAATAATATGCTTAGCATACTTAACCTTTTGAATTTAGCTCAGGTTTAGCTCTTATTTTCTTCAGACCTGCCTGGAGAAGAACTCTGTGATTCTCAAAAGCTTACACACCTTCATCAGCAGATGTTGATCCAATAAAAGCAACGTACTCTTGAAATCTCACCATAAGGAGGGGGAAAGGGATAAATCTTCTCTGAGTCATAATCAACCCACTCACCTTTTTCTTCTATGTAGTGTCCAAGGGCATTTTTACATGAGACTCCCACATACATGGACACTCACCATTCACGTGGGAGATGTCTCATTTAAATACGGTGTGTGAGGGTGTGCGCTTCTATGACCCATGCACCGCCCACCCTGTCCACGCACAAAGCACACACCCCATGCATGTCACCCATGCACCGGCAACACACAATGACCGTGGACCCCCTGCCCATCCATCTTGTGTAAAAACACACTAAGTCTCCTTTTGTTCATCACTGGAATTTAAGAGTGTTAATGGAAAGTCTCTGCTATTTGATTAAAGGAGACTGTAGTACCAGCAAACCACTATTAAGCAGGCTCAACATAATACTCCCTCTTAAACAAATATGAACCTCCCAACTCCCATTTACCTTTTGGCTTGGAAAGCTTTTAAAAAAAATAATTTTAAAGCATTTAAATGAGTTTTCCATTGGAGTTGAAATAGGGCAATTTTAACAGCTGCCAGAGACACGTAAAATGATTAGTATATAAGACGCAATTAAATTTTTCACATCTGTGCACAGATTTGTTATTCTTGGAGGAGTGCCCATTTCATACATATGGACCGGGTTAGCACAACTGTAGAATTCTGCCCTTTTTAAAAAAAAAAGATTTTGCAATATTAGCAAACCAGTGCTAGAGCAAACACTTAATAAATCCAACCTTCACCTTCTTAAAAAGGGGTGGAGGGTGGATTGATTTCCTTTCTCTTCTTGCTGTAATATCTGACTTTAACAGGAAAGGTGCCATTTGGCACTGACTTCAGTTTCTGGAGACACTTTTCCTGAAAGCATGGGATTAGTCAGGCCATCGTGGACATAACTTCCAATTGTTCTCTGTTGATGAGATATAATTGTCTGAGAGACATGTGTTAAAGAAAATTGTACCCTGTATCCAAAAGGACTTTTTCTTTTCATCAGTCCCTTCTTGTGAATTGAAAGTCAAGATGGTCAGCGATTAAGAGACCTCTGTTTGCTGGAGGCTGGGACTGAATATGAGGGAATGGACCATTCCATTGTGACCTGCTGTGCAGTTCTCTAAAGCAAATAAAAACAGCCACTGCCAGAGAAAGGATGGTGGGTTAGAAGGACAATTGGACTCAGCATGAATGGCGCTTCTTATATACTTGGGTAAGACTCCTGAGTAATCCAAGACTTTCAGAGGGCTTTAAACTAGTTGTGAAATGAATTTTCAAATCAAATATCAAATTCAATTATTTTGGTACATTTACATAGAAGCTTCTACCTCCATTTGTGGTTTCATCAAGTCTTCATTTTGTTATTTAAGTTATTTCGTATTTTGACCTTTATTACCTTCCTCATTTAGCTATATTGGTATTTTGTTCAGTACTTTGTACATTTGGTGGTACTATGGGGCAGATCCTTTTGAATGTGAATGGTCCAGAACTGTGATATAATGCAACAAGAAGTCACAAAAGGATTTAATAATGAAGAACAAAGGGACCAAAACTGACAAAGAACAACTGTACAAAGAACCAGTTCAGCAAGTGGATTTTAGGCTGGTGGGGTAGCAGGCAGGGCCACATATAAAATTTGACACATAACTATGGAATACACAATGAATAAAATGTGAATTTGATTAATTTGTTTTAGACTGGAAATGTTGTTTTCAAAATACTGTAAGATTATTGCCCCTTCGCAGCCGCCCCTGGCCATGAAGGCCAATTTGTCACACCCCTCCCCAGGTGGGAAAAAGGGGGCACAACAATCTGGTCGAGACGGTGCACTTGAATTGCACCGCCTCCTCCTCCCCCCCATTCCTCGGCCAGCATAGCCCTTCCCTTCCCTGCACCAGCTAGGCGCGTGGTGGGGAGCTGAAGGGCAGAGAGAGCAAAGATAAGGAAGCCCGCATGGCGGGAAAAGTCCTCGGACCTGGCTGGGGTTGGCAATCAACCCTGGCTGGAGGAGCGCGAAGAACGGGCTATTGATTGGTGCATCGCCTCAAAGGGGGCGGTGCAGTAAGTGAATCTGCAACTCATCTCCTCAATTGGGAGGCGGCGGCATCCAAGGCAGCACCCTCCCACCCACCCACTTAACACTATGGCTGTGCGGTCGCTTAGTAGGGCCAGGAAGGAATTTTTGGCGAAGAACGTTATTGGGCCTTGTTGTTTGTTTTTCTGCCTTCCTCATAGTGTTGAAAGTAATTTGGCTGATTGAAGGAATGTTTAGTACTGGGTGTTACACTTTATTTGTCGCACTCTGTAGGGGTCCAGCACCTGAGTTAGGTATGTTATAATTATTGATTGGGGCATCTCCATAAGAGATGAGGGGGGATCCCAGCCTCAATGGCAGCGGCGGTATGGCAAGCGGCGGAGTAAACCCCTTGGGAGAAGTGACTGTGAGGGCTGTAGGGACATGTACTGTCCCCGACTTGAGGGCACTACCCTCCTTCCTCCGGCCCACATGGGCCCTGGTCCCCCTCCCATGACCTCAGTATCGGGAGTGAGAGACGTTTGAGAAAGTTAAGAGGGATTGGGACCTAATGGTATATTGGGCCAATCCCTGAGTTACAGTAATATGTTTAGTTATGGGTGCTGGACCCAATTCACTTGAGCGAATTGCCCCACCATCACAATTCGGACATAAGATCTGATAATAATAAAGAGTGCGGCTGTTTTAAATCCAACTTTCTGGTGTCGTGTCTCATTTGGGGGTGCGCCGACAACAAAACATTTATGGCACTTAAAGCAAGCACTTTTTGAAGTTTTCATACTGTTGCAGAAAGATTAAATATAAGTAATCTGCAAAACCTGTAAACACCTTTGGAAAAAGCTTTAAATTCCATTTCCCCCCACTACACTCAATCCACTAAATTTCCAAGCCAATCTTGAAACTTTCAGTAAATTTTCCTTTAACAAGTAACCACACAGATTCAGAGAACAAGAAGCCTCCAGAATGTTACTGTTTTTCCAGTTCCTGGACAGTGGGGTACAAATGGCAGTACACTTTTGAGAGATAAATATTGAGAAAAGCAAAGGGAAATGACCACAGAAACTGGGAAAAGTAGGAGTACCAGAAGCCAGCAGACTGTGTGTTTAGCACCAGGAGTGTCACAACAGGAAAAAATAGTAGTATCCCAACAGCAAACCCAGAAATGAAAACCCATATTTTCAATATCTTAATTAAGATATATTTAAACAGATATTTTGGTATCTGGAAGGCACAAGCAGTCTAAACTGGGGTGGGGGAGAGAAAAATGCATAAAATCCCAATATTCTCAGTAAATCAGAAAAGCCGACATCTGTGGATGTGGAGGACATTTCAGAGTGGCAATATAAATGCAAAATCAGAGTGATGGGGAGAGGGAAGGGGCAAAGGCAGAGGGAGGGAGGAAGAAAAAGGTAGAGAGGGGGATGGGAAAAGGCGGAGGGAGGGAGGGAGAGGGGAGGAGCAAAAACCAAGATGGAGGGAGAGAGGAAAGGAGGGAAAGGGACAGACAGTCTCTTGAGGGACTGTTGGTTTCTCATATTTCCAGGGACTCTGTGGAGTCCAAACCAAGTAACTAAGGGGGGAGGGCATAGTTACAATAGTGTCAGTGCCTGGGGGCGGGGGGAGGGCAGGTGAGCTGATGGAAGAGGAAGGACCTGCTGCCACCAGGACACTCCCCACCCCCACCCCCAGCACCGTTATGAGTAAACTCCCCCCTCTTCGCTGGAAAGAACTCCACGGAGTTCCCGGAAGGAGAGAAATCATCAGTCCCTCAAGGAGAGCCTGAAGGGGATTGGGAGTTGATGATCCTGCTGTGATAAATGTATTTCATGCTCTGAGGAATGTTACCCCCGGCCCCAGTACCAGTTAACTTGCCTTCTCCTCATTTGTATTCTCCTTCTCCCCTGACTCCATTCAGACCCCTTTCTTTTTCCCCATGTGACCATACCTGGTTGGACTGGCTCCTGTCCGCCATTACTTGTGGGCCCTGCTGCTCTTTCTTCCTGTCCTGGGGCTTCTGCTGACACTGGTCTCCCTTCTCCCTGTAGGGTGGGTGTGTGGCCAACACGTTTGGATTTCATGCCTGTTCCTTTAAGGGCTGCAGTGGAGGCATCTGCTTGAAGCCAACATGGCTGTACTTGCTTAGGGAGCTGCTCTGGCCATTTGATCAGCCAATATTGATGATCAGGTAGGGCTGTGTTTAGTTGGGACTTGTGGGCCCATTTTGATGGGCAGGTGTTCGGTGTTTGCTTGTTGCCTCAGGTTTGGCCTGCTCACTTGGCGAGTTGTTCTGGCCTTTAGATGAATAAGCCAAACCTGGGGTGAAGCAGGCAGAACCTGGGCTGCTGTCCATCTGAAAACATCCATTATTATGAGTAAAGAACAGAGGGAACAGGGAGCGGAATCTCAAAAGCTAGCAAATGACTTGCCACTTGGCAGAGGAAATGAGTCTGAGACTGCTGTGGTATAAAACCAGGGACTGAAGAACCAACAGGTAATATTGTAACTACCTAGAAAATACTAAGACTTTATTACTAGGCAGGAAGTAGAGGTGTGCACCACTGACCCATGTTGTTGTTTGTTTTTCATTTTTGTTACTTAAATCTTTAAATTTTGTTTTAATAAATATTAAAATTTAGTTTTTGATTTCAATTGGTTTCAATGGAAAACACATTTTTTACTTTAACTTTTTAATTGTTTATTATATTTGGATGAAACCTAGAGGGATTGTACCTCCAGTGGAAGGCATTATGTGTACCAAATTTCAGAAGGATTGGATAAAGGAATCCAATTTTTATAAGCAGTTGAATTATGTTATTTTGCAAAATTCTGCATATACATTCCTGGCTGTAACTTCTGTTTCCCATCTAATGTGAATGAAACTTGGCAGGATTATACCCCTCCCCAATATTACTATCTCTACCAATTTTCAGACAGATTGAATAAAGGGTCCTGGTGGTATAAAAATTAACTTATAAATGTATACCTGACTGCGACGTCTTTGTAGTCCAATCAGTGTACATGAAACTTGGCAGAGCTGTATCTCATATCTTCAGGATCATCTTTGCTAAATATTGGAAAGATGTGATAAAGGGTCCCAATTTTACAAGCCTGCACAGCATATGCAAAGAATGAGCCTATGCCAGGGATTCTCTTATGTGTCACTGGGTGGTTTTAGACACATATTTCTCCTGGATGTTTGCTGTAACATCCAGAACTTTCTGTGTGTCTAAATCACTCACCCAGAACCTAAACATCAAAATCTTTAAACTTCTGCGTGAAACTTCTCCCAGAACTTTTGTGTGTAAAAGTTTCTCCTGGTAAACTGCTTTGCTCCAGGCAGCTGTGGTAACTTGGTTTCCATGGCAGCATGTCATGTTTACAGCTGTGGCTTCTTTAGGCTGCCTAAGGGCAGTGTTTGTGTGAAGAATGCATCCAGGAACTGCCTCAGCGCAGTGTGTGTGTGTGTGTGTGTGTGAAAAATGAATCCGGAACTTACTTTTGGACTTGTAAACCCAAAAGATTGAAACATCTGGAACTTTAACGTGTGTCTAAAAATGCCCACTGTGGTATAAGATCTGTTTGTGATGCCAATTGGCCAGCAGAAATGTCAACCAAATATCCTCATTCTGTGCTGTGATCACCCCAACGTCTCTCCTCCACTTGTTACTGGGAAGTTGGAAGCATCTGTTTAGGCAAGAGCCAATAGAGATTCTCGTATGTCCTCTGTCACAGTGCTGCAGGATGCGACTGTAGTGATAATTGGTCAGCCTGCATGTGTAAACCACTTCTCCTAATTTCTGGGATGCTATCCTCAAAGTCCAAGTTATATCTCTTCTATGCCCGCCTCAGGGCCACCCCCTATGCCTGCCTCGAAGTCACCACTACTTGGTCCTGTAAACCTGGAAGCATGCAGTAATTGGCCAGTGAATGTGTCTGTTGGGTTGCTCCCCATCCTCCCTCCCACAGCCTCCCTCCCTGCCATGCCAGGTGCCTGCCTCTGAATGGCTGCTATTTATCTGAGTAATGATCTTCCAGGGGACAAGTTCAATTTAGGGCCCTTTTATCAAATTGTCCTGTAGATTGGCAGAGATGACAGGGAATTTGTAGGATATATTCCTGCAAATGTCTTGTAAATAGGATAGAATATAAAATGTTACTGCCAGAAATACATTTTCAAGTTAATGTCTTATCACATCAGGACCCTTTGTCCAATATTTCAGAAATTTGGCAGGATTGGTAGTCTTGGGAAGGGACAAAGAACTTCTAAATTTCATACAAATTGGATGGAAGATAAAGAAGTTGTATCCAGGAATGTGTATGCAGCTTTTCTTAAAATCACAACATTCAATTGCTTATAAAATATGTGCAGTACCGCCATTTTTTTCAATCTTTCCAAAATGTGGTACTTATTGGTGCCCTACATCAGGGGTACAATCTTCCCACATTTTATCAGAATTGAATAAGAAACAAAAATGTTATATCTGGAAATACATTTTTCAGTGTTTTCCCATTATTTCAAAAATTAAAATTTGCTTTTATTTTTGTTTTTCTTAATTTTAGTATTCATTTTCATTATTACAATAACAAGAAAGAAAACATGTTTATTTTCATTATCATAATAATGAAAATGAATTGCACACTCCTACCAGAAAGAAACTTAAGTATCAATTTCCCAATGCTGAAGCAGCAGACAGTCTGATGTTATGATGAAGTTTATAATTTTAAAAGATATTTCCTGTTTTGGTTTTTCTACCACTTTGGTAATAGCCCCTTTTGGGAGTAAGAGGCATCCTCTAATCTGGGGATGGGTGTGTGTGTGGAGGCTGTCTCATCACAGGAACTAAAATGCAAACTTTCTTCATTAATATAAAAGACATATTCATCCCAGCCCTATTCAAAACTGGTCCTTCTGAAATCAATCCATTCTCATTACTTGAATCAGAAGGTGGTGGCAGCTTAAGTCCTGTTTTTCCTAAGTGCTTTAGTCACTTAGGAGCCTTATTGAAAGTCAATTGGATTTAGGTTCCTGAATGGCTTATGTGTCTTTGAAATTTTAAGCCACCATGCCCTCAGAAACCTGGTCTTGTGCCAAGATCACAAAAAATCATGAAATTATATTTGTGTTTGTAGCACATAAAATGCATTCAAACCACCAAGAAGAAGTTTTCTTGGTTGATAAACTGCTCATTTCTTTTAAAACAATGGACATTTCCTAAATGCCACCTTCTGCCTAACATAACATTTTAATTGTTTACTATTTTTCACCATTTGATAACAGAAGAAATTCCTTGTAACTAAGTGTTCCTTTCCCTATTTTTATTTTGCCTGCAAATGAATAGATGGATTAATGCAGATTAGACTTTAACAGATTAATTTGTTTGTGAGGAATACAACACATTATTTGACACCTTTTTTCCAGTTCTCCTGAGGAAGGTTCCAAACAAGGAGACTTTGATTTATTGTTAATGGATTAAAACTGGTGCGAGTGTGGAGACTGAAAGTTCCTGTCAGAAGCGGTTTCAAGAGTGTGACAATAAAGCTTTGTTGCTCAAAGACAGTAAAGAGAAACCTGTCCTCCCTCTTCTGTGTTCTTTGAATGGAGCACTAACAGGTGCTGTGTATGAAATGAGAGAGAGAGCTGACTCTAACTCCTGTCATTTTTATCCTGAGAATAATTTGAGGTAATGAGAATCCAAGCACTTGTAATTTATTCATTCTGCTGCTGTTCTCTGGGGATAGGCAGGACTTGGCTTCTTTGGAACCCTATACCCTATTTCAGTCACTGAATTAGAAGGTAGTAGATGTGAGGAAATGTTTTGTTTCTGGATTTTCAATGGTATATGTGTGTCCTGCTCTTTTTATTTTTGACAGTGGGCTGCAGGAATGATGCACACGCTCACGGGCCATGATTAAAACTGGAGCTGAAACAGGTGGTTTATCCATGAGCATTATCTTCATTTTTGGGTACTCCTGTGTATATCCAAATGATATCTGTGACTGTGGCTGCTTTTACACATGTGGGAACATGTCCTTAGAAGGCCGGCAGAGGGGACATACATGCAAATCAGGTGCATCCTTGATGACATTGGAATGCCCATAGGTGTGTGATTAAAGCTTTTATGCACATTTTCAAGGGCGATTGACTGAGCTGCAAAATCCAACTCTGTCAATCACCTTTGTAAATGCACATAAATCAATCACATGCCTCTGGGGATTTCTGTGTGATCAAAGATGTGCTGATTTGCATGTGTGTCCCCTCTCCCAACCTTCTAAAGATGCATTCCCGTATGTGTAGATGTAACCCTGTAAGCAGACAGATGGTAGTAGGAATAGTCTTAGGACTTGGGAAGAGGCTAGAGACAGGCAGGCTAAAGGGCAAGAAAACTGAAGAGAGGTGAACCTAGGGACTAGCACTGTTGTAAATATTGTTCCAATCCACTCTGCTTTCTGTTCCTACTGGGTGGATCTTTATGACAGCAAGCAAGCAACCAATCAGGAGGCATGGGATATGGCAAGACTTGAACATAGCAGCTTAAGAGTCAAACTTTTGGACAAGGTCAATGTTTGACACTGGCACTGCACAGCTGACCACTGCCCAAGAACTCTGGAGGAGCTGGTTTAGGTCTATGTTCCTCACACATTCTAGCTTTTATCAGTGCAGGTGGGAAAATGATTAGAATTCAAAAATAGGGTAAGAACAGACATGCAACTGGTGTGACTACTCCCTGGGTTGACCCAGGGTGGAAAATCACAAGTGGTCAGGTTAGGGCACTGAACTGATGTGCCCACGGCCGGGGAGCCGTCTCGCTTCCCACATGGGACTGGTATAGCTGGGAGCACAAGAAACGGGCGGGTAGGCAGTCCCACCCCCTCCCACTTCACCCCCCACCATAGCGGAAAGCCATTGCAGCCAATGAGGCACAGCCATGGCAGCTCCCAGCCTGGGGCGGTTATGCCACATGAGAACAGATGTGCTAGCCCCACTCTGGCCCAGGTGGGCAGGCTGTAGCCCAGGCTGTGACCTCGGAGACTTACTGAAGGCACAGCCTGGGTTAGTCATCAACACGGCCTGGGGCAATCCCAGGCCACATCTGGTGGCACCTGCACACATGTGCAGATGGGTCCCAGGCTACAGCAGGTCAAAGCGGGTCACAGCAGGACAGTCCTGTCTGGTTTTACCCATACGTTCTAAACTCAAGACTCCTCATCCAAAGCACATTGAAGTCAACAAAAAGACATTACTTGCTCCCATGACTCTAATGGGCACTGGACGGGCCTTCATGCCACTAGTGTCTACTCCAACATGACTGCAGCTACCCTTGGGAAGAAATGGTGTCAGTGACTTGGCTGCTTAGCCTCACATTCAATAGACAACTTCTCTGTTTCAATTCGCTGAGTCACACGGTTAACTGAGCCTCTTATTGTACTGAACTCAGAAATATCAGGAGCCAATGGAGAAAGGCTGGTTAGCAATGTTGATGTACGATTAAATATGCGAAACAAAGTTGACTTGGCTGCAGAGAGACATTCTGAATGATGTGTAGTTAATTACTATATGAAGTGCCAGCACAATGCTGGTAATGGATTGAGTTCAAAATCAATGAGCTCTTTAAAAAGAAAATCCCACCTGTGGTTTCCAGTATTTACTGCTTGCTGATAGACAACTAGCATGACTGTTTTTAAATAGGTTCTGCAATCTCCAAATACTAGATCTCTTAACTGGGGCAATTGTTACATGCCCCTTCCTTGTGCATAGTTCTGCTAAGTATAGCTCTGCACCCTACAGACCTATTGACTACAAAGGTGGCATGGGGATGTAATTGTATAGCATCCTGTTATACAAATGGTTCTCCCACAGAGACAAGCAAAGGGCTCCATTTGACTATTTACCTCCTCCTCTTGGATGCTATTCGTTCTCATTCTATGGACCACATTTACTTAGTGTGCAGCTGTGAAAGCTTGGCCTATTCCTGGAAAAATATTCCATCTAAGGATGATTAGTAATGGAGTATCCCCTTAATCATAGCATCAGTCACATTAGCGCACTGTGCAGTACTGCCAAAAGTGCGGAACAAAGTAACCAAAATACCGAAGTAACTAAAATAACCAAAATGAAATAACCAAAATGGAGACTCATTTCTAGAAATGAAGTGAGACCGGAATAATGGCTCTTATTATTCACTTTGCCAGACCCTGATTTGAAGTGGGCAAAATAGTTGGATATGATATTTGCCACAGATATTCATTTCAGCTCTGCTTAGAATCTCCTTAACTTCCTTATAGCCCAGAGCATTGTGGGTTCTCCACTTCCCAAAGCATTTAAAGGGGCAGTAAGGTAGAATTGGGGCACTTTTTCCAAGTCTTGTTACTATTATATTTTGAGACTTTTTCTGTGGAAATATTAAAACTTTTATTATGAGGGACCTGTTAAGAGACTGACTTTCATGTTCTTGATTAGAGTCAGACTCAAGATACTTGAACTGAGAGCAGTCAAGGCAAAGCAGTACATCAGCACTGCATACCATACCATATTTATTTATATCCCGCACTCTCTCGACTCGAGGTGGCTCGCAACATAATCAGCAACAAAATCTGGGCTTTTTTATCCCACGCAGGAGAACCCATTGCACAAAGAAAAAGAAAAAAATACAGCAGCAATTTACAAATTAACATCATCATAATAATACCCCCTTTTTACTGATATCTCTCCTTCATTCCAACACCCGCTCACATCAGGTGATTGGTCCCACAATCCAACACTCCCATCCCCTGCTGCCACCAGGGGATGTCAGGTGTCTCCACCCCTCTCTCACCGGGGGGAGTCGTCTGAACCACCTTTACCAGTAAACAATCCTCCGAGTACAAATCTACAAGACTCCCTCGCCTCAGCCTCACGACCAGACCGTGCCCCTTTGACCCGCGCCCCCGACACGCACCTCCGGCACGCACCTCGGCCGCCTTCGATGTTATAGGGAGCGACCCGGAAGTAAGCTCCTCCAAGACCCACTCCCGCAAGGGGGGGGGAGAGAGAGCAGTCCCGTGTCCCCTACCCGGTCACACAGCAACACCCCACCCACAATACCAGGTCCTACCAGTCAACATCACTGGGAATGGGAGGGGGAGATCTTCTCTGCTGGGACTACTGCTGCGTCGCTTCTAGAGCCCCCAAACTGCTGCCACCGCAGCATATTAAAGTCTTAAAGGAAATTAGCTGCATCTAAAATGCTTGGGCAATGGCGATGGACTCGAAGCAGTGCAGCTCCCACAGAAGGCAGCTCCTCTTGGTGGAGTGGAGGCTGTAGATGAAATCATGAGCTCCCTGTGCTGTGTTCAGTGCTTCCATCGGCTCCTTCTTGGGGTGGGTGCCCAGTGCTCTCGGGCGACCGAAGGGAGGAGCCAGCCCCAGGGACGGAGAGGATGAAGCAGACGGGAGCAGCAGCCCCTCCATGCCGCTGCTGCTGAAGTTCCCCAGGTGGTGGCAGCAGCAGTGTGGAAGCACCCGGCAGGGGAAGGCGGTGGCAGGGCCCCTCGGCCACCCCAGCAGCAGTGCTGCCTGACTCAGCCACGCCGACATGAGCAAGGAGAGACAGTGGGGAGTGGCACTAAGGAGTCCCACTCTGGGCAGGGCCGCCACCACGCGGCACCATCCACTCGGCCCCACCGGGCAGCACAGAGCCCGGGGCTGGGAAGCAGAAGCAGATGGGCAAGGGGAATGCACTGCTCATGGGCTCTCCGGGAGGAGCGGGGCAGGGCAAGGTGGGGGGAGGGAGAGGTTGTCTCTCTGCTCCTTCTCCTCAGTCGGTTCCTTCTCCCGCCAGCGAGTTAGTCACAGCAGCTTAGTCCCCGAGCCGGCTCCTTGTGGCGGTGGCACCATCCTCCTCCGGCCCCCGAGAAACCCCCATTGCTCCTTGGGACCCGCCAGGCTCAGCGACACAGTGGCAGCCGAGAGAGGCGGCTCCGCGCAGGCACCTGCGAGCGACCGGTTCCCTGACTGGCTGCAGTGGCAATAGTTTCATCCATTGCAAATAGAAGACAAGATCTGTCTGTCTTAACCATTAACTCGCTGGGTAGCCTTGGGCAAGTCAATGGGTATAAACAGATGGACCATAGTTCTGGGGGCGGCAGCACCAGCCCGCTTCACCCTCGGGGTGGCCGATCTGTCTGAAAGCAGCCCACCAGATGTGTAAGTGGAATAGGCTGAGTCTGCTCTGGGGCAGCCCCACTTACAGTGCTCTGGAGCATCCTAGAGTGCTGCCAGTGGAGCTGGCCAGTCAAAACCAGCACAACAGCCTGGAGTGGAGCTGCTGTCCATCTGCTTGGTAGAACTATGCTGCAGCTCCACTCACAGAGGGCCATTGCCCTGGCAACACCCGGGTGGTGGTGGTGGTGCAGGCGGATCATGGCCAGGGGAACCCTCTGGGTCCATCTAAAGTGGATCCTGGCAGGAATGGGAGTGGGTGGATGTGGGGGTGCACCCCCAGAGCAGCTCTGTGGATGGCCTGCCTCTGTATCCATCTAAAAACACCCATTATCTATCCACCTCAGCTTCCCATTTGAAAAAGGGGAGTAATAATAATGACCCAGCTCACAAGGCTGTTGTGAAAGTAAACTAGTTAAAAGTTGTAAAGCATTTTGAATGCTGAAAATGCCATATAATTAATAATGAAAGTTCTCAAGAAGTCATTGATGAGGGAAGAAAGTCCAGGACTGCATATGTAGAGATCATTCATAGAACAGAGGCCAGGATCAGGGGCAGTAGTATCTAAATACCTGTCCTTTGAGCGATATAGATGGGACAAAATGCTGGAAAAGGAAAAAGAAGGGATTGGAGAACTTCTTCAATTGGGAATATATGTATATTCAGCTTGTGTTTTACTTGGTTCTGGTGACCAATGGAATTTTTGTATTTACACTAGCTGGAAGGAACAAGTGAAAGGAGGATAATCAAACAACAAGGTCACAATAGTCTTTTTTGTGAGGGGGTGGCAGATGGGGGGGGGGGAGACTGAATAAAGAATCTGTGGGTCAAATTGGTGTTCATATTTGTAATAAGACAGTGGCCAAATGCCCCAGCTATATTCAAGGCCCAATTGTGGTAGGCAATATGCAAACCCATAGGAAGATGGGGCCCTTGCCACTTAGTACCAGTAATTTTATTAGTCATGAGATGGCCTATTAGTGTCGCCCTGTTGGAGAGAATAAGAACAATAAGTTCCTGTATAATCTTGGTGAAGGGTCATGTTTTTTGTAAGAGATAAATATCTTCAGTCTTCTGGCCGTGTCACCCTCTTCAAGTATCACCACTGGGTCGCTCTTGCTTGGCACATATCAGATCAAAGTTTTGTAAACTTCCTGCAGTGCTCTTGCTTTTCTAAAACTTTGTATTCTAGTAACCTCTGGAGGATAACGGTTGAGATCATTTTGAGATATCAGCAACCCACTGCACTAGGCTTTGTGTCAAATGTTCCCTAAAGTTCTGATCCTTTATCTTCCGAACATGTTGGACTGGATAGCCCTCGAGGTCCCTTCTAACCCTACAATTATATGATTCTATGCAAAATTGAAAACAAAAATATTTGGAGTGTGCTAGTTGGTTTAAAATGATTGACATTACACTGTAAACAAACAACACTGAACTTCAGTGATAGCAACATAACACTTGACCTGTAACCTCTTAATATGTTGTCAGATGTCTTCCTGGATGTGGACTATAAATAAGATTATTTTCCAGATTACTACAGGATACAGTGTATCAATGGTAGGGAACCTCCAGCCTGTGGGCCAAATCAGGCCTGCAGCTGTTTTTTTGGCCTCTTTCACATTCCTGATCTGGTCCATGTATCCAGTCCCTACCTTCAAGCACTGAAGGATTGAGCACAAGTGAATGGAGTGGAGATGAGGTCAAGCACTCAAAAATAGGGAATGGATCCATGGCATAGATTCATGATCTGGAATCTCCCCTTCCTTCCTCTATCCTGAGCACAGCCCTTAAGTTTCCACCCACCCCCTGCCAACGCCTGCTGATCTTGTACTAATTCTCAAAGAGACCCGCAGGAGGGAAACGTTGCCCCACCCCTGCAGTACATTTTTCTCAGACTGATTTACTGTTTCCTGATGATTAATTCAGACTGCTATATTTTCATATGGAACGTGATTGAAATTTCTTATTTCACAGACAAAAAGTGTTTTACCTACTGTATGGTGCTGTCATCTTTTGAAAGGATGTTGTACCATCTTCATAACTTACTACACATAAATGAATGCAAGAGAAGTGGATATCTGTAATGATGACTATGGGTGAAAACAAATGAGACGGTAGCACATGAGTCACCTGCTCATCATTTCAGTGGCTACCAGATATTCACCCACATCCACCTTGGGACAGGTGACCAGTTGCTACCTGATGCGTCATTTGGAGAAAGTTGGCAACATGACCTACGCTAGGCTTGCCAAGGCAGGCTAATCTGGGCTCCCTCCTGTCTGTTAGGCCCTTCCCAGCCAGGTCGTGAGGCAAGGTCTGAGGAGCAGACCTGGAGGAGTGTGCTCACCTGGCTCACCAAACAGCAAATGGAGGGTGGGGGGGGAAGAAGGGTCCAGAGGAGCACGCTCACCCAGCCCAGTATGCTTGCCAAACAACTGAACTGGGTGCCTGGAGAAGCACATGAGCCAGGTGAGTGTGCTCCTCTGTGCCCCCTGATCAGTTGTTTAGTAGCAGCTCTTCCCAGGGGTCCAGTCCTGCTGGGAAGAAGGGGTCCGGGAGTTCTGTCCATGTGGATGGCTCCTCAGCTGACTCGTGGCATGGAGGGACTTGTGTCAGCAGCACCCACCCCAATTCCTCAGGGGGCTGCTGGTTTGAAGTTCCCTCCACGCTGACCTGAGGAGTGACAGTTGCAGTGGCCCTTCTGAGAGCGGCCAGGGGAGCTGGCTCACACCCCTCTTTTCTGTTTTCACCCTATGTTAAACCAAGGTATATTGAATGAGACAAGATTATAAATTCTCAAGTAAAGGAGGGAAAAGGACAAAAACGAGTGCAGTACAAAGCAGAAACATATACGTATTTATTCAGTAAAACTTATACCCTGCCCTTCTCCTAAGGCCTATAGTCTACTTAGTCTTCTCGTCTACTTAGTCAGAACTGGGCTAGGCATTATATATTTGTATGCTTTTTTTATATTACAAGTGGACACTTTTAAAAACCATTCAGATAGCTTGTTGTTAGTCCCGTTTCCTATCCATGTGGCACCAAAGTCCATGGAAGTCAACCGAAGTCTATTTATTTATTTATTTTGATTTCTACCCTGCCCTTCCTAAATGTCTCAGGGTGGCGTATAGAACAGATAAAAACAATACATATGAACAGCATTAAAACCCAAACCCCCCAACGTTTCCCCTCACCCCTCCTCAACCTCATCGCAAACTCCACAAAACCCTCCTCAACCACCCCCTCCTGCCCCTGCCCTGCTTGCCAAATATCTTAACAACAAGAAAAGTCTTACATCACCTCTGGAAGATGCCCAGGTTCGGGCTCAGAAGAACCTCTGGGGGAAGGGACTACCATACCATCAGGGCAGGCATCACGAATGTCCCCCTGTGAGCCCTCACTGTACGAACAAGACCAACAGATGTCACCCACAGGGAGGTGTTCCCGGTCAATCACAGGGGCCACAGTGGGGCATGGAAGGACAGGCAGTCTCTCAGATATGTGGGGCCCAGACAGTTTTGGGCTTTAAAGGTCAAAACCAGCACCTTGAATTGTGCCCTGAAAGCTATAGGGGGCCAGTGCAGACTTTGGTGCACTGGTGCAATATGCTCCCAGCACCTCACCTCCAAAAGGAGGTGAACCTGGCTGCATCAGCTGCAGCTTCTGAACAGTCATCAAGGGCAGCCCCATGTAGAGTGCATTGCAGTAGGTGATGAAAGCATGGATGACAGTGGCCAGATCTGAATTGGAAAGAAAAGGCCGCAGCCTCCTCACCAGATGGAGTTAGTGAAAAGTGCTCCTGGCCACTGCTGCAACCTGATAATCCAGGCACAACAAGGGGTCCAGAAGCACTCGGAGGCTGCAAACCTGACTGACTAAAGGGGGCCGTAGTCTGGCCATGATTCAATGCCCTGCGGTCCATGTGTATGTGCGCACACATGCGCGCGGTTTCCACAGGGCACAATGTGCCCATAATGTGGATCTGCACAGTTTGTGCGTGACTACACATGAGGTCTATGGGACATTGGACTGAGCCCTCTGTCAATAACAGGAGTCCCAATCCCCTCCAGGTCACAGGGCTGGACAACCATCATCACCTCAGTCTTGTCTGGATTCAGCTTCATTCAGCTCACCCTCATCCAGTCCCCAACAGCAGTCAGGCATCAGGTAAGCACCGAGACTGTAGGGTCTGTGTTAGATGAAAAAGAGAGCTAGGGGTGCTGCTGGTATACCGGGCCCCTTCCTGTCCGGCGGCATCCCTTACCACTCTAGCAGAGCTGGCCTCGGAGGTGGTGTTGGGCTCCTCTAGGACCTTGGTTCTGGGGGACTTCAACATCCACGCCAATGCCGGCCTTGTCGGGGCGGAGCGAGAATTCATGGCCGCCATGGCAACCATGGATTTGCCCCAGGAGGTTATCTGCCCGACCCACGTGGGGGGGCACACCTTCGACCCGATTTTTGGTTCTGGCCTTGAGGCGGGGGGTCCGGTTGTGGGAGAGGTTACAGCTGTGCCCTTGTCATGGACGGACCATCATCTCCTTCAGGCCAGTCTTCTAGCGCACCCCCTCCAGAAGGGGAAGGGACCAGTTAGGATGGTCCGCCCTCGGAGGCTGATGGAACCCCAGCGGTTCCAAGAGGTCCTGAGGGAGTTAACCTTGGACTTGGATGGTCACTCTGTGGATGAGCTAGTCCAGCATTGGAACAGCTTGCTGGAGGAGGCCATTGACAGG
>QEPC01010495.1:520702-546174 GCA_003113815.1 Sphenodon punctatus
GCCACAATGGAGAGGGCATTCTCGGTGGCCGTGCCGTGCCTTTGGAACTCCCTTCCGGAGGAAGCCTGCCTGGCTCCAAGCCTGTTAACATTCCGGCGGTATTGTAAGACCTGGCTGTTCGCCCAGGCCTTTGGGGAGAGTGGGAGGGTGGGTTAGGGCTTTGTTTTCTTCCCCCTACCTTGCTTTATGGCCTTAATGTCGAAGCTGTTTCTCTGGCCCTGTTTTAAAAAGTATTTAACTTTGATTGTTTTAAATTGTTTTTATATTGTTTGATGTTTTATTGTTGGAAGCTGCCCCGAGCTGTGTACAGGAGGGGTGGGGTAAAAATGTCTTAAATAAATAAATAAATAGATCTGGGTGTCATCAGCATACTGATGACACTTCACCCCAAACCTCCGAATGACCTCACCCAGCGGCCTCATATACATGTTGAACAAGAGGTAGGACAGAATGGAACCCTGCAGGACACCACAAGGGAGATCCCGAGAGGACGACAAGCAATTACCCATCACCACTCTCTGGGACCTCCCCAACAGGAAGGGGCAGAACCAACCAAGAGTGGTCCAGCGCACCCCTGCCAAATCCCACAGTCGTATCAACACCTTGTGATCAACTGTACCAAAGGCTGTTGAAAGATCTAACAGAATCAACAGGGTAGAATTCCCCTTGTCAATCTCCAGGTGCAGGTCATCAAGCAAGGCCACAAGCGCAGTCTTTGTACCATATCCAGGAAGGAAGCTCGACTGAAATAGGTCCAGGAATCCAGTGGTGCCCAGATGAGCCTGGAGCTGTTGGGCAACTCACAGTTCAATTACGTTACCTATAAAGGGAAGGTTAGAGACAGACTGATAGCTGGCCAGGGAGTCAGCGTCCAGAGATGGCTTCTTAAAACTGCGGTTGTCTGGCCCCTGCTTAAGAACGTCTGATGCCCTACCCTCCCAAAGGGTGCTCAATGGTCTATGGATCAAGCTCTTTGAATTTGAATGTGGAGTATTTATGTCAAGTTCTTGGGTGAATTTTACTATCTCCCCCCCTTCAGAATCATGACCTTTTATGTGTTGTTGTTCTATATTATTATGCAGCACATAATCTAAAATGATAGAATTCGTTTTGTAATTACTCACTAAGTGGTGGTTCCTCAGCTATATTTTACACACCCAGCCTGTTTATCTTTTAAAAAATATTTAACAACCTTTCCCTAACTTTGTGGATTTGGAGAGAGGAGACTTAAAGATCCAGAGAAATCAAAAGTCAGACTTTTGTTCTATACCAGGGTTAAGAATTAATATATTTTTTTCCAATGTGAAGGTTGTAGCCATTACATTTTGTTGATTTATTTACACAAGAAAAAGAGAGAGTTTAATCTGATGTATTTTTTTAAAAGGAAGTATATAATTAACATATAGAATTCAGTGCTTAAGGACATGTCATTATTGAAAAAAAATAACAGTTAAATCTCAGTTATTAATTCTAGCTCTCAGGCCCATTGCTAAGGGAGAGTTAGTCTGAAGATTAAGATGCCTGAAGACTCAGATGAGTGACTGTAACTTAAGCTGTATGATCAGTCTTTACATTACAAAGCACTTTCATGTTAAATTCTATACTCTTTTATATTTCTGAAACTCTGAATGGTCAATATTGTCTATATTGAACAATTGCTGAAAGATTTTATTTTTTCTTATTTAAGAAAAATATTTTAAAAAAGAACAAAAATAGACTTCTTACTGAGAATATATTTTTAATCAAGTACATAAATTTCGGAAGGAAGCACATTTGCTCCCTTGTCATGCAGTCTGCCCACTCTGTGTCAATGTTCTACATAGACCTGTTGACTGTAGAACACTTATAAGCTGTAAGGGCTTCCATGAATCAGGTAAAAAGCCAAAGACATTTTTACCTCAGAGATTTTTTTAAAGCATGGCTCATCTCTTGGTCTCAAGCAACAAAGTAGCTAAGATGGTACTTTTTACTTGTCAGGAGGTGGGGGGGGAGGGACACACAGGGTGATTTCAGACATGCCGGGCCTCCCTCTAACCATGGTCCGGGATCTGTTTCAGATCCCGGACAGGAATCAGGCCGGCCGTCCTTTAGACATGCCGGCCTGATTCCTACAGGGGATTGGGGAGGGGGCGGGGCTGCATGGTGTGACGTGCGACTGCACACACACACACACCCGCACTCCCGCGGCTGCCCGCCCTCCAGGAAACGGGCAGGCGCAGCGGCCAATCCGGCCACTGCGCCTGATCCAACAGTGTGGTCTGGGCCACGATCTAGGCTGGCAGAGGTAACAGATGTTACCTTCTGCTGATCCCAGAGCGTAGTTGCGCTAACCACAATTCTGTGGTTAATCTGATTCCCGCCGGAGGTTCACTGGGGTGAACCTCTGGCGGGAACCCCTTTAGACGTTATGGGCCCTCCTCCACCACAGGGAATTGACTGTGGTAAAAGGGAGGCCTGTAACATCTGAAATCACCCACACTCTCACACTCCACCCACATGGCTTTGTGTCCCCTTCGTCTCCTTGCACGAACACTAGGATAAATGCCTGTCAGGATAGTATTCGGGCCAAAGGATCCCACAGAGACTAGGCCCCTATCATCATAGGGCGCAGAGGATAGAAGGAAGGACAAGGCCCCACACCGTTCGCCTCGCCCACAGTCAGTGCCCACACTAGGAGTAGGGAAGGGAGAGATCATGGTAGAAGGGTGGGGGGAAACCGGGGAAGGGGCCTGGGCTTGCGGGGAGAAGGGAAGGGTTGCTCACGGAGGAGGTGGAGGTATTCCCAGATAGGGGAGGAAGGAATCCACACTCTCACGTCCACAAGCATTCGCTCACACACACTCACACAGTTACCCACGTTCACGTCTCACTATCTCCAGGAAAGGCAGGGAGGAGTCACAACAAACACTACACGTATCAGTATCACAATATCAAGGGTTAAATGCATGCACTTAGCTTTCAGGCGACCGGTCTCCACTCTGTTCACCAGTGCTGGGACACACCCAGCGCCGGCATTATATTCCT
This sequence comes from Sphenodon punctatus, assembly GCA_003113815.1. Lineage (NCBI taxonomy): Eukaryota > Metazoa > Chordata > Lepidosauria > Sphenodontia > Sphenodontidae > Sphenodon > Sphenodon punctatus. The sequence continues at coordinate 523,727 of QEPC01010495.1, forward strand.
AGGGCCCCGCCCCCTGCTGCGCTGCGAGCCTCACGGAGCGCTGCATGGAGCGTGGTGCTGCCTCCGCAGCGTCAGAGCTCGCCCCGTCCAGATCCTGCTGGTCCGTCGGGGTTGCTGGGGCAACCAGGGTTGGGGAAGGTGCCCCCAAGTGCATTGTGATGTCAGGGTTCAGTGCCAGCGCCGAAGGAGCAGGGAGACGCCCCCGTGACCGCAGGGCCTGAGCCCCCCCACTCCCCGGCGATACCAGCGGCGGGGCTGGATAAGATTACTGGATTCATTTTTGTTGGTGAGTGTCTGCAAGGATTTGGGCTATACAGAGTTATTGTTCATTTTCTTGTGTTTTGTTTTTGTTTTGTTTTTTTCTTCCTCAGATTACAGTATTGCTGAAGCTGGAGCATAACTGTCTTTACATCTCCCTCTGAAACAGCCCATGCTGGCCACTGATAAAATGCACCACTGATCCCTTTACAGCAGCTCTTTTGTTTCACCACCCACACACAAGGGCATACTTTGCATTGATTTAAATGGAGTTGCTCCTTACACCAGGTCTTATTGTGGCCCAAGATGCAGGACACAGGATGCTAGAAGATGCTGTGGAGGCCAGTAGCACAGTTAGGCATAAACAAGGATTGGCTAAGCTTTAGGTGGATAGGTCCATAAAAAATGGCTATTAGTGGAGATGGTTGGAGAACATAACTTCTGATTGTCAGGAGGTGGGAGTGAATAGCAGGGAAGGGATCACTCCATTCTGACCTGTTGGGTACTTCCCTGAAGTGTTTGAAGGTGGCCACTGTCAGAGACAGAATGCTGGCCTTGATGGACTGTTGGTCTGTCTCAGTATGGCACTTCGTATGACAAATTCTTATTCCGCATATGACTATCCCCCAGACACCCCACCACAATGCTCTGACTTCTGTCCCTTTCATGTTTCTAACTACCAGAAAGAATACTCTTCCCTAAATTTGTTTTACACTCTTAATAGTTTATTACTCTTTTTTACAACCTTGCTTTTTCTAAAGTCATTTGCTGTTCTGTGATGAGTTTTCTCGGCTCGGTTTGATCAATTGCACCTGCTTCTAACAACAACACAGGAATTGCAATGAAGTCACTTCTTTTCTAATGATGAATAATTAGACTTTCTTAATAATTTACGTCTGAGCCCTATATAATTTGTCACATCATCAGTGAGTCTCTTATTAGGAAGAAATTCTTATGACTTCTCTGTAGATGTAAAATCACAATACGAGCTATGAAGTGGCTTGGCTCCCAAAATGTATGTGGGTGATTAATCTGTATAAAGGGGATATTGAAAAATGGCATTAAACGCAATAATTTGGATTCAAACAAGAAGAATTAATCAAGTGTAGCTTTTCATATGACGACTCCATATCCTGTTCCACAATAATATTTCCTTTCAAAAGGGGGAAATAAAGCACCATGGTCCAGCAGAAAAAGTGTCAGGAGACCAAAGTTCTCTTCCTGTCTTGGCCACTATCCTGCTGGTTGATTTTTAGCCTCTGCCTCATTCTTCTTCTTGGTGATGTGAATAATGATACCCCTAATTCTCCGAGTTCTGCAAAGGAAAAACTCTATAGGAGAGCTAAATGTTAATACGAACATGAAGACTGCACCGAGTTGGAATTTAAAGACTGGGAGAGAGGTTGTGAAGGGTTAGCAATAGAGAGAAAGGGTGAAAAGAGACAATAGCCCACAGGAGTTGGGATTTGGTCCATGCCCTCCCCACTCGCAGGTTTAGCACGTAGAGCCTAATAAGCAGGCAGCCCCTGTGTGTATTTCTTGTGTGTGTGTGTGTGGACAGCCCCTACTCACGGGTTTAGCACAACAAACCTAATAGACAGGCAGGTGTTTTTCCCCGCCACAGTCCGCCCACTAGGGTGGAACTCAGTTTTGCAGTTCTTGCTTTTCTCAATACAAACTGGGATGCTTGGCTCATTCTTGCAAACAAGAACAAGCCAAGAACTGCCTGTATTTTTGCTGAGAAAAGCAAGAATCTTGCAAACAGCCCTCTCCCCCAAAAGACACAGGAAGAGCCTTTTGCAAGACCTGCCTAGGTCTCTCTGTCCCTGCTTAGTTTCTCCATGCAGGGACCGGGGGAAGCAAGGCCACCAAACGTTTTTTTAAAATGTTTAAAATTCATTGCACATGCTCACAATAGCTGCTGTGGCCTGTAGCTTGCTAGTATGCTAGACATGGGTTAAATTCTAGGTTTCTCTGTGGGTGTCCCACTCCTCACGCAGGAATTGACCACTCAGAGAAGACATTTACAGAAAGTAAAGTATAAAACACAAGACAAAAATGTTATTTGATAAAAAAAGGAAATTAGGTATTTCTGGAATTTGACAAAAATCCAGACCCAATAATACGTTTAGAAATCACACAGTCTACAAATGATCTCAAGAAGAGAGGAATAAGAAATATAAAGCAAATGACATTTAGAAATTCTAAAAATAGTTCTATATTAAAGAGCATCTTTCCAAGGAGATGGCCTGTCCCCTTGAGCTGGCAAATCTTACCCACTAGAAGACAAGCAACGAGTTGAAGTGAAGAAGTGGCGATATTTTCTCCAATGGGGACTCTGCTGGGGTCCAACCAGAGACAGAGGTCATGGGATGATGAGTAGTGAGCTGTGCAGCTAGCGATCTGGCGATTAGGGTCAACTTTTATAGACCATTCCATTACCGGAATAGAAAATATGGCAACCCTATGATTATTTATCAAGCTTAGGAAGTTAATTATAATTTTTAGCTAAATATGGTGATAGTTTACACCATCCAATCAAACTCCATCATCTTGCTACTCTTTTCCTCTGATCTATCAATCAAACCTCTTTTCTTTGCTTCCCCCTCCTCCCCCCCTTGGCATAATTCCAAATGTGGGATAGTTCAGGCCTGGTGGCTCTTCCCTATTTCACTCTCTTGAGTTAGCATGATTTCACTTATGTCAAACAGGCAAAGAACATAACTTTAAAAACCTAGCCATGGACAAATAAAACACAAGGCCATTCTGCGCATGTAGAGTCCTTTTCCAAGATGGCGCAGGTCATGTTGGTGACATTTTGGAAAAGGACAGCCGGTTCTGCACATGTGCAGACCAGCTGCCATTTCCAAAATAGCACCAATGTGGCCTGTCCCATCTTGGAAAAGGGCTGCACATGAGCAAAAAAGCTGAGGTGGCCATTTTGTGCATGCACAAACCATTTTTTGATGTTTTCAAGAAACTTGTGAGTTCTCTAGCCATTAGTAAGGTCCTCACAAGATCTCGCTGCCAGTCCTTGATTCTCACAAGAATCATTTTGATTCTCATTTCAGCCCTACTGCCCACCAACCAACCACCCCCTCTTCACAGTAACCCACCCTGTCATGACTCGCAGCCATGCTGAACCATGGGAACAAGCAGCCACCGCAGATGTTTGTTTCTTCTGAGATTTCCCTTTGGGAGGTGTTCGCCTCTGCTATCCCTGCCCACCCATGGAGGCTAATATTTGGGTTTATACCTCCCAGCACTTGGTAGCTGCAAATAACCTTTTGCTTTGCACAGAACCATGAGTTTATAAAACAAATTGCATCCTTGATTGAACACCTACAGTGAAAATTAAAAACGAAAGAAGTCCATATTTGCATGAGCAATCAGTCTCAGTTCAGTTTCTCACACCCACAGCTCACAGCAATGTACGGGCAGGAAGCAGTGCACAGTTTTATTGGGGTCTCACCTGCTGTGGGGTTTGATATCCCTCCGAGTTTACTTAAACCCCCAGTCAAACGTGAACCTCTTGTACCCCCTCTCCTGCATCAACATATGGTTACACACATGTTTCAGGGCTGCAGGTGTGCTCTATAGGTGCCCTGCAACATGTATAATAAAACATAACACCCATTTTATCAGTGTTAGTGTCTGTGTGAAAAGAGCCTAAATGTGCAAGTTCTAGAGAGCAGACCTGTGACACTAATCATGCTTGGAGCAGCCATTAAAGGATCGCTGTCATCAGTTTGTGCCCCCATTCAAAATCGAATCACTTTAAAAATGCAACAGTCACCACCACCACCACCTATTGCATCTAATATCTACTTACTCTGAAATAGAAATATCTTGACACGGGCCCTGTTCTGATGAACAGAACTAAACTGAAGCAAATACTTTGATTTAATTAAACTTAATTGGAGTAGATACTTCAATTTTTGTGAATGTAATTTGTCCAGTCATAGCGTGATTATCTCTTAGCTAGACCATATCAGAGTGACTCATCCCCTATTATAGCCAAACAGGCTCCAAGAATTTTCACAATCTCTGTCCTATTCGTTCTCAGCCACTGGACTTTGAATGAACAAATATTTATCTGATTCTTTACTATGATTGTGCAGTTGGGAATAAAAGGTTTTATGATAGAACTGCTGTCATTAGATAATAAATTGGTAAGAGTAATTGATTAATGCATTGTTTTCAGACTAAAAGACCTCTTTAAGTTTTTTAAAATGAAAAAAAGAAATGTTAAAATTATAACAACTAGTAAGGGCAACTAAATAGACCCCAAACATTTGTGTTAAATAGAGTTGTAATGAGTTTCTGTAGTATTTGGGAGCTTACTGGATTAATTGTTTAAAAGCACCAAAGTTAAACAACTAGAAATGCTAATAGGTTGAGAAGCCCAGTCATTAGTGAATAGGAGTGCAATATATTACCTGGGGAAGCATTTTGCCTTTGGTGACATCTGATCCTTGCCAAAAACAGGTAGATTATCTCAGTAATGGAATTTAGTGTCCAAAAATTTGGAAAGGAGAGCTTGAGTGCATGCACAAGCAAATAATTTATTTTTTAATGATGTTTCTGTATTAAATTATTTATTTCCCTTACCCCTCAGATTGATGGATAATTGGGAGCTTTGTTTTATTCTTTTTGTTAAGAAATTGAAAAGTGTGCCCTGAGGCCATGTTTAGATACACAATTGAACATGTCTTAAGAGAAAGAATATACATTATTGTTATGCATTAAGCTGCTGAGCGATTCAATAAAAGTAACATTGGAGGTAATGAACTAACCATTAATGGGATGATTTTCAAAAAATTGTCACTTAATTTTCACTGTCACATTTTTCTACTTCCCAAAGAATGTGGATGAACGAAATTGACAAGTTTAAGAGAACAGATAACTGAAAGTGAATGTGCTCTGGAAAAAACAATAGGATCAAACTTCAGTCCCCCTGTCCCAGTAATGACAGCGTGTGGCAGCTCTATTCCTCTTGTTGACTGCAGAACATGGATGAATGACTTGTAAAAGACTAAAACCAAGTTTTACTGATAAAACAACACTGGAAAGTATTTTACATCCCACTCCTGACTTGTCTCAGGAAGTAAATGCTCAATGGAGGCTGGGATCCTCTTAAATCATTTTGGAAGAAGTTTATTGTTTTGTCATCCCTTTTAAGAAGAGAGAGACAACAACAAGTGAATCCTTTCTAGGATGGAATTGTTTGTTCTCATTTATTTATATCTTGTTTAGTAGGGAGTTTTATTGTTTGGAAAGATGGTAAACATGTAACAGTTGAAAGTGACTGGAAAATATTTCATTGCTGTAGATATTTGTATTGAAAATTTGCGTTAAAAGTCAAAGTTCTTAATGACGAATGTGGATGTCTTGAAAATTAGATGTCTGCTTAAATTTTTACAGCAATGAAGTATTTTGCCTACCACCATCCAAGACTTTCTCTACTGTAGTGGGGGAAAGGTTGATTAGGATTTTTTTTACCCTGGTCCATAAGCCTTCATTATGGAAAGAAGTAGGGATGGGCGAACAGATCGCGGTTCAGGTTCGTCCGGTTGGTTCGGCTGCGTTCGGTTCGGCTGCGTTAGGTTCATCCGTTTGGTTTGTCCGTTCGGTTAGTTCCTGAGTTCGGGTTCGGCCGTTCTGTTCGGCTGTTCTGTTCGGCCGTTTGGCTGTTCGGTTCGGCCATTCGGGAAATGTTATGGGTGTTTTTCTTGATTTTTTATATGGTTTTTTGGTTTTTTATTGGGTTTTATATGGTTTTCTTTTGTTTTTTATTTGGTTTTTTTGTTTTTATATGGGTTTTTTAATTTATTTTTTTAATCTAATATTATATCTACACTAAATCTAGCTGCTATTAACTATTCTAAATGCTATGAACTAAATGGATTATCTAATAAGTACACAGGCCTACTAAAACTAAATCACTAACGCTATCTCTATCACTAAGCTAGCTTCTACAACTACTATCCCTAACCTATCTCTCTATATCTATATCTCTCTATCTCTCTCTATATGGAATGGGGGGGGGGGGGAAATCACAAACACAAGGTTTCAGTTTAAGTTTTAAGTTTCATTTCAGTACAAAACTGAAATGAAACTTAAAGCAATCTAATAATCCTACTCAACGCCTGCTGTTCAAGAACAGTGACTAGCTCAGAAGGTGTTGGGAAGGGGGGAGACAGATAGTTTCATTTCTTGCAAGCCTCTCCACCCCTGGTGCCTGGAAGTCTGCTCCTCAGTGACCAGTACTACCCCTCCCTGTCCCTTACAGTGAACCTTTTTTTGCCACCCGAACGCGATCCAAACTGACCAAACTGTTTGGCCATTTCGCCGTTCGTTGTTCAGTTCTGTTCGGTATGTTCGGGTTCACGCTCGGGTTCGCGTTCGGTCGTCCGAACAGGGCGAGTTCAGGCCGAACTCCGAACTTCCAAACCGTGTTTGCCCATCCCTAGAAAGAAGACTTTTGAAATCACCGTTGTTTGCGTATGGCTGAAACACGTTGTACTTGTGAAGATAATTCACATATTTGTTCCTTTAAATGACTATCCAAATACTCATCTTTGCAGCCAATGCCATAGCAAAATGTGTAGCGGCACATACCTCTTTCATTTTTGTTTGTTTTCTGGGTTAAAAACCCAGCCATTTGGGGGTTTTCATTAAAAAAAAAACCCTTTCGTTTTCATTGGGGTTTTTTTGTTTTTAAAATATATATTTAATTAATTAATTAAAATATCACTGTACATGTATAAAATGGCCACCAAACCATTCTGTGCATTTGCGACCTTTTCCAAAGTGCTGGCAGAATCACCTCCATTTTGTAAAAGGGTAGCCATTCTTCGCATGCACAGTGGCCATTTGTAAATGCGCATACCAGCTGCCCTTTTCCAAAATGTGGGCAACGCTGCTGGTGCCATTTTGGAAAAGGGCCACTCACTTGAAGAATGGCCCCAGTGGCCATTTTGTGCATGCTCAGGGGCTTTTTTAAAAAAAAAATTAAATTATTTTGAAAACAAAAATAAATGAAAACAAACATTATTCATTCATTTTTAGGACTTTACCTATTTATATAAATATTTAATTTCCCGCTCCCTCTTGCCGCAGGAAACTCGGGGCAGCATACAATTGGTAAAATAACTTTAGTTACTAAAACAAATGGGACTCCATTCATTTTAGTACCTAATAAAAATAAAACTAATTGCACATCCCTAAAAGATTGTTCCTTTGTTTCATCAGTGTTTTAGCATTCAGTGCTTTGTTGACTTTCGTCACTTTGATCTTTATTATTCAATACTTTTTAAACTTTCTGATGCCTTATGTCACGGGTGTGGACCAGTCGCATTCATGTTCAAAAATTCAAAACTCCCATTGACTTCAATGGAGGGAAGATCGTACCTTTTATTTTATTTATTTATTTATTTATAAACTTAATACCCTGCCCTCTATTGCCGCTGGCAATTTGAGGCAGCTTACAGTAAAATATATAAAATACATGAAACACATCAGAAAACCAAATTAAATAAGGACATACATTACAACTCCATAAAATCAATTACACCCTTCCTCCTCTTACCCAACTGCTGCTCCAAATGCCTGGTGGAACAACCAAGACTTACACTGCTGCCAGAAGGCAAGAAAACCTGGGCCGAGGCAAACTTCTCCAGGGAGAGAGTTCCACAGCAATGGAACAGCCACCAAGAATGCCCTCATAGTAACTTTTTGATGGTATCCTGGGGTATTTGGCATTAGGGATGTGCAAACATGGTTCAGACGTTTGGTCCGAACTCGACCCATTCAGATGGCTAAACTGAACAGCTGAACCGAACGCCCGAAGCCTCGAACAGTTCAGCCACGTGAGTTCGGCGGCGTTCGGTCGGGAAAAACAGGGTTGGAAGGCCCGGAGGGGGGGGGCAACTGAGGAGCAGACTTTCTGGCAGCAGGGGTGGAAAGGCTTGGACTAGCAGTCAGCCTTCCCAATCACCATCCCTCTTTTCCTCAGACCACTGGCTTCGCAGTCTGCGACTAGTCACGGGCTAGGCTCCACGGAGCCAATGGGGCTTGTGGTAAGGTGGGCGCAGCAAGTAACAAAAGTAATTGCCCTCCCCCCCTTCCAGCTCCTTCTGAGCTAGCCACTGATCCTGTCAGCAAGTGTTTTCAGAAGTCTCCCTCTCCCAGCAGTTTGTGTTCCTCCCAATCCATTGCCATCCTCCTCCTATTTCAACCATTTCCACACATTTACCTCCATAATTTCATTTATTTAGATTAGGTTAGATAGATTTAGGTGTTATTTTAATTTTTTACCCCTCCCTGTGTTCTTTCTCCCTTCCCTCCATTGAATCCTTCCCTCCTCCCTGTATATATTCCATCCCTGATTCCCTTCCCCTGCTTTTGGATTTATTTAGAGTAGCATTAGATTGATTTAGGTTTCATTTCAGTTTTGTACCCCTCCCTGTGTTGTTTGTTGTGAGCTGTCTGTGCCCCCCCCACCCCATCCCTGTGTAGATAGATAGATAGATAGATAGATAGATAGATAGATAGATGTAGGAGTTAGCTTAGTTATAGAGATAGACAGAGATTGTGTAGTGATTCAGTTTTAATATTTTATAGTATGTTTGTAGGACTAGGCCTTTGTAGATATCAGATAATATTCCATTTAGTTCCATAGGTTTTAGAATAGTTAATAACAGTTAGAGTTTGTGTGTGTGTGTATGTGTGTGTATATATATATATATATATATATATATATATATATATATATATATATATATATATATAAAAATCTTCGTGTGCATTATTTGTGTTTTAGAAATGGAGAAGGGAAGCAGGAGAGGCCAGTCTGCTGCCTGTAAGGTGGGCAATGAGACATGTGGCAGAGGTGGCAGGGGCCGTGCCAGCGAAGTGGCAGCAGGCATCAGCAGCAGCCCAAGCCCATCACCACGCCGCAAGCTGCACAGGCCTGATTTTCGCAGTCAGGCTTCAGAGGCTCCCAGCAGTGGCATTAGAGGTGTGCTTCGGTGGCGCCTCCTACCAGTGTCGTCCACTGCCATGCAGGGCACTGGAAGGCCTGCAGTCCAGGAGGCTGCGGTTGTCTCTGCTGCGGCTGCAGGTGCAGGTGCTTTGGGGTCGGATATAGGGCTGATGCGGCAACAGCTGTTACTGGGCCGCAATTCCATTCCGCGATTTCGGAATTGCCCGCGCCACACCATGGTTTTTCTGCTGACATTCTGCTAATTCTGCCGACATTCTGCAAATTCGGAAACTATTGGAAAAATTGCGGAATTGTCGGAAACTGTCAGGAAACCATTGTTCTGCTATTTCGTGGTACTGGCGGAATGACGGAAGTAGCGAAAATGGCATGTTTCTGCTATTTGTGAAGTCTGTGGAAGTAGCGGAATGAAATTAGCAGAACAGCGGAAGTAGCGGAATGAAACTAGCGGAATGAAAACTTCTGCCATGCCGTACCACTAATTGCGAAAATGCTGTTTCCGGCGAAATTAGCTACCGCTGCGACTTTCCGCTACAGCCCTAGTCGGATATTCCTCCAGGGCCACCAATGGCCCTGACACTCATTATTGAGGTGATCCCTAGCAGTCCAGGGCTGGTGGATCCCACCCTGGTTGCTAGAGGCAGGGCCCGATCCCCAGGCAATGGCAACAGGGAGAGGAGCAGCAGCAGCAGCAGCTATAGGGGGCACAGGGTGAGTGGCAGCAGCATGGTGGGCAGTTCAGCAGTCTCAGGGTCCCAGTACTCCACTTCGCGGGATATCACTCTGATTGGGGACAGTGAGGCAGACACTAGTCCTGTGGAGGAGATGTCTGGTGCTGAGGTGATGGCTGTCCCTCTGAGAGCTGTGTCACCACCATGTTCTCCTCCCATCAGCGTTGTCAGCGGTGCATCACCCGGTGCAGGCCAGAACATAGGAGGGGGCAAAAAATCCTCTGTCTGGATGCATTTTAAGTTGGTGTGGGCGAATGATCAGAAGGACGTGCAGTGAACTTTGTGCCAGAAGGTGGTGAAGTGTGGGCAGGTGCTCACCAACCTTGGTAAAAATGCCATGTCAAGGCACCTGAAGGCATGCCACAGTGCTGTGCTGCTAAGCGGGCAGGCACAGGGAGATGGACGCCACTGGTTCCTGACTGCAGCGGCCAATCGCCTGCCTCCATCAGCGGACAAGCATCCTTCTCTAACAGCTGCCTCTAGCAGCAGGAGCAGTATCGCTGCTAGGGGGGAACAGCAGCAGCAACAACAGCAGCATCAGTGCACCATGGAGGAGCTGGAGTGCGGGCAGCTGCCAAGTCCATCGGCAGCTCCAGGATGTGACAGGCAGTGTGGCTTTCAACTGAAAGCCACGCGCATGTTGGGGGAAATGATCGCACTGGATGGGCAGCCCTTCTCGTTGGTCGTGGACATGGGGTTTAGGCGCCTGATTGGCTTCCTGGCTCCCCAGTTTAAGCTTCCTTCATGCACCACCCTGAGTCATCAGGTCGTGCCAGGCCTATACCGGGCTTTAAAGAAGTGGGTGAGGGAGCAGCTGGCAAGTGCTGGAAGTGCCACTGTCCACTTCACCACAGACCTGTGGTCGAGCAGGAATGCGCAGCATGCCTACCTGGCAGTCACGGCACACTGGTGGCAGGACCCGGAGGCAGCATTTGGCAGTGGCAGGAGGGGTCCCGAAGCAGGGTATAGGTGGGCCCTGCTTCACGTGGAAGTCATGGACGGCTCTCACACCGCTTGGAACATCGAGTCAGCCCTGACAGCCATGGTGAGGGAGAGGGTCATGCCAGGGAGGGCTGTTGTTCCACTTGTCATTCCACCTGGTGCCATGGGCACTCCTAAAGGCCAAGCACCAAACCTGCCTGCCCGGGCAACCCGGAGTGCCAAGCGCCAAACCTTCCCAGTCTCTGCTGCTGCTGGGTTTCTGACAGCCTGCCATGCTTCCACGGGCCCCCCTGGGGGTCCCTGGAGCACCCCAAGCCTCCAGGCAGTGCCAAACTCCGCTGAACATTCGGGGGGGGGGGTCCAAACTCCGCCAGAACAAATCCACGAACCCAAACTAAGTTTTTAGTCCAAACGGTGGAATTCCATCCTGTTCGCACATTCCTATTTGGCATATCCTCACAACTTGGGTCTAGATCAGGGGTGGGAAATCCCAAGCCTGCGGGCCAAATGTGCCTTGCAGTTGGTTTTTTTCTGGCCCCTTTCAACTTCTGGATCATGAACCTATTCCTCACCTACTAGCACAGATGGGACATTCTCAGAGAAAGGGAGTGGAGATGAGGGCATGCATTTGAGTATAGGGGGATGGATCCATGTCACAGATCCATGATCTTGATCCTTCCCCCCTACCTTTTTTTGCATATCGTGAGTACAATCTCTTAAGCACCCCTACCCCAACTCCTATACTAATTTTCAAAGTGGCTTTCAGGAAGTAAGGTCGTTCACCCCAGACTTGACAGTCAAACACGAAAGGTTTACCTAAGCATATTGTTCACGGTCTGGGCCCTGCCTATTATTGTGAGACCGCCTCACTCCCCGGGTTCTGGACCGGCCCCTGTGGTCATCTGGGGGCGCCCTGTTGGAGGTTTCCCAGGGGGCCACATGGGACAGGGTGTTCTCAGTAGTCGCACTGCACCTTTGGAACTCCCTCCCAGTGAGGACCCGTCTGGCCCCAGATCTCCCGAGTTTTCATAGGAATTGTAAGACCTGCCTGTCCCGCCAGGCGTTTGGCGAGGGAGAAGGGTGAGGGTGGTGGGTGGTATTATGGGTTTTTTGTCTTTCCATTCTTATTGTTGTTTTTATCTAATGCTTTTATATATTTTATTGTATTTTTATTGTTGAACTTTTGTTAGCTGCCCCGGGCTGCCTGGCAGGAGGGGTGGGGTAAAAATGTCTTAAATAAATAAATAAATAAAATGCTAATATGCATGAACACAACTTGCGTCAAAAATGACTCTAGATTGTTGCCCATACCACTCTGCCCTTCCTTCCTGCTACATAAGAAAGTCCGCACATTCATTCATTGCAAACATTTTGCCCTTATTTGACACTACCAAGCACACTTACTCTGGTGTACGTAAACTTGCTTTCCATTGTTTTCTTAGCTCTCCACATGAATTGTAATTTTTGAAGATGCAGTTTTTGGAGTAGAAGCCTTTCCCTGTTTTTTCTTGGGGTTTTGGTTTTCATTACTGTAATACCACATCCATAATTACTACCATCTTTAAGGATAACTTAAGTCATCCATTATGGAATCAGATGTTTTAGATTATAACTATAAAGAAAGTTAAAGAGTAAGTTATGTTCAGGTGTTTACCATAGTAGTCCCAGGCACCAGAATCAGTCAAAGGAGAAAGACTGTCATGTACTATGGTGTGGTCTCATGAGTATGCCAGATGTGGGAATTTTTGATCCAGAGGAGTTCCTCCAGCATAAATATCCCCTCTACATTCTAGAGAAGCAGGGGTTAAATAAAGATGACCTTCTCATCTGATCTATCCCCATCCTCATGTGTACCCATAAGAACATAAGAAATGACATACTAGGTCAGACCAATGGTCCATCGAACCCAGAATCCTGCCTCCGACAGTGGCCAATATCGGTCGCTTGGAAGAAGTACCAAACAGGTCACAATGGGGCAATCCATTCCCTGTTGTTCACTCTCAGCTCCCGACAGTAAGAGGTTACATTCCCCAAACATACCCAGCTAACAGCTGCAAATGGACCTACCCTCCAGAAACTTGTCCAATCCTCTTTTAAACCAAACTATACTATTGGCCTTGACCACATCCTCTGGCAACAAATTCAACAGCTTAATTGTGTATTGAGTGAAAAAAAACCTTTAAAGTCTGCTACTTGTTTCATGGAGTGTCCCCCTAGTTCTAGCACTATTTGAGAGAATAAATAACCATTTCCTATTTGCTTGTTTCACACCACTCATGATTTTATAATCTTCTATCATATTTGCTCTGACATCACTTCTCCAAGCTGAAGAGTGCCAGCCTATCCAGGCTCTCTTGGGGGAGCTGTTCCATGCCCTTTATCATATTAGTTGCCCTTCTCTGGACCTTTTCTATTTCTACTATATCTTTTTAAAGATGGGGCAACCGGAACTGCACACAGTACTCAAGGTGTGGGCGCACCAGTGATTTATATAGTGATTTGGCCTTTGGCTGTAAATCAGATTGATTGATTTATATAGTGGCATTATGATATTTTCAGGTGTGGTGAGCGGGACTGTTATCCCCAACCGGGGCCGAGAAAAGCTGACTGGGACTTGTGTGGACGGAGTAAGGGGCAGAGCCACCAGGTGGAAGCGGGGATTTAAAGAGCTCTGCAGCCAGAAGTGGGAGTGTGGTGAGCGGGACTTTTATCCCCAACCAGGGAGCTGCCTGGGACTTGTGTGGACGGAGTGAGGGGCGGAGCCACCAGGTGGAAGCGGGGATTTAAAGAGCTCTGCAGCCGGAGGCGGTGCCGGCAGCGCGCTCCGGGGCAGCACGCCTAAGGGCTGCACGCGCAAGGGCGCACCCTTGTGCGCACGGCCTTAGGCGCCGCCAGGGCCAGAGCCGCTTTCTCCTTTTATCTGTTTGTAGTTACATTATATCTGTTTATTCTGTGAGTGGGGCTGTACAGGGGTAGACTCTATTTAGGGATGCAGCTGCAGAAACGTACCCAAACTGAGGCTACTGGTGCCTCTCCCCCTGTGCTCAAGTCCTTTAAGCAGAGGAAAATAGAGTGTTTTTTTCCCTATAATAATACTAATCCTTGCGCTCAAGGTACGGGAGCCTCTGCTAATGTTTCTACATCTAACCGCTTTGCACTATTGGCTGACATGCAGGATGTGGATACAGTTTCCCCAAGTATGGCCACGCACTCCTCGCCCAAGCAATTGCCGTTTGATCTAGGGCCATTATCCCCTGCGACTGTACCTTGCAGAGGTAATAATAATAGTTATACCTCTTTGTTGGCAGAACATGCCTCTCTTACATCCCAAACTGAATAATAATGTGATATTCACTGTTTTTCCTCTTCCTATGGGCAAGCTTCCCTTCTGGAACTCAGCTTTAGACGTGGCAGAGCACCTTAGGGTGCTGCTGAAAATCCCCATCACTAGCAAAAACATCTGCTCAATTCACCACTTTGCTGTGACCAAAGGATGTTGGACATTGAGCATTGCTTTTGACTCCGAAAATTGGGTCACACAAATTTTTGATAAGGAAAGTATCCTTGCTGAAAATTCTATTTTTGTATCTAAGGATTATAGTAGGGTCACTGGACCAGATTCTGTTGTTCTTTCAACTTCTGAGATACCTCAGTCTATCTCTCTTATACAGAGTCATGAAAGTAAATCTGGCCACCTTGCTGTGGGGCCAGCGAGGCAATCCCCTAATCAGGCTCCTAATTGAATGAGACTTCTGCATGCGATCCCATGGAGATTGCACCATGCTCTCATATTCCTCCTCCGATTGCCCCCCCAATAGTGCCACTTAATTCTATACTGACCTCGGCTAACCATTTGGAGGTGCTGGGGTGTATGGACTCACTTTTTGCTCGGTTGAAAAGACTGGATGTGGTGGGGAATACGAACTCCCGGCTGCAAGCTGTCCCAAGGAGAACCCAAGTAATAACATCTGACCAGCCCCGGGTTGTGTGCACAGGGAAGGTCTTTTGGGTTAACCCCCTTAAATGAGATCTCTGATATTTCAATCCCGCCCCTAGAAACTTTCTCCCAGGACAGGGATAGCCTGTCTGACGCCCTATGTTCTAAGTTGGGCACGGAGCTTACTATCACCCATACTTGTATTAATGTGAGCCCGAGGCTAGCCGAGCCTGTGTTATCTCCAGTTCGCAATCCCCAGAATATGACACCATCTAGGTCCCTCTCACAAGAGTTTGGGTTGTTGGGGCCGGTGTTGAATCATGATGGGCTTTTTAACCCACAGGATTGTTGTACAGAAGGCCCTTCTCTTTGTCCCATGAAGGCCAATTGTGATCAGGGCAAACTGGCCCCAGGGGCTCCGCTGGGCCCTAAATGACTGGGCACACATGATTCAAATCTTTTGACTTTATTAAGCTGGAATGTATCAGGTTGGATGGCTCATTACACTGACCCTTCTTTTCAGGCTTTTTTGAAATTATTTGATGTCATCTTGATCCAGGAGACCTGGGTAAACAAAGAGGTTATTTTCCCAGGATTCCAGGTTGTAGGTGTTCCAGCTTTTTCTTCTACCACCAAGGGCAGACTTAGTGGAGGTCTGGCCTTTTTGGTGTCCAAAACTGCTAATATTAAAATATGTCTAATAAGTACATATAAATCTTATTTTGCAGTCTGTTATTGTTTGTTTCCTTCTGGCCTTGAACTATTATTGGTGAATGTGTATATTCCCCCTAACTCTTCACTTTACTACCAGGATGAGATATGACATGTAATTAGGCTACAACTTTGGGACGCATAGGGGTAATTTCCTGCCTGCCTTATCATAGGTGGTGACTTTAACACTCGACTGGGAGCCTCTAAGTTGAACTTTCTAGATACCTCGCAGGAGGGGAGCTTGGTTCCCCCTTTTAATAGCCCTCGCATGGATAAAGTAGTCAGTAGTAGTGCTCCGTTATTGAATAAATTGATGGACTATCTCAATCTAGTGGTCCTGAATGGTTTGCTATGTGGTGATGAGAAGGGTAATTTTACCTATCACTCTCCCTTGGGCTCAAGCACTATTGACTACTTTGTCATGAAGGCGGATCATTTATTCATTGCTAGAGAACTTTATATATTGCCTATGTATTTGACTGATCATTTCCCCCTTTGTTTATCTACACAAGAGCCATGCAGGGGGGAAGCATCTAGACAGCCAATTTCTACACCAGAGGCGAGGGATGATGCCCCATATAGCAAGGCCAGGTTAAGGTCCTTGCAGGAGCTGGCTGATTTGTTTCCCTCCTTTGTGCAACAGGAGCAGGTAGTTGAATTGGTATTGGGTATAAGTCAAATGCACTCTGACCCCCTGGTCTGTTATAATGACTTAATTGAGCTAATTATCATTTCCTTAAGCACACCGATTACTTTGTAATCACATCCCTATAAACTCAGAGGGTGGTTTGATAGGGAATGCTGTGCATTAAGGAAAACTCTTCGACGTCTGGCTAGAAGAGTGCACAGAATACCTACTCAAACCAATCGTGTGCAATTATCTTCTATGAGGAGGGAGTACAGGAGTCTGCTTCAGAGGGGAAAAACTGAATCTGTTAGAGCGAGATGGCTAGCATGTATGGAGGTGGCCCAAGGAACTGATTCAAGAAAGTCCTGGTCCCTTGTCAGGTTGAACCTTGAGGGCCCTTTGGGAAATGCGTCAAGTTCCATATCACCTGCTATCTGGCAGAACTATTTTTCAATGCTGTTTGCCAAATCGCATGCAAGTACTACTACCTTTAATCTGAGTGGGACTTCCCTACAGGAGCTTCCGCCTTGGCAACTGGTTCAAACGGTGGAGATCGAGGACCTAATATACAAACTAAAATCAGGGAAAGCCCCAGGTTGTGATCAAGTTACTCCAGACCTCCTCAAGTTAGATCCCACTCGGTGGGCCCAAGCTCTGGAACCTTTGTTCGCTTACCTTGACGCGACAAGTAGATTCCCCAGGAAATGGCTTAACAGCTTGGTTGTCCCTATTTTCAAAAAAGGGGATGTAACGCTTCCTGTCAACTATAGGCCTATAAGCCTTCTAAGTGTGATCGGAAAACTATATGTCAAACATCTTTTAGTGAAATTTCAATCATGGGCTGATGAGAACGAGATAATCGCTCCTGACCAGGCCCGCTTTCGGGAGGGCCATTCTACTCTCAACCATGTTTTCACCTTATACCAACTGATTACTACAAATGCTAGCTCAGCCCAGGGTTCTCAACTCTATTTGTGTTTTGTAGACCTAAAGTCTGCTTTTGACACCATAGATAGGGATCGCCTGTGGCATAAGCTAAGTAGGTCATCTATCGATAGGTGTCTCTTATTGCTTATGACTAAACTATATAGCAATAATATTATGCAGGTCCACTACTCTTATGACAACCCACCCACCCCGGAAATCAAGGTCTCCCGAGGGGTGAGGCAGGGCTGTATCTTGACCCCAGCCTTGTTTAATTTTTTTCTAAACAATGTAGTCTCATACATAGCTAAAGTAGACACTCATCCCCCTAAGCTGGTGGACCGAAGGATACATATCCTTCTTTATGCGGATGATACGGTTTTGATTTCTCAGACACCCATTGGTCTGAAGAGAAGCATGGCGAGATTCATGGATTTTTGTCAGAAGGAGAATCTGGTGATTAACTTCTCCAAAACAAAAGTTATGGTAACTGGTAGTAGGAAACCGGCGCATATATGGCACGTGGGTAACCGTCATATTGAGCATATTTTTTCTTACAGCTAGTTGGGCATGCTATTTTCGGCATCCAGGAGATGGCGATTACAGTTCGAGTCGGCTTTGGGTCAGGCCAAAAAAACCTCTCATTCTATTCAGAGTTACTTCTTCTCTCATGGAGGCCATCTTGTTAAACCAGCCACCCGCCTATTTAGAGCAAAGGCAGTAAGTCAGCTTCTGTATGCAGTCCCTATTTGGGGTCCCTATTTGGAGTTTGACTTTCTTGAATGTCATTGACTCTTTACAGAATGATTTCCTGTGGGCAATAATGAAGGTTCCAAGAGGTACCCCCCAGGTGCTGCTGAGGGCTGAGACAGCCTCTTCTCCTTTGAAGTCCCAGGCGCTTTTCGCATGTATTAAACTATGGATGAGGATCTATTTGTTCCCCTCTAAATCTAATTCCCTTATTAATTTGATATCTAAATTATCT
Source organism: Sphenodon punctatus (assembly GCA_003113815.1). Lineage (NCBI taxonomy): Eukaryota > Metazoa > Chordata > Lepidosauria > Sphenodontia > Sphenodontidae > Sphenodon > Sphenodon punctatus. The sequence goes on from QEPC01010495.1 coordinate 541,847, forward strand.
GGAACTAACCATTGGAGTGAGTTCATAGAGAAGGAGGTTGGCAATTTAGGGTTTTCCAGGTTTTTTCTTCTTTCTTATGATTTTAAGAGTGCAACAGCACTGGTGAAGCAGAGGATTAGTGACCAGGAAAGACAATATGAATCAGCAGCTCTGGTGAACCAGAGAGTGACCCCTATCTATGCTAGGATAGTTCCTAGCATGAGAGAGCCTACTTATCTTCCGCATTGGCTTGATTGGCATAAAAAGCATGCATTTTTGCTCTTTCGATTTAATTCATTTCCATCAGCCAATCTTAGCGGCAGGTACTTAGGACTACCTAAAGAAGCTAGGCTATGCCCGAATTGCTCATTTGGGCAGGTAGAAGATTTGATACATGTGATATTTATCTGCCCGTCCTATGTCGCCCTGAGGAGGAAGTTTCTTGACCAGTCACTATATTGCAATAAGAGACACCTATCGATAGATGACCAGCGGCAAACTATGATATAATATTGGTTCAAGAGCTAGGTGCCAAGGACACTCACACCACCAGATCTATGGCCTCTTTTTGTGCTGATGTCCTGGTCTTTAAATGGAGCCAATTTCTGGGTGGGAGGTAAATGTGGAACGGCAAATCCAAGGTATACTGAAGTGGACTATAGCATTTATTGTCCATTTATCTATGGCTTTCCTCTTGTCTTGCCTAAGATTACCTAGCACAGGATCGATTCATCTCCTGTCTAGGATTGTGCAGGGGCCAAGTGTGCCGCCATAAACCCCGAGAAGTGTACGGTGTAATATAAATGTTGTGCAGGGGTCAAGTGTGCCGCCACAAGCCCCAAGAAGGGCAAGGTATCTCTTAGCTCTCTTGGAGAATTGTCTGGACAAGATCATCGGGGTTGCTTATTTAAATGATCATCTTAACTGTGCAAGTGTTGTTAGGGGTGAAGTGTGTCGGCACAAGCTTTAGGAAGGGCAAGAGTTGCAGCAACTTGCAGGTTGAGCTCTGCCTGGACTTGGCTTTCCCCTGCCTCCCGAATTATGTGCTATGGATGATTTCCAGGGCACAAGTGGATTGGGGGGTTAAGGCATTTGAGATCCCAAAGGTAAACAACAACTATAATGGAACTGCAACTTTGTGATTTTATGAACTTTGTACTGTTATTTTATTGTTTGTTTCTGTTGCATTTAAATGTTATTATTGTTATGGCCTAAGGCTAAACAAATAAACTATATATATATAAAATGATATTTTCAGTTTTATTTTCTATCCCTTTCTGAATAATTCCTAACATTCTGTTTGCTTTTTTTGACTGCCGACACACACTGATCTGAGGATTTCAATATATTGTCCACAGTGACTCCAAGGTCCTCTTTCTGAGTGGTAACTCCTTATTTAGAACCCAGCGTTGTGTACATATAGTTTGAATAGTTTTTTCCCTATGTGCATCACTTTGCACTTGTCCATGTTAAATTGCATCTGCCATTTGATGCCCAGTCATCCAGTCTTGCAAGATCCTTCTGCAATTCTTCAGTCTGCTCAAGTTTTAACTACCTCAAATAACTTTGTAATTGCAAATTGGATCACTTCATTCTTTACTCCCTTTTCTTCTAGATCATTAATGAATACATTAAACACTGGTCCCAGCTGTACTGCTGTGCAGGGGGTGGAAGGGTGGGGGTGAACAACCATCAGTCATATGATGCAAATACCATGTCTGAGAGACAAAGTAAGTCCTGACAGTTGCTGGGATGGAAGAGGACTGCAGAGAGAAAAGTAAGCAAATAAGATTTCCCCTGGTCTGTGCAAACAAACTAGATATTTCTCAGTTTAACCCTTTTTTTTGCAGAGGTGATTAGCCTCTTTTCATCCTCTTTGACTACTGTGTTTGTGTGAACACAATCAAGTTAGGCACTTACCTCTGAATATGTACTGGTGTGACCAAGCTCTGAAACAGTTGACTGATGTGAGCCTATAAAACTGTGTTGCCAGAGCTGACCGGCTTTGCCGTTTTTACTTTTGAAATATATAAATGTTTTGATGTCAGTAGAAGAGTTCTGACGCAAGTTCTCATTTTTGATGGATACTTTTTGGGTTTGTTTGTTTGCTTGTTTTTTTGATGGTGCTGCGGGGGGGGGGTCCCCCAGGGTGTGCTAGGGGGGCAGTGCCCCAAACGCCCTGTGGGGGGAACCGCGCCTGAACAGACAGGTGCTTACCGTGTGCAAGCATAGCCCCTCAGTAAGTTGTAAACTTGTACTATGAGAAATTAAGTGGAGAGTGTGTATGGTTAGGATGGCTGAGCTAATTTCCAGACACCCTCCAGAGCCCTCCTGTGGCCCTGGAAGTCCCCTGCCTATATTTCATGTGCTTCTAGTAGCTTCAACCAGTGGCACTAGAGAACTGCGGAAAGCCACGAGTGCAAGACGTGAAAGTCGCTCCCTTCCTAACTGTGCTGCTTGGTGTGGAAGAGCACTTTCCGCCAGTAAATGCTGCCGCAGCGATACAACATTTCAGCCCTAAAGTCATGCAAAAATATACCAGTTAGTAATTAGGATTGCAACCCCATCTGAAGTCCTTATCCAAAGGGTGGCTGTTTTTACACCATCACAGTTAATCCGAAATAGCTTTTAATCCAGATCCATTAATTTGGGGTTATTATTCAGGAGTAACTGTTTACACAATCATTTTAAATTAGGAATAAGAATTAATCCTCATTTGCAGTGTGAACAGGTTAATTCAGAGTAGGAGTCACAAGGAAGACTGCAAAATTCCATGATGCAGCACAACCAGATTTCAGTGTCTTCTTATGCTCTGATTTCTGGGAGTACAGTGACAGCAACAGATACAACAGTCACCTTGCAAAATGGAGGGATCTTCACCTTGATGCAGTGTATTTTAAATTTGGCATGTCAAGCAGAGACTGCTGGAAAAACTGCAGGATACCATAGATATATGGATGGCTAGAGAGAAGACATGTCTATCTGCAGCATTCTCTAGCATCTGAGGCTCAGTCCAGATTAGCTGTTCACACAGTCACTAATTCAGATTGAGTTTAATCCACATTAAAGTAAATCCTCGAAAATTAGTTTTCCAGAACCCAGGTTAAATTTTGAATTTGGGTTCAGTAATTTGGACTAAAGTGTTCACATGATCATCTTTTTCTGATTTAAGAGCTTCTTAATCTGAATTAATGCATCTCATTTGAAATCAAATGAGATAATAGCCCACATTAGCCTTCACCAGGCACATTACCACTTGTCCATCTATTAGGTGTGCACCACATGACCTCCACATGGTCACCACAGAGATGCCACTCACAACAGAGTCAGCGACAGTGCAGGCCCACCATGTGGACCAATTTGAGCTAATGGGCTCCCTCCCATGAGTCTGCATCTCATCAGTTAGTTTTACCCTCAGTCTCGACACCATCCAGATTCACCAGCACCATAGAGTCCCACATAGCGTGCCTGGCCAGCTGAGAGGCAGGCATGCTAGAGATCTCCCTTCCCTGCAATCTCCCTCCCTCACAGCCACCTCTCAGCTGACAGGCATGCTGGTGATCTCCCTTCCCACATTCTCCCTCCCCAACAGCCGCCTCTCACCTGAGAGGCACTCTAGAGATCTTCTGACTCCAGAGTTTCCCTCCCCGTCTCTCAGCTGTGAAGCACACTAGCAATCTCCCTGTCTGTAGTTTCCTTTTCGGCCTCTCAGCTGAGAAGCACACTAGAGATCTCCGTCCCCCACAGCTGGGGGAGGAAGACTGCGGGGAAGGGAGAGCTCTAGTGCACCTCTTAGTGGCGAGATTGAGAGGGAGACTGAAGGGGAGGGAGTTCTCTAGTGCCACTGGTTGAAGCTGCCGAAAGCACATGAAATATAGGCAGGGGACTTCCAGGGCCACAGGAGGGCTCTGGAGGGTGTCTGGAAATTAGCTCAGCCATCCTAGCCATACACACTCTCCACTTAATTTCTCATAGTACAAGTTTACAACTTACTGAGGGGCTATGCTTGCACACGGTAAGCACCTGTCTGTTCAGGCACGGTTCCCCCCACAGGAAGTTTGGGGCACTGCCCCCCTAGCACGCACTAGGGGACACCCCCACCCCCGCAGCGCCGTCAAAAAAAGAAAGAAACAAACAAACCCCCGCCAGCGCTTCTGACAGCCACAGCAGCCTCTGACCGGCTTCAGAGGCTGCTGCAGCTGTCAGACTTTATCTCCCTTCCGGGACCCACTCTCAGAGCTGCTCTGAGAGTGGGTCCCAGAAGGGATAAAAAGGCTGAGCTGGCTCAGCTGCCCAAACCGCGTTTCCTATTGAAAACGCGATTTGGGCGGCTGAGCCCCTCAGTCCAC
>QEPC01010495.1:548411-581955 GCA_003113815.1 Sphenodon punctatus
GTGTGTGTCTTTGCTAAAACTGCTTGTAAGTGAGGTTTAAGGTTGTCTGCCTGCTTTTAAACCTGCCTAACCTAACTGAAATTGCTTGATTAAGTAATGTAATGTCCATCCAACATTAACCCTTGGAACTCCTTGCTGCTGGGTTATGCCGCCTACCGTTGCCCTGGCTCCGCCTACGGTTGCCCTGGCTCCGCCTACTGACCCACCGGCCCGCCCCTCCAACCTCAACACCCACCAGCTGCCCCTGTGTCTGTTCTGGTACAAGAAGCACCCTTAAGGTGGGTGCAAGCTCCAACCTTCAGCCTCCCTTATGTGCCTAAGAGTTTCACAGCCACCTGCTGTCTGACCCCCTTATTACCAGTCACAAATGCCCCAGTGGGCTAAGCCATGGATGCTTCACTGGGCTAGTAGCTGGAACGTTCCCACCTGGAATTCCCACACTGTCTACATCCTCCTGGTCCAGGTTGGTGCCTTCTGCAGCCCCACTGCTGTCAGGAAAATTCTCTGTGGTATCTTGTAAGCCAAGAGAACACCTTCCTTGGCTGGGAAGCACACATAGTCCTCCCCAGAGCTCCTTCCCTGTTGGCCTCCTGGCCATTCTCTCAGTATCACCCTTGCAACTGCCGCTTCAGCTTCCCTCTCTCCTATATCTGGGTTGACACCATCGCCATCTTTATAGCCCAGGTGGGTCATGGGACCTTGCTCCCCTGGTCTCATGACCTGGCTCTACTGAGCATTTGTGAAGTTCTGCCTTGGGTTGCATTTAGCCTCTCGCCCAGTAGGTGGCAACTGACAAGCTAGAGCCCTCATCTAGGCCAAAGCCTGCAATTTCCATCTCCACCAGAGGAGCTCCTGAGCAGACTGACCCCTGCTGCACCCAGACTTTTTTCCATCAGGTGGAGCTCCTGTACGAAATCTTGTTACCCTGTTACACTGTTTATTAGGCTGGGTGTGCTAAACATGTGAGCGGGGGCTGCTGCACAGACTCCAGCAGGTTATCCTCTCAGATTGTGGGTGTTTTCAAATGAGAACATCTACACTTGAATAAAAGCAGGGCCCTGTTCCCTATGTTTTCCCTGTTAGCAGCAATAGGGAAAATGCAGTGAATGTGGTCCCTGAATAAAGGTTTATAGAATTGGCCCTTAGAATAGAATTTCTTGGGGAAAGAACTTGGCAGCTTTCACCAGTTGTGTTAGAAATCTCCCTCGCCACAGTCTCCCTCCCCCTCAGCTGCTTCTCAGATGAGAGGTGCACAATCCACAAGAGAGCTTCCTCCCCTGGCAGTCTCTCAAGTGAGAGGTGATCTCCTTCCCTGCAGTCTTCCTCCCAGACTCTCAACTAACAGGTGGCTATGGGGAAGAGAGACTGGAGGAAGGAAGATCTCTAGCATGCCTCCCAGCTGAGAGGTGGGGAAGGAGACTGCGGGAAGAAAGATCTCTAGCACACCTCTCAATAGAGAGGAGGCCATAGGGGAGAGAAATTGCTACTGCTCCTGCCTCTCAGCTGGCTGGGCATGCTAGGTGGGACTCTATGGTATTGGCAGACCTGGATACCAGCAAGACTGCAGGTGAATTGATGAGACATGGGGTGAAAACAGACATGACGCTAACCACCCTTTAACCACCCTTGGTGGTCATTTATGCATGTTTCAGGGCTGCATAGGGCACCAGTACAGCCCTGCAACATGCATAAATAACCACCAAGGGTGGTTAAAGGGTGGTTAGCGTCATGTCTGTTTTCACCCATGGACATGGGGGCACCCATTAACCCTGGTTGGCCCGCATGAGGGAATTACCACCCTTGGATCTAGTTTAGGAATTAAAACATCTTGGAATTAAAGATCTTATAATAACAAAGGAATTGAAAATCAAGCCGTAGGCTAATAGTAAGGGAAAGAGTTGCTCTTATCAAGATAAATATTAGAGCTGAAATGATTCCACCATTTAAAATTTGTGAATGAAATTCGGATATCTGTTTCCAGAAACAAGCACCCATTTTTATATTTGCTATTATTGCAGAATTCATCAGTTCTGTATTTGTCAGTTAATCACAATGTTGTTGAGTTCATTCACTCTATTATTTATAACTTGGTACTTTATTTTTCAGTAATTTTTGTGTTTGGTACTTTTTGCAGTTTTTTCCTGCATTCCATCACATAGACTGTCCAACAATTCACATTTCAAAATTTTAAAAAAGCCCCACCAAATACTGCCACTGAGAAATGAAAAATATTGAGTTAAACCACACACGATGGTGGCGTGGTGCTGGCACGACCCAGGCTGCATTGGGAATCCCCTGCTAAGACGGGCAGCTCAGGCCACTGGCCAGTGTGGCCACATGTGAGTGCAGCTGGGCGGGCCATTTCACTGCCCATGTGACCCAGCCCAGGCATCCGCTGCATCAGATGTGCCCTAGCCCAGGCTTTTACTTTGGCTATATGCCAAGGTGAGAGCCCGGGTTAGTCACCAACATGACACTATTCTTCTATTCTTCAGTCTGGCTCCCCCTCGCCCCTGTAACTAAGTTAAACACATGCTCCTGTGACTTCTCAACTACATGAATGTCTCTCCCTTTGTTCCAGTCTTCCTTGTCTCCCCTCCCTTGTCTTTCTTTGACTGCAAGCCCCTTGGGATAGTGACCTCTGTCTAATAATTGTACAGTGTCAGGCACATTACTAGTGCTATATTAATAATAATAATAATAATAATGAAATTCTCCCTCACGGGCTGTAAACTAATGAAAACATTTCTCTACACTTTAAAACTCATAGTCTTTACAGATCTGAATAAGCCATTTGCCCACGGCCTGCCTGATACAATATCTGTGACACTGTTTCCATTGGGTTTAGATTATGCTCCCATCTCCTGGAACAAAATAAATACAAAGGAGAGAGCATGTTCCTCTTGATAAATTTCTGCCAATGGCTGCAATTCTAAACTCCATGGGTCCCATGCACATTTGTGTACATCCATGGGGGTCCTGCGTGACACAATCCTTTAGGGGTGTGCATGTCGTTTTTGTTATTACAATAATGATAATGAAAATTGTCTTTTCTGTTATTGTTATTACAATAACAAAAATGACAAATAATAACAAATATAGAAATGAAAACGACATTTAGATTTTTTAAATAAAGGGAAAACACTGAAAAATGTATTTCCAACTATAACATTTTTGTTTCTTATTCAATTCTGATGACAATTGGGGGGCTTGTACCCCCAATCGAGGGCACTACGTGTACCAGTTGTCAAAAATATTAGATAAAAGGAACCAATTTTAGAAGCAATTGAATGTTGTGATTTCAAGAAAAGCTCCACACACATTCATGGCTACAAGGTCTTTATCTTCCATCCAATTTGTATGAAACCTGTGAATATTATGTCCCTCCATGAGCTTAACACTCCTGTCAATTTTTGGAAAAAGGTTGGATAAAGGGTCCTCATGGTATAAGACATTAACTTGAAAATACATTTCCAGCTGTAACATTTTTATATTCCACCCCATTTGCAGGACATTTGCATTCCACTGTAGGTACAATCCCTCCAAGTGTTATCCAAATATAAGGAATAACAAAAAATTTACAGCCAAAAATGTGTTTTCCATTGAAACCAATGGAAAACGAAAACAAAAGCAAAGACAAAAATGAAAATTTGATATTTATGAAAATGAAAATGGCTGATTTAAAAATGAAAAATGAAAACAAAAACAACATGGACCCCTGATGCACACCTTTAGGATGCATGCAACTGCTACACGGGATCCGCACATGCTGTGTGAGGGGTATGGGATCAGCCCCACCATCTAAGAAAACAAGGATTTAATTTCCCAAATAGAGAGATGTTGTTGTTGGGCTGCTAAATGGAATATTTTGTGAAATGGCAAATTGGTGAATCACAGTTAATATGAATCCAAAGAGGACAGTGTTACAAAGAAACCTCCTTCTGGCAAGTTGCTGTTATGCTCACAAAAGCAGAGTCCTAAGAGAGGGATTGCTCATCTTCTCCGGCAGAGGCCTGCAGAAATTTTAAAATGTTGCTAATATTCAAGTCTCTTGCCTTTTTTTAGTGCTCCTAGTATTTTATTTGGGTTTCTAAAGATATTTACAGAAACTCTGTCTGGCAAGGGGATTTGGCCAAAAGAATTAGATTTTTTAATAGCAACTAAAATTTAGTCTCATGAAGGATTGAATCCAAGACCATTTTGTCATTTTTTTTTCTTTCTTTTTTTTACAAATTGATTTATTTATTCATAGTTTACCCTGCCTTTCTCTTAAGGCTCAAATTAGTGAGAAAGGTCAAGGAGAAAGTACTTCACAATTCTAAAGCAAGATGGTCAGATCTGCAGTTACAGCAGCTGACCTGGCACTGGTGAGATACCCTCACATTTTGCAACGACACCACTCCATTTCATAAACCTAGAACACATGAATGAAACCTGCTTCTCCTAAGACTTTGGCCCCTCTCTAACTCTCGAGGGGAACATCCACCACTCTGCTGATAAGAACATAAGTGTCATTCTGGGTCAGACCAATGGTCTATCTAGCCCAATATTCTGACTCTGGGTGAAAACCGACATGATGGGTATTTTCAGACGATACGGCGGCCATTGGCCCCGTACCGGCACCAACGGCTTTGTTCCCCGCCGGGGTCACCCCGTAACGGCACAACAGACGTGCCGGGGGGATCCTGGCGGGGAAAGTGGGAGGGGCCGGGGCCGCGCGGCGCAACGTGCGGCCGCGCGGCCCCGCCCCCTCCACGCACCCCGCCGCCCGCCCTCCGAGGAGACGGGCGGGCGGCGGGGCCGTGGCACGCGGCCAGACGTTACTTTTCCTTGGCCACGGCCCGGGGTCCGTCTGACCACGCTTCCCAGGACCTTCCCCCGGCTAGCCCGGGAAGCGTGGTTCAAACGAACCCCATGTGGGGATTGACCATGGCCAACATCTGGCGTGCCGCGAACAGACATACGGGACACGGTGACCACAGGTGGGTATTCACCGTGGTTCACCGTGTTCACGTAACGTCTGAAATCACCCGATGTTAACCACCCTTTAACCACCCTTGGTGGTTATTTATGCATGTTGCAGGGCTATATTGGTGCCCTATGCAGCCCTGCAACATGCATAAATGACCACCAAGGTTGGTTAAAGGGTGGTTAGCGTCATGTCTGTTTTCACCCTCAGACATGGCCAACTTCAGTTGTTTCAGAGAAGTGCACAACAGACCATAATAAAATGATCCATTTCCTGCTGTTCCGCCCTCACTGTATACTGTTCTTCCATCACTGAAATCAGCAGAGATAAATCAGCAGAGATACATATACAATTTGACCCATATAATCATTTGTTGGAAAAAATGCTTTGAAACCTCAGGACAAAGTAGTTATTGGATTTTTTTATATATTTGGCAAACAGTCAAAGATTACAAAGGTATAAAATGATCTGTCACTTATAATTTATGAGCCCAGTTCTGAAATCTTTATTTTAGCTCCTCTGTTAAGATCAGTGGAACTGTTAGCTTGAACAAGCCTTCCAGGACTACGCCCTCTACCAAAGCATTGCTTTTATAAAGAAATGAACATTAAATCTTACCATTAGAAATTTTTGACATCTTGGATCTTCTGCAAATGAAGGGACAAATGCTTGGAGGTGGGTGGGAAAGTTTGTGAGAAAGTTGTTAGGTTGTTTTTTTGTTAGTTTTTTTAAACTATCTTGTTTCTCTTTCTATACTGAACCAGTGCTTCATTTGTAAAATAAATAAATAAATAATGAATTGCCTGGGCCCAAGCCTGCCCCAGAAGGCATGCCCCCTTCCCTAGAAGACACACCTCCCAGTCCAGAACTGGTCAGAGCAGGGAAATGAACCCTATTCTCCAGCTAGCAACCCAGCCACTGGGCTAACTTGCCTCTCTACAGCTGGATATAAAACAGGAGTTTATGTGATTTAATCTATATGGCCACCAGTGCAGGGAGTGGAGCAGGAAAGTCATCTTTGAATGCCAAATAAACCATCCAGGTTTTTCTGGCTTTTGTTTCCAACCCTGAAATGACCAATACCAGCATTTTCCTGGTCTTTCCCATTTTGGGGTGTTTTCTGGGAATAACTCACTCCCCCCATTGAATTTAATTGCTGGGGCTGAGCCTGGCAAGTACCCACCTCCCCCACACAATTTAAGCACTGCATGTGACACACAGGGTAAAAACACACATGCCAGTAGCCTGCTGTGGCCCAGGATCCAACTCCACATCTGTTGTGGTGCTGCCAGCTGTTGGTCCGCTGCTGCCCTGGAGCAGGTAGGTGACTAGTCCAGACTGTGTCCTCAGAAAATCTCTGAGGTCACAACCTGGACTAAGGGCCAACCATGAAGGCCAATGTGGGCTAACAAGAGTTAGCATGTCTGTGCGGTCCTGCCATACCTGTCCCGGGTTGGGAGCCACCACAGCCGCCCACCATGGCTGCTCATCATTGGCTGCCAAGATTGTCTGTTATGGCAGGGGGCGGGGCTCTGGGAGCAGGGGGTGGGCAGGACTGGCTGGCCACATGTTTTTTGTGTTCCTGGCCCAACCCAGACTGTGACATGATAGGGTGGCTTACTGACTGCAGGTGTGTGTGTCCTGTCCAGTACTGTGGTTTCCCACCCTGGGCCTGGGAGCCACCCTGCCAGCCACATGTCTGTTTTACATAAAGTTAGTTTCCAAGTGTTTGAATAAAATGGATACTGTAGTTTAGAATACTTAGGAATTCAAAGTTAAGTAGCTGAGAAAATATTGGAAAATATTGGGAAAATATGAGGAAAAATTACATATCTATATGCAGATATTTCTCTACAACCTGCTCTCCAATGCAAAGGCAAGCCTTTACAGTGCTTCCTATTCAGTCAAGGACATCAGTGGTTGTGCAGGGTCGATATGCTGGGATCAACTATCATGATAGACTCTGTGTTTGTGGAGCTGAGGTTGTGGAGGATCTGCAACATTATGTATTATCATGCCCAATGTACAAGGACTGTCGCGACCGATTGTTTAGTCAGCTTAACATTAAAGATGATTGGTTTTGTCAACCACTAAGGGTACTTTGCTTCCTCCTGACTGTTTCCAGTGAACAGGTTACCAAGGCTGTGGCCACTTTTGCTGTGTCTGCGGCAAAAGCCAGAGAGCGTTGGGGTCAGAATGCTATTGTCACGGTTTAAATTTTACCTTGATGTATGTCTTGGGGGTTTGGAGTTGTTGTTGTTTTGTCTTTTCATGTCATGGCCAACAGGCTGGTACATTATTTAACAAACAAACAAACAAACATACATAAATGCCTTAAGATGATCATGAGTTTAGAAATAGTTATCCATGGAATGGTAAAAATAAAATAGGCTCAGAAATGACACCACTTGAAGGAAATTAAAAAAACGAATGAAGGTTTCTGTAACTCATTAGTTATCTGTCATTATGTAGAGACTGATTCTGCTAGTAGTTACATGGGTGAGAATCTGGAGTAACTTGACTACAGCCCATGGAGTTATACTTAACAGAAGCAAGAGCAGAATAAGTCTAATACTGATTTATCTGGAGAAGGCTGACACTAATCTTATCTCCAGGCTCCTGACTGTACAGAGGGTAAAATGTGTTCATTTCCCTGTCACCACATCAAGGCAATAGATTAGTTTTATCTAACTTTATAATCCATCTGGACAAAATAGTCATCTTAGAACTATGAAATTTATTTAAGGATGTGTTTCCTTGGTGTTTTTAAGCCATTGTCAAAGTCTCCCCATCATCAGGTCAGCATGTTTCCTTTATTATTTTGTTTTTGATCTTGTTTTATTGTGGCTATGGACGTCATAACAACTTTTTCTGGGCCAGATTTCTAAATCAATAAAACATAAAGTGAGAAAATGCTGAGAGATGTAGAATAACCACAGCTCCCAATGGGCCTGCTCCTGCTGCAGATGGCAAAAATATCTATTGACGTCATTGTATGGGTTTTGGTCTGCTAAATACAACAGCAGCTAAAGGGGAATTACACTCTTAGTAATGAGGCACATCATGAGATAGTTTATTGGGTATGTACCCAATAGGTTTGAGTGACTGACTTGAAACTCATGTGGCCTATCATATATACAGAAACCACACAATCATAATTTTAGTAATGGCTATCTGGACTGGATGAGATGAAAAGTATGACTAATGAACAGCCATATCAGCAAAGGTGGTACATGAGTGTGGAGTGAGGCCAGGAGGAGAAAAGGGGGCACAACTAAGTAGAAATGGCTTTGTACAGCAAGTTCTTACTTATTTATTTATTTATTTATTTTCAAGCATTTTTAAATGCCCATCCAGTCACAGGCAGCTCTGGGTGGCGCACAATATCGAACTTTAATAACGTAAAAAACAACTTTTAAAATATACAACAAAGGGGTTTTTAAAAAATCCCCAACTACCCCCACCCTAACCCATTCCCCCCATCCTACCCACCCTTCCCCCCCCCAAAGCCAGGCGAAACAGCCACCAAAGGTAGCCCCATGTACAGTAGTCAAGCCTAGAGGTGATGAAGGCGCAGATGATGGTGGTCAGGTCAGAGTCCGAAACATACAGCCGAAGCCTACGCACCAGATGTAATTGGTGGAAGACACTCCTTGCCACAGCCTCCACCTGCTCAAGCAGAGTTGCGAGTCAAGGAGCACCCCCAGACTCAGTACCTGGGGAACCAGTGGAGGACAGACCCCATCAATGATGGGGGCTGTTACCCCTGCTGCCTTAGTCACCAACATGAACTCCGTCTTGTTGGGATTCAGCNGGTGTAATATGTTCCTGGCGGCCCAATCCCAAAAGGAGACGGGCTGCCGTGTTCTGCACCAGCTGCAGTCTCTGTACTGTCACCAAAGGTAGCCCCATGTACAGTAGTCAAGCCTAGAGGTGATGAAGGCGCAGATGATGGTGGTCAGGTCAGAGTCCGAAACATACAGCCGAAGCCTACGCACCAGATGTAATTGGTGGAAGACACTCCTTGCCACAGCCTCCACCTGCTCAAGCAGAGTTGCGAGTCAAGGAGCACCCCCAGACTCAGTACCTGGGGAACCAGTGGAGGACAGACCCCATCAATGATGGGGGCTGTTACCCCTGCTGCCTTAGTCACCAACATGAACTCCGTCTTGTTGGGATTCAGCTTCAGTTGGTTTGTCCTCATCCAGTCCCCCACAGCTTCAAGGCACCAGTTAAGCACCGAGACTGCTGGGCCTGGGTCCGATGAAAAAGAGAGGTAAAGCTGTGTGTTATCGGCATATTAATGACACCGCATGCCAAACCTCCTGACCACCTCGCCAAGCGGCTGCATATACATGTTGAACAGGAGAGGGGACAAAACAGAACCCTGCGGGACTCCACACAAGAGGTCTCAGTTTGATGAAAAATAATCACTGAGTAGTACCACTTGCTGAGTTCTTCCAGCCAGGAAGGAGTGGAACCATTCAAGAACCATACCACCCACCCCTGCACGGTCCCACAGGCGCATCACCAATATCTCATGATCAATGGTATCAAATGCCGTCAACAGATCTAATACAATCAACAGGGCTGAACGGCCCTGCTCTTATTCTTCGTGAAGATCGTCAACCAATGCCACAAGCGCAGTCTCGGTGCCATATCCCGAGTGAAACCCCAACTGTGAAGGATCAAAAAACCCGACACGATTCAGATGCTCCTACAACTGCCGGGCCACCATGCACTCAATAACCTTCCCTAAAAAGGGAAGGTTAGAGACCGGCTGATAACTGGCAAGGGAGTCAATGTCAAGTGATAGTTTCTTGAACAGGGGTCGCACTACCGCCTCTTTAAGGCAGCCCTGCACCCTGCCCTCACTAAGGGAGGCATTGACCACCCCGCTGTTTGCATAGCAAGGGCATAGGCTCGTAAACTCACTCTGTGCCGCAACATGTCGGCTTCAGCATGTGAGCGATGCCACCGTCGCTCCAACCGCCTTCCCTCCTGCTTCAGCACATGCAGCCCATCTGAAAACCAGGGAGATCTGCAGTACTGCACCCTGGGAAGTGGACTCCTCAGAGCTATCCGATCAATGACCTCTGTCAGCAAGACATTCCAAAGCTCGATGAGGCCATCGATGGGACAGCTGTCCAGATCAGAGGCTATATCCCTCAAAGCCTCCCAGAACCGCTCTGGTTCCATCTGTCTATGGGGTTGGACCAGTCGAATAGGTTCCATGTCCCTCTGGGGGCAAACGTGCACCAGGAGAGGGATCTGCAGGAGGTAATGGTTCATCCATGACAAGGGCACAGCTGATATCTCCCCCACCAACGGACCCCCTACCTCAAGGCCGGTGCAAAACACAAGGTCTAAGGTATGTCCCCTCTGGTGTGTTGGGCCGCTGACCCTCTGGGACAGGCCCATGGTTGCCATGACAGCCATGAACTCAGGCTCTGCACCCCCAAGATTGGCGTCGATGTGGATGTTGAAGTCCCCCAAACTATTGTCTTCGGGGATCACAACACCACTCCCGACACCAGATCCTCTAGAACATGCAGGGAGGCCGCCGTACAGGTGGGTGCACGGTATACAAGCAGCACTCCTAAACTGTCTCCTTCCACAACAGACAGCAGGTGGAGACCCTCAACCCCCATTATGGATTGCACCGGATACCTCCGAACAGCCCAACCCTCCGAACAGCCCAACCCTCCCTAAAAATCATGGTTAGACACCCCCCCCCACCCCGTCCCTCTGACCACGGTTGATGCTGCACGGAATACCCAGTTGGAACGTCAGCCAAAATAGATCCTGACTCCATGTCCAGCCAGGTTTCCGTGATGCACACAAGGTCGGCCGCATGATCCAGGATCAATTCCTGGACCGTTGTTGCTTTATTTGCTACTGACCTAGCATTCACCAGCATCAACACATGGTCAGGGGCCCTCTGATCCAGAACCAGCTACCCCATTGCTAGAGGGGTGGTGCGGGGAACAGATATTAAGTTATGGGGTTTGGTTAGGGACAAACTGCAGATCTTACCACTGATCAATCAGCTCTTTGTTGATTGGCACTCAGCACAACAGATTCTTCATGGCCAGGACTACAGCTTGCACCTGCATGCAATCCCATGTGATCCAACACTGGCCAGGGAGAACCTGGTCCTGGGACTTGTTCACCTATGGGCAGACGAACTGCCAGAAGCACCCCAGTCAGAGACAGACTGCAGCTCTTAAGTGCCAATTGAATCAGCTGTTTAATACTAAACAGTTGATCAGCATTAAGAGCTTAAGTGTCAGCTCAGCCAGATCCCAGGCTGCTTCTGTCATCATAAAAAATAAATAAATGTAATAATGGGTGATTTCAGACGTTACAGGGCCCGTTGTCCCCATGCCGAAATTACCCTATTCATTCCTCGCCGGGGTCACCCTGTAACACCGCAACAGACGTGCCAGGGGGATCCCGGTGGGGAATCTGGGAGGGGGAGGGGGCGGGGCCGCGTGGCGCAACGTGCGGCCGCACGGCCCCGCCCCCTCCATGCTGCCACCGCCCGCCCTCCGGGGAGATGGGCGGGCGGCGGGGCCAATGTGACTGCCGCGTCGGGCCGAATTCGCCACGGCCCGGGATCCTGCCGGGGATCCTGGGCTGTGGCGCCCGGCCAGATGTTACTTTTTTTTGGTCCCCGCTGGGGATCTCTGACTACGCTTCCCGGGACATTCCCCCTGCTAGCCCGGGAAGCGTGGTTCAAATTGACCCCATGTGGGTATTGACCGTGGCGAACATCTGGCGGCCGCTAAACAGACGTTCGAGACACATTGACCACAGGTGGGTATTCACCGTGGTTCACTGTGATCTCGTAACGTCTGAAAATACCCAATGTTAGAGTAAGAGCACTGTGCCCAGAGATGGCATAAATGAGTAGTGAGACCCCCACTTCCCCAAAGAAGAAATATTTCTGCCATCCCTTCCACTGCTCAACCCACCAAAGAAATAGAGTAGATTCATGCCATGACTAGCAAAATCCTTGCTACTCCAGCAGTATTCCTTGCCTCCCATTTGCTTCCCCAGACTAAATATTTAGTGTCTGTCCTGCCTGTGCCACTTCCCAACACCTCCCTAGTGCATATCTGTCTCTTCTGTGCTTGCTGTAACAACATTGACTTACCCCAGCTGGTTGACTTTGTTTTTCAATTGTAGTGTTAGAGAAAATATTATAGTTTTGTTTAAACAGTGCACTTTACCAATGCACTTTAGGCACTGATCCTCCAGCCCACTTACTGGCTTGCTTAACTTCAAGCAGGTAAGTGAAAGAAACTCCTCACATTCTCGAAGTTAAGCATGTATAGGACTCCTAGTTGAAGTTGATCAGAGGTGAAGGTCTCCAACTTTTCAGGACCAGCTTCAGCCTGTGGGCAATTAAAATTGTAGGGCTGTACTTAATAGTACTTCCAGGTACTCGGGCCAAAGTCTAAAGTTCCAAGTAATTGGCCCAGGTACTCAGCAGCACTTCAGTGCTGTTTCAGACATTTTGGAATTCTGAACTGGAATTCTGGACCTCAAAAAATTTCAGGAAACTCTGAACTATTCGGTACCAGACATTTACATACACACCAGAGGCACTCTCTTGGCATGGCATTGGTACTGGGGCACTAGTAACTTGAACAGACCAGGCAATAGGGGTGTGCACCAGGCCCCCATGTAGTTTTCATTTTCGTTATTCAAAAATGTTGTTTTCATTATCGTTGTAAATGACAATGTTGTTTTCGTTTTCGTTGTCATTATCATTTTTGTTATAATTTGGGTATTATGTTTTATATTGTTTTTGTTATCATTAGCAATATTTATTATCGTTATTGATATCATTATTGATATAGGTACCATTTGAAACAAAGATTTTATTTTTGGTATCAGTATCGTTATTGATTCCTGTGCATAACTAATATTTATCTAAATCTAAGGCAGACAGGGGAAGGGAAAAGGAAAACTATCTATTATCTAATCAATTATCTATATAACAATTCTAATCTAATCTATATGTCTATAATATATATCTATATTTAATCTATACAACCTATTTCTACATAATGTACAGGGGGGGAGAAGGGCACGGAAAGGGAGAAGGTAAAACGTAGGGTATGAGGAAGGAAAGGTATTGGTGGGAATACCTAACAAATAAATAAATAAATAATACAATGAGGGCTAGGGAGTATTTTTTATGTGCAAGCACCACAGTTTTGTAAACACAAACTGAAAAGCAGAGCTCTCACACAACAGAGAGAAAAAACCTGGCCCTCCCATTATAAAGGGTTGCAGTGCCCTCCCCGAGAGCCCCTCTAATTGATTGTGGGAGGCAGCAGGCATTGAGCAACCACAGAGTCCTATGAGACTGCTGGGGCCTGTTTGTGCTGCTCATTGGCCAGGGATACATCTATCAGATACTGCTGAGCTGAACGCCCCTCCCAACACAGGCACAGTTCAAGAGTTCAACCCTGTTAAGACTCCGAGATGTCTGATCCCTCCTCCCCGCTCTACATTTTCCCTCCAAAACCCAACTGCCACAGCATTAATAATAACGACAATGATAACGACATTGTTGTTTTTGTTTCTTGTCATCATTTTAGGTATTGTTTTGGTATCATTTTTGGTATTGTTTTTGGTATCTTTTTTATATTGATATCGTTATCAGTATCGATATTGGTACCGTTATTGGTATTCTCAGTTGTCATATTTGGTATTTTCGGTTGTCGTTTTTGTTATCGTCGTTATTCTCGGTTGTCATTTTTGTTATTGCCATAATGAAAATGAAAATGAAAATTTTCATTATCATTATTGTAATAACAAAAACGACATGCACACCCCTAGGCAAACAGAAGTGGGGCCAGGCAGAGAGATCCCACTCTGGCCTCATTGTGCCAACCAAGCAGCAGGCAGAACAACAGTAGAACTTACAGTTATACGTTACAGTTAGGCTCTGCTGTGCCATGCCACAGCCTAGATAATACACACAACCCGACAAAACAATGTGCAACTGCGTGGAGATATAAATTCCACCCAAAGCCAACAAGCCCAGCAGTCACAAAATTAAGAAACCAGACATTCACCTCCACCTCCAGGGGCACTCTCTTCATATGGCATTGGTACTGTGGCACTGCTAACTTGGACCAGGCAAGGGGGAAGTGGACCAGGCAGAGAGATCCCAGTCTGGCTCATGGTGCCAAGCAGCTGTCAGAACAGTAGAAGTTACACTTTACAATTAGGCTCTGCTGTTCCATGCGGCAGCCACAGCCTTGGTAAAAAAGAAAGAAGATAGCACACACAGCCCCGCAAAACAGTGTACAACTGCATGGAGAAATAAAAATCCCACCAAAAGCCAGCCTGCTCACCCAGCAGACAAAATTATAACATCCACAAGGAAGAAACCAGACATTCACGCACACCCCAGGGCACCCTCTAGTTTTGGCACGGCATTGGTACTGTGGCACTGGTAACTTGAACAGACCAGGCACAGGGAAGTGGAGCCAAGTAGAGAGATCCCTCTGGCCTCATGGTTCCAGGTGCCAACCAAAGAGCAGGCAGACCTAGAAGCAATGTGGCACCCAATTATTATTATTTTTAAAAGCATGGCATGGTAAAGGTATACGTAATCCCTATCCGCTGGCATTGGCCCTATGGACAGGACAGGACAAACCAGGCCAGGCCAGGTCAGGCCAGGCACCCCCTTCCCCCGCCCCAGCGAATTACTTACAGATCCAGCACTGTAGCAAACAGCCATATTGTGAGGTTTTGGAGGAGGGTGGTAGGGTAAGGTAGAGAGGACGGGAACGCCAAGCACCCCCTAACCCTCAGGATCGTAGTTGGCTTCTAGGGTAATAAGCCCACAGCCTAGATCATCACCAGGTAGAGGAGAGGAACACAAGCCTTCTGGTTGCCCCAGACACACACACACACACACCGGGGAACGGAAGGAGGTGAGGTGGTGTACCGGGAAGTGAGGGGACAAGGGGTGTTGGTTTCCAGGGGCCAGGAAGGGGATAGGGCACGCACTTGGGAGGGGACCAGGCACATGAGGATTAGGACCAGGGATCAGGGGTTCCACACTGTACAACAACAAACAAACTTCACTCACCCACCACTCTTGCAAGGATCACACTACTGCTTCTCATCCACATCGCTCATAACACGAATCAGTCTCACAGGCACAAATGCACTGATCACCAGCAATGCAAGATAGCAGGGAGCTGCTTTTGTCCCTTGCAGTGTGTAACTGGTGCAGGCATTCTGAGCGCCACGGCAGTGAGGCTGGGGGCGTGGCTACCGCTGTTGACGGCAGCACATCTGCTGCCATGCCCCCAGGGTCCTGCACCTGGACACGGTGGGGTTCCCTGATGTCCAGGAGCTGCCCCCACCACATCCTGTCTTTGGGGAGGCTAATCTGGCAGTGGCGCTGCCGCTTGTGGAGACAGGGGGTGCCCCGCAGGTCTGTCTGCGGTCCTTGTTATGCAGCCCCCACGGGAATGCCAGGTTCTGCCATAGCCCTTCCTCTTATTCCACAGACCCCTGTATAGGGGTCCGACACATATTCACCAAAGAGAATGGGAAATGGCTGCAGCCACTTTTATTTTGCCCTGCCAGCCAATCAAAACTTGCCATCTGGCTTGGCCAGCTGATCAAAATTTGCCATATGGCTTATCATCACTCAACTGTCCCCTTCCATACCGCCCCCCCTACCAAATATAGCACTAAGTTTCATTTCCAGAAGAAGCTTAACTGTCCACCAGCCCCCACGCATACAGCGGCTTCCAGAGTTTCCCATTGAACAGCCTTGGTGTTTGGAAGTCTAGACTTCAGACTTTCAGAACTGAATACCTTAATCTTTGGCAAATTCTGAAATTTTCTGAAGACCAAATTTCAATCCTAAAATCTTGTAACAAGCTAGTCTGTCCATCAGGCAGATTGTAGAAGTGTGTACCAGGCACCCATGTTGTTTTCATTTTTTGCTTTTGTTATTTAAATCTGTCGTTTTCGTTTTCATAAATATTAAATTGCCGTTTTCGTTTTTGCTTTCGTTTTAGTTTTCCATTGGTTTCAATGGAAAACACATTTTTTTATTGTAACTTCTTTTTTAGAAATTATATTTGGCTGACACTTGGAGAGATTGTACCTCCAATAGAAGCCACTAAGGGTACCAAATTCAAAAAAGATTTGATAAAGGAATCCAATGTTAGAAGCAGTTGAATTATATTATTTTGCAAAAGACATCAGATACATTCTTAGGTGTAACTTCTTTGCCTCACATTTAATGTAGATGAAACTTGGCAAGTTTACACTCCTTCCTATATATACTATCTCTGCAAACTTTCAGAAGGATTAGATAAAGGGACCTGGTGGTAGAAACAATTAACTTATAAATGTATGTCTGACTGTAATATCTTTGTAGTACAACCAGTGTACATGAAATTTGGCAGGGTGGTATATCACACTTTCAAGATCATCTCTGACAAATATCAGAAGAAATGTTATAAAGGGTCCCAATTTTACATGCCTGCACAGCATATGCAGAGAGGGAGCCTATGCCAGGGATTCTCTTACATGTCACTGTGATATAAGATTGGTTTGTAATGCCAATTGGCCAGCAGATATGTCAACCAAGTATCCTCATTCTGTGCTGTGACCAACCCAACTTCTCTCCCCCACTTGTTACTGGGAAGTCAGAAGCATCTGTTTAGGAAAAAGCCACTACCGATTGATCCTGTAAAGCTGGAAGCGTGCAGTAATTGGCCAGTGAATGTGTCTGTCAGTCTTTTGGGTTGCTCCACATCCTCCCTTCTATAGCCTCTCTCCCCCTGCCATGCCAGGTGCCTACCCATGACTGGCACTGTATGTGCTGCTATTTATCTGAATAATGGTCTTCAAGGGGACAACTTAAGTTGCTTATAAAATTGGGTCCCTTTATCAAATTGTTCTGTAGTTTGGCAGGGATGACAGGGAAGGTATGTGATACATTTCTGCAAATGTCCTGTAAACAGGATGGAATATAAAAAGGTTACAGCTGGAAATATATTTTAAAGTTAATGTCTTATACCATCAGGACCCTTTATCCAATCTTTTCCCAAAAATTGGCAGGAGTGTTAAGCTTGTAGAGGGACATAATATTCACAGGTTTCATGCAAGTTGGATGGAAGATAAAGATGTTGTAGCCATGAATGTGTATGGAGCTTTTCTTAAAATCACAACATTCAATTGCTTCTAAAATTGGTTCCCTTTATCTAATCATTTCGAACAATGGTACACATAATGCCCTCCATTGGGGATACAACCTTCCCAAGTTTAATCATAAGTGAATAAGAAACAAAGAAGTTATAGGCGGCAATGTTTTTCAGTTTTTCCCCTTTATTTCAAAAACAAAATGCCGTTTTTATTTCTATTTTCGTTATTATTATTTGTCATTTTCATTATTGTAATAACGATAATGAAAATGACAATTTTCATTATCATTATTGTAATAACAAAAACAACATGCACACTGCTATTGTTCCAAGTGCTCATGTTAGACCTCCCCCATTATTAAGCAATGAACTGTAACCTGTAGGAAGGAGGCCACAGACTGAAAGTGGGAATCCACAATCCATTTAGCCTGAATTCTTGGATCTGGGCTATGATTTTTGCCTTTCCCCTCAAGCACTGAAGAAAAATCCGATGCTTGGGGAAGGGAGTAGAAATGAGGGCATGCACTCAAGGATAGGGATGGATTCATGAAATAGATTTATGATTTGGACCATCCTCTTCTGTCCCTCATCCTTAGCACATTCCTAAAGCACCTCTGCCCCAAACTACTGTCTCACCCTCACTCAGTGTTTGCAGAGAACTCAGAAAGGGTCA
The DNA here is from genome assembly GCA_003113815.1 of Sphenodon punctatus. Classification (NCBI taxonomy): domain Eukaryota; kingdom Metazoa; phylum Chordata; class Lepidosauria; order Sphenodontia; family Sphenodontidae; genus Sphenodon; species Sphenodon punctatus. The sequence continues at coordinate 566,254 of QEPC01010495.1, forward strand.
GACTCTACCTTCTTTACTCATAATGAGTAATATCTTTATATGCTTTAAAGTTACACATGTCTTAGTGCTTTTCAGGATTGGGGCCAGAATGCTTGGCACGTTCCAAGACTGAACCCCTTGGCCACCTTTACACTTTCTTGTTGGTCCTCCAGGAAATGCATTCCAACAGTCTTAAGACTCTTGAAGGAAAGCTGCTTCCGTCTAGTTACATGTTAACCTTTTGGTTTCTCAAATACTGATATTTGACAATTTGCTATTTGACTCTAAAATGAAATTAAACTTTTATGAAAACCTTTGGAGCTATTTGTAGATGATTTCCTCTGGGTTCATTATTTAAAAAACCTCTGAGTGGTTACTGATCTATGCTTGCACTAATAAAATTATATCTGGATCTGATTAAATGTTTGTGTTAAAATGGTAAATGTTAAGGGCCCTTCTGGAGTGCTGGGAGTGACCTTTCAGGAATGCACCTTGCTCACACTGCAGACGTCATGAATTGGCTTGGTTTGTTTTTCATCCAGTCTCACCCCACTTGTGTTTCCACTGTGTCTATGTCACCAGCCTTTCTGTGGACAAAACAAGTGTTCTCCAAGTCTCATGTCTCTGATTCAGTCTCAATAAAATCAGTGAACCCAATGCCTCAGTTTATGAGTAGGAAGAATTTTAAAGGTTTCTCTTAGCATTTTCTGCAGAGGAGAAACACTCCTACATCCCTCTGTATAGGTCTTTACACTGGTGAGAATTTTCAAAAGCACACAAGTCCCATTTTTAAAAGTAACGTAAGGCTCACTTACACAACAACCTTCTCCCTTGCAAACTAACCACTTGTTCCTTAATCTGTGTGTGCCTCAACCATAGCAATGCATTCACAATGACAATTCCATTGCCCACACCTTGTGTGAGGTGGCAGAGCACAAGGGATCATCAAGGAGCACAGGAAGTAGTAAGGATTTCATACAGGTTTATGCCACTACCCATACCCACCCTAAAAGAGTCAGTATTGCGTGAATGAGCTCCCCCGCCAGTTGTGCAGGTGGAGCAGGTGCAGAGCAGGCTGTGCCTGCTCCAGGGCAGCCTGGCCCGTGGTGTTCCAAAACTTCCCGGAGTGCTTTGGGCGGATCAGGCCAGCAAACCCAAAGCGGAGGAGTTGTATGATGTGCAGACCTATGCTGCTGCTCCATTTCCAGCCAGCCATTGCCCTGGGCAACACCATAGTGTTGCACATGCTCTAGCCCGCAACTCTGGTGTGTGGGGGGTGCGCTTGTGTCCACAGGCCGGGGAACACGCCAGCTTTGTCTGATCCCAACTCATGCAGGACTGGGAGTGGGCAGAAGTAGGGATATACCCCTGGAGCAGGTCTGGAGGTGGGCAGCTCCATGTCCATCTGAAATTACCGATTGTGTTGCTACTTGCAAAAGCGTAGCAAGTGGCAACACATAGGGTGTTAACTAGGGCTGAAAGGAGCAGCAGTTTTGCTGCTTGTGAAAATGCTCGCATTTGGGAGAGGGATTTGGGCTTGTAAAGATGCTTGTGAAGTTTCAAGTAGTTTCACAATCCCAAATCCCTTCACAAGGGAATTGGACTTGTAAAAATGTTCACAACTGCTGCTTGTGAAAATACTCACAATCTCTCGCTGAGATGTTGATTCTGGCTGTGGGGCAGTGGTAGTGCTTGGAAGTTTCAAAGGCTGACTGTGTGCTTCCTTCCCCACGCCGTCAAACAGGTGATTGGTGATGGATGGGGGAAGCGACCTTTGAACACTGCCCAGTGGGTTGCTTGAAGATGCTCCCCACCAGCACCTCTCATCTGAGAAATGCTCGAGGGGGTGAGTGCCTTCAAGCTCCCTGCTCTCCATACCTGCACTCTCTGGGCTGACTCAACTCACCGCTGGGCTGCGACTTCTAGTGTTCTGATCGCTCCTGGCTGCTCTGTGCTCCATTCTCTTCCCTTGGCCAGCAAGCCGCACAGCTGACATTGGGGACTTCCCCGCTTGCTTTTTCTGAACTGGAAGGGGAGCGGGGTTGCTTCTTCCCACCTGTGTGCAAACCCCTAATGGGTCCCCGTTCCTAAAGGGACCGATATCAGAGGTGCGCATGGGTCTACTCTTTTATTCCCTGCTCCCAGGCTCCAAACACTTGCATCCTAGGATGATATTCCAGGGTGCAATGTTCCTTACTAGAAAGCAGTGTAGAGTACTTCCAATGTGTCCTTTCCCTCCCATGTTTTCACCACATTGCTATGCTTGTTGGAGGACTAGGAGCTTGGTAAATGTTGTTTAAAAATTGGCTCCCTATTAGTGAATTGACTAGCGTATGGCTCCAGTTTTAACTGGAGCTGATAAATGGGAATTGGGTGTCTCTTCAACCAGTGTTAGTGCTTTCACAAGCAGGTTTGAACTAATAGCTATTTGAAAAAGTAACATGTGAAAAGGTCCTAAATAAGTTTTGCAGGGTGAAAATTCTATCCGCTATGATTATTGCCATACTGTCTGAACTCCTTTGTTATGGCCTTGTTAAATTTAACTAAGACAAGTTAATTAATCAATGCACTATGCTGCAATAGCTCAAACGTTTGAAGCAGCTGTTAGAAAGGAATAGTTATTCTAGAAATATGTAGGCCTGAAATGACAAATCATGGCAAATGCTGTTTCTATTGGAAACAGGTGATTTGTCTTTATTCGTGTGACATGGAAATTTACCAACTTTATTTTTATTTATCTTTATTTTTCATCAGTTGAACAGAGCTGCTACAGTGCCAATCCCAAGCCCTATGTGTGCTCCATGTGCACCCAGGGGACTGTGGAGATGCAAGTGCTGGGGAAGTGCCATAAAATTGCTGGGAAAGTGCAGTAAAACTGTTGTCAGAGTCCTGGAAAGTCCTGGAAAATGACAAAAAGTGACAAAATGATGAAGTGATGGGAGATGACAAAAAAAACCATGTGCCAATATCAATGGCGGAAGCACAGAATCACTGGAGACTGGCAAAGTACCAACGAGACCTGAAACAAGAAATCTCGGCAAGTACGCTCTCCATTGGAAGCGGGACATTCACCTCCATTTGTGCAACACAGAAACTTACCAGATTTCCTGCTGTTTTTGCCATTTTTCACTCTTTTTCATGAGTTGAAGAGGGCTGCTATGGGGTTAGTCCCAAGCCCTGTGTGTGTCATGCGTGCACCCCCAGGGGCTGTGGAGATGGAAACATGTCAGCTAAGCACCAGGGAAGTGCTGGAAATTGCCATAAAAGTGCTATAAAACTGTTGTAAAATTACTAGAGGTGGGACCCCGGGCCCATTACCGGCTACCGGATTTACCGGTTACCGGTTCTGCAAAAACCGGATTCCCAGATTAAATCCGGTATACCGGTACCGGATTTATTTCGTTGAGTTCAATGGGGCGCTGTGTCCCCATTGAACTCAATGAAATAAATGAATTCCTTCCCCCTCCCCCTCCCAGGCTGCGCGGGTGGAAGGGGGGACACCCCCCACCCACCCTGCCCAGCCTGGATTTTTGTTTAAAAACAGACTGAGAGGCGAGCCCACCCCCCAGCACCAGCGGCNGTCTAAAAGTGGCCCATCAGATGTGGAATCTGCTTCAGGCCATTCCCACTTGCAGTGGTCTGGAACATCTGGGAGCCTCTGTGGAGCGGGCTGGCCAAACCTGGGGCACCGGCCTGAGGCGGAGCTGCAGCCCGTCCACTTGGCAGACCCAAACTGTAGTTCCGTTTCCGGCTGGCCATTGCCCCAGACAATGCCATAGAGTTGCAGGTGGCAGCCAAGACTGTCAGGTGATCCTCCCGCAACTCTATAGTTGGGGGTGGGGTGGATTTCATGTAGGTGGACCGCAGGCTGGGGAACCCACCAGGTCCATTTAAGCCCAAGCCAGGTGGGGCTGGATGCAGAGGTGCACTCCAGAGCAGCTCCATGAGTGGCCAGCCCCACGTCTATCTAAAACTACCAATTGTCTTGCTGCCTTGTTTTTATAAATTGGTCAGTGGTTTTATTTCAAAGATTCTTTATGCTTTTTAAGTGTTTTTAAATGCCTGAGCTGACATTTATTCATCTTGTTGTTGATGTCTACACCCATACCGTAACACTTACATAATACAGAATGAATGAATCACTGAGTATATTTCAGAAATATACTAATCTGGGACAGGGTACTCCCAGTGACACAAAGTAGGGGGTTCAAATAGAAAATTAGAGAGTCACAGCCATATTCATAGGGACTGCATTTGCAATATAGCAAAGCAACTTGTAGGCAAATATAATACTAATGGAGTGATACTATTGGAAGAGCTAACATGAACATTTAGGGTGACTTCCCCACCCACATCCTGCTCTGGAAAGTGCTAGCTCAAGGCCTATGCAACAGCTACCTGAATCATATTTCCCTCATACTAGCTCTCTACCCAGTTCAGAATTTCCCCTTTAGCGACTTTTTGCCCCAAATTAGGAAAACATCTGTGGTGAAGAAGCATGTCTAAGTTTTAACACGTAGTGCTGTACTGAATCAAGTCCATAGAGAATATTAGTATGGTTCTCTTTTAGCAAAATTTTCTGCATCTGCTTAGGGCCAGTATGATCCAGTGGTGGCATGCTGGATTTGGAGCTGGAATCCTGTCTTCACTCGGTGGCCTTGGGCAAGTCACTGTTTCTCAGTTTCAGTTTCCCATCTGTAAAATGGAACTGCTGGCATCTTGGTAGGACAGCAGCCTGGGGTCATTTGGGCCAATTGTGTTTGCTGTGGGAGTTACTAACCCCTTGTAATAGGGTAATGCTAGGCTGGGTGAGTACCCGCAGATCAAACCTGTTGCTATGTTCTTTGCCCAGTACATGAGCACCAGACACTTGTGTACCAGTCACCACTATGCCCAAGGGTATCGTCCCTTTCCCACCACTATTCCCAGGGTATCTTCCCTTTACAAATCCATGCTGGGTGTCTTGACCACAGGGTGTCTTCCTCTTCGCACCCAATACTATCTCCTTAAGACAGGGGTGGGGAAATTTTTCCCTCTTAGGGGCCATTTTGACCATTTATACAAGTTCCAAGAGCCACATAGAAGGGTGATTTCAGACGTGACGGGGTGGCTTTGNCAGGTTTTTTGGTGTGTGTTGCCACTAGGGATGGGCGAACAGAACGGAGTTCGGAAATTCGGTTCGGTTTGAAATTCGAGTTCGGTTTGGAAGTTTGGTTTGGTCGACTGAACAGACCCGAGTTCGGTCCGAACTCTGAACTTCTGAACTGCATTCGCCCATTCCTACTGATAAAGTACTGACACTTGCAAGCACTGCCAAAAGGTCAGTATTTCTCTGTGGAACAGGAACACTTGCTCTCATCTCAGCCCTAGTAACCACGAACACTCGCAATCACTCCTGAATGGTCGGTATTTCCCTGTGGAATAGGAACATTTGCTCTTGTTTCAGGCTCAACCCTAGAAATATGTGTAACTAATCATTAAAAGCTGGTCACTAAAAATTTCACATGGTGCATCTTGCTCCAGGATAAGTTTATTTTTGGAAAATTTGGGACAGATTGCACACAGAGCTTTAGAACAAAAGGAGTTTTGAATAATTTTTGTCCTTGACCCTTGAGCTCAACATATTTTGACTGCTGATTTTGCCATTAACTGTAGTTAAGTTACAGTGTATTGGGTTAACTGGGCTAACATTGCACTGTGTTGCTGATGATACTGTGCATATTGGTGTGGTTATCTGAGAAGATGATAGCTTCCCAAAGGTTAGAAGGGGCCACTGAGATCTTCTGAAACTGGGGTGGAGGAGGATGAGGAACTTGTCTTGTGTAGGCATGGGAAGTAGTGCAGCTACCAAGTACCTCTCTCTCCTGTAGCTGCAAAAGAAGGATTTTTTAAAAATGGTATCCATCCCACTCACTTTTGTAACTTGAATTCTGATTGGTGCTGCAAAATTTATATTTTCAGAAATGGGCAGGCTGCCATAACTCTAAAGCTCTCCCCTGCTCAGAGCTAGGTAAGTAGTAAGTAGAAGGAAAGCTGGAGCATATGTGTGGCAGGGAAGGGAAGTGTCAAGTAAGACAGGCCAGAGGATAGAGGCATAGTCTAAAATGTTTGAGAAACACTGTTCTAGTCTGGCCTACAGCATAACACATGACAATTGAATTTTCTCCTATATCAAGCCTACAAAATTGTATTTGGCTAAAATCATATATTTAGAAAGATTATGTACTCTTAATTTGAAGATGGTAAGTAATGAAAAATCCATTCCATCTCTTGGCAGTCGGTTGTAATGTTTCATCACCTCCACTATTAAAAATACTGTGCTTTGGTTGCCATTAGAATTTCTCCTGTTTTAGTTTCTTGACATTGGTTCTTTAGTTCTTGTTATGTCATCTTCTGCTACATCAAAAAGTCCTTTACCTCCTGCTCGACAGCAGCACCAACAGGGATTTGAACCCAAGACCTCTGGCTCCATAGCCCTGAATCGTTCCTCTAGACCAACTAGCATCACTTATCTAAAAGCCCTTTCACATTCAGTGCTTTCTCCTTGTGAAGGCATGGGACTGCAGTCAACAAATCACCACTTTTAGTTTTTACTCAATGTTGGCCCATTTTGGGTAAGGCTACTACGCTCTGTGCCCCTGACCTTTTTCAGAGGATGAGCAGCCAACTACTCGCCGCAAGGCGGGGTGAACATCTGGCTGCTGCCAGACATACAGACCACTGCATTGCATGGAAATGGTGCCCAATTTGGGATAAGGTTGCCCAAATAGCAGTACGGTCTCATGTGGCTGTACACAGTTATTCAGTACTTCATTCAATTCAGTGATACTATTTAGTGCTAGTACAAAAAATTAATGAAGTAACTAATAATGAATAACCAAAACAAAATAATGAAGTTAGCAAAATAACTCTAACAAATATCCAGTTTGATCAATGAAATGGGAAGTCAGTTCCTATTCAGTTTGTTTAAATGGAGATGAATATGCCAAATTTGAATTTGGAATTCATTTCAGTCCTTGGGGTAATTTCCAAAACTCAAATGGCCTGCTGCAGTCCTGATAGTTATATGTTAATTGAGTAAAACTTGCAAAACCATCTGCTGGAATATAACCAGCAGCAATGGTTATATTGGCTGAGTCCCCGTTGAGAGGCACAGCACACAGCCACATATTAGGTCCCGTCTGACTGAAAGCTTGTCTCACCCCCCAGATCCAAGAGCAACCCTTGCGGTCATCTGGGGATGTCCTCCTGGATGTCCCGCATTATCGGTGGGTCCGTACAGACAGGAGGACGTTCTCGGCGGCCACACTATCACTTTGGAATGCTCTCCTGGCGGAGGTCTGTCTCAGACCGGGTTTCCTGGCCTTTTGCCATAATTGTAAGACCTGGCTCTTCCGTCAGACTTTCTGCATGGGGGAAGGAGGGGATGGAGGGGGTGAGTTAGAGTGGGGTTGTTCACCCGGCAGCGATACATTTTCATTTATATTTGCATTTTATATTCTATTTTTGTATTTTTATATTTTTGTATGTGTGCTTTATTTTATTGTTGTGCCTTATTTTATTGCACGCCACTCTGGGTCGCCAGAGGCAAGAGGAGCAGGACAGCAAGTATAAAGAAATAAAATTAAAATAAATAAATATTGCTTTGTTGGTTGTAAAAGGTCACACCCTTTTTATTAACTATTTTCAGACATTGCTCTGTAGTTCCTAATTCTGTTTCTTAAGTATTTGCTGGTGCTTTATTGCCTAGTTCTCATATTATTTTTGACATCAAATAATTTCTTTCACCATTTGACCTTGAAAAATCTTTTATCGTTTAGTCAGACTGGATGGAGGTTTTGTCACCACTTTTTGGAGTCCTGAAGCATTGGGTGTTTTTAGATGGACGAGGTGACCCAGCTGTCTAAAAGTGGCCCATCAGATGTGGAATCTGCTTCAGGCCATTCCCACTTGCAGTGGTCTGGAACATCTGGGAGCCTCTGTGGAGCGGGCTGGCCAAACCTGGGGCACCGGCCTGAGGCGGAGCTGCAGCCCGTCCACTTGGCAGACCCAAACTGTAGTTCCGTTTCCGGCTGGCCATTGCCCCAGACAATGCCATAGAGTTGCAGGTGGCAGCCAAGACTGTCAGGTGATCCTCCCGCAACTCTATAGTTGGGGGTGGGGTGGATTTCATGTAGGTGGACCGCAGGCTGGGGAACCCACCAGGTCCATTTAAGCCCAAGCCAGGTGGGGCTGGATGCAGAGGTGCACTCCAGAGCAGCTCCATGAGTGGCCAGCCCCACGTCTATCTAAAACTACCCATTGTCTTGCTGCCTTGTTTTTATAAATTGGTCAGTGGTTTTATTTCAAAGATTCTTTATGCTTTTTAAGTGTTTTTAAATGCCTGAGCTGACATTTATTCATCTTGTTGTTGATGTCTACACCCATACCGTAACACTTACATAATACAGAATGAATGAATCACTGAGTATATTTCAGAAATATACTAATCTGGGACAGGGTACTCCCAGTGACACAAAGTAGGGGGTTCAAATAGAAAATTAGAGAGTCACAGCCATATTCATAGGGACTGCATTTGCAATATAGCAAAGCAACTTGTAGGCAAATATAATACTAATGGAGTGATACTATTGGAAGAGCTAACATGAACATTTAGGGTGACTTCCCCACCCACATCCTGCTCTGGAAAGTGCTAGCTCAAGGCCTATGCAACAGCTACCTGAATCATATTTCCCTCATACTAGCTCTCTACCCAGTTCAGAATTTCCCCTTTAGCGACTTTTTGCCCCAAATTAGGAAAACATCTGTGGTGAAGAAGCATGTCTAAGTTTTAACACGTAGTGCTGTACTGAATCAAGGCCATAGAGAATATTAGTATGGTTCTCTTTTAGCAAAATTTTCTGCATCTGCTTAGGGCCAGTATGATCCAGTGGTGGCATGCTGGATTTGGAGCTGGAATCCTGTCTTCACTCGGTGGCCTTGGGCAAGTCACTGTTTCTCAGTTTCAGTTTCCCATCTGTAAAATGGAACTGCTGGCATCTTGGTAGGACAGCAGCCTGGGGTCATTTGGGCCAATTGTGTTTGCTGTGGGAGTTACTAACCCCTTGTAATAGGGTAATGCTAGGCTGGGTGAGTACCCGCAGATCACACCTGTTGCTATGTTCTTTGCCCAGTACATGAGCACCAGACACTTGTGTACCAGTCACCACTATGCCCAAGGGTATCGTCCCTTTCCCACCACTATTCCCAGGGTATCTTCCCTTTACAAATCCATGCTGGGTGTCTTGACCACAGGGTGTCTTCCTCTTCGCACCCAATACTATCTCCTTAAGACAGGGGTGGGGAAATTTTTCCCTCTTAGGGGCCATTTTGACCATTTATACAAGTTCCAAGAGCCACATAGAAGGGTGATTTCAGACGTGACGGGGTGGCTTTGGCCCCATCACGGAATCACCCTTTTGATTCCCCGCCGGAATCGCCCCGTAACGGCCAGCAGATGTGCCGGCCGATCCTGGCGGGTAATCTGGGGTGGGGGGGCGGGGCTGCACGGCACAACGTGCGGCCGCACAGCCCTGCCCCCCCACGCTCCCCCAGCTGCCCATCCTCCGGGAGATGGGCGGGCACAGCAGCCAAGCCGGCCGCTGCATCCAATTCCGACCTGTGGTCTGGGCCACGGCCCGGAAGCAGCGCCAGTAACAGACATTACCAGCCGCCAATTCCGGGCCGTGGTTCAGCTAACCATGCTTTCAGCAATGGTCCCCGGACCAGCCTCGAAAGTGTGGTTATTTTGATTCCCACTGGAGGTTCACTGTGGTTACAGACGTTACGGGACCATTCCCCACCACAGGGTATTGTCTGTGGTTGAGCGTGATCTCGTAACGTCTGAAAATCCCCAAAGTTGGCAGCAAAGGTACTTAAGGGGTGTACTCAAAATAAGAGAGTCCAGCTCATGGATCTGTGCCATGGACCTCTCTCCTATCCTTGTGTGCATGCCCTCACCTCTGCTTCCTTACCCTGAGCTCAGATTTTTCAGTGCTTAGGGCTAGGAACTGGATCCAGAGGCACTGAAGGAACTGAAAAGAGGCCATGTCAAAACTAGGTTTCCAAACCTCAGAGAAGCTGGTGGTCCAGAGGCTGCTGGATATTGACTGCCAAGAGAGGAGGGTGATATTAGAGGAATGCAGGGCCTTGTGCCACTATAATCCATTGTTTAAAGAGGAAGATCGCCCGAGGTCATATTGGATAGTGGGCTCTCACCACTCAAGAGGAGGTTTTTCTTCCTCACTAGAGTGAACTATTTCCCCTCAGCTGTCGCTGAGGGTAGATATCGTGGAATTCCACTTGCTGTGCATCTTTGTAAGTGTAGTTTGTCCCATGTAGAATCTTTGAAACCTATTATTTTAGATTGTCCTTTGTACGCCAATTTACGGCAGAGATTTTTATCCCATGAGATTAATGTTTACCCTGGTAGATCATGGGAATTTTATATAAAAAGGTTTTTGTCTGATAACTGTACGGATGTTATGAGGAAGGTGACACAGTTTCTGTTTTATGTTTATGTCAGATAGACTTAGGATTTCGTAAGGTATAATTACATTTACTTGGTCCTCTGTAGATTAAGTTGGGACATTTCTTTTCCTTGGTCTGAGCTGTTGTGGCTAAGATATTTGATTTTACTGTTTTGATTTTATTTAGTATGTCTTGTATCGTATTGTGTTTTGTAGATTCACAACGTGTATTTTAGATATACAAGGTATTATGTATTATATTTTATTTGTGCAATGGCCATTTGGCCAAGCAATAAATTTACTTAAACTAGCTGTGGACTGCATTTGGCCTCGGGGCCTGAGGTTTCCCACCCCTGCCCAAAGAGGTCCATTTCACTGCAACTCCTAGGAGTTTACAGTCTTTTCTAGGAACAGCCTCTAAGCTCTCCTAGGCATATTGTTGAGGACTTCTGCAATTGCTTCCTATAGGCTCTACCTTTTTCCTTCCCAACTTTCTCCTACAGGATTTCCTGTTCCTAGTATATCCTGATTGTGCCTAATTGGACTAGTGCATTCATCAGTAGTGCCAAAACCAACAGGTTTAGTATTAATTAATATTATTCACATTTTTTATAGACCTCTGAATATTCAAATAGTATCCATAACCAAAACTGATATTAACAAATCTGTTTCTTTGGTTTTTGGCTGTTCCGTTATTCAGTTTTTCAGTTATTTGGCTGTCTGGATATTCAGATATTTGTTTGTTCAGCTACTTCATTTTTGGTTGCTGTACATGGGGAAATATTCAAAATGAACTGAATAACCGAGTAAACCTGAAATGGATGTATCTGGCAAAGAGGATCCAAAAAGCAGCTGTTATCCATTTCAGCAGATACAGTCTGAGTTGAGCAAAATCAACAGGTATGATATTCAGTGCAGATATTCATATCAGTACTATTTCTAGCAGCACGGGTGCTAGTGATTAAGGTGATGGCCAGGGTGTTTTGAGGCATCATCTCTGGGGTCTGAGTGAAGCCCTTGATTTGAAAAGTTTTCCAGGGTGGCCCATGTTGGAAAATGGGTGGGGTAAGGACAGGAGACTCTCCCATTCCCTTTCTGACATGACCCCACACTCCCAGGGCTGGACTTAGGAATTTTGTGCCCCAAGGCCCTTCTCAGGCTGCTGCCCCCAAGCCAAGCCCTGCCCTCAAGCCAAGCCAAGCTCCTCCCCCACGCTGCGTGTTCATGAGTGGGGGAACCCTGTGTGCCAGATGCAGTGCGTGCGCCCACGGTGAGTGGGGGTGCGTGCGCACACCTACCTAACATGCATCCCCACTCACCCCCCACTTGTCCCCATGCACAGAGAAATCAGGGAAAACAGCGATTACTCTGTGGATGTGGATGAGTGGGGGGTGAGTGCGGAGGATGTGTGTGCGGCTGTGTGCACGTCCCGCCCACGCACCGGTGCTCACGGACCCCCACCCACCTGGCAGAGCCATGTAGTAAAAAGGGCCTGTGAGGAGCCACCCAAAGAAGAACAGAAGGTGCTGCCTTGTAAACCAGGTTCTTAGAGATGCATCCTAACATTCTTACAACATCCAGCCCCACATGGAATTTTTTTCTTATAGTCCTAGTCTTATAGTCCTTGTGTTTAACAAAGTATTTTGTTGAACAGAATTTTATTGAATTTATTTATTTATTTATTTATTTACATTTCTACCCCACCTTTCCCCTAAGGCTCTGGGCACTTTTCATAATAAAAGCATACAACATAAAAATACAATAAAACTCCATTTTAAAACCTCATTAAACCCACCCTAAACCATTCCACCTCAGCCCCATACCCCGCCTGCCAAGTGCTTTGCAAAAAAGAAGTTTTGCACTGCCTCTGGAAAAGGCTTAGGCTCTGATCGACCTCTGTGGGAAGGGAGTTCCATGACCTATGGGCAGCAATCGAGAACACCTCTCTGTGGGCCCTTGTTATATGAACAAGATTAACACTTGGTACCTGCAAGAGAGCGCTCCCTGCCAACCACAGGGTTCATGATGGAGCATGGAAGGAAAGGCGGTGGGTGTCTCAGATATGTGGGGACCAAGTTGTTTAATCCCCATGGCCGTGGGATTTCGTCCTCTTCTTAAAGCTAAGCACATGCTTAAGTGTGTTACTGAACTAGAACCTATAAGAGATTTCTCTGCTTCCAGTCCCCTGTTATGTTCTTACTGGGCCATTCAGTTTGATTAATAATGGATTTGGGGTCTCTTGCTTTTTGTTCTTTCCATTATTTTCTTCTTCATTGCTGAATATGTCCGGGCCTCTTTCAGCATCTGTTTCTGCCCATATTTGTTTTCCAGTTCCATATAATAAATGTACGTAATCCTTCTCTTTTGTGTTGCATGGCAACGGACTTTCTCACCATAATGCAGCACTTTGGGGTTAATGAGAAATGGGGAATTAATGAGAAACACGGCACCTTGATTTCTCATGAACAAAGAGTGACCATCTCTCTGATAGGCGAGGTTTAGGCACAATTAAAGTATCCCTAAAGGAATGGAAATGAACTTTACTTTGATCAAGTTAAACATAAAGAGAACTTGACACCTATGCAGGTTGAAAGACACTTTTGAACTTGTACATAAGAGGAAACTTTTAAAAGATAAAACTTTAAAAGAGAGACAAATTATGTAGAGTGGGAATTTCAATTCAGGGTGCAATCCTGCCCCCAGCAAAGTTAGTGGTGCAGCTGCCATTGAATTTAATGGGAACTTGACTATTATAATTTATACAGTGTTTTCAGCATTCATTGTGCTATACAATCATTATCTAGTTCACCATCACAACATAGCTACAAGGAAGGTGGCGGTTGTTCCCATTTTATAGGCAGGCAACTGAGGTTGAAGACAGTGGCCACAATCCCAAACCTCCTCTGTGTGGGATCCATATGGCACAATGTATTCCTAATGGATGTGTGCATATGGTAGATGAGATCAGCCCCAACAACTTGCTGAAGGCAATCCAGTGAGTTCATGGCTAAGGTGGTATTTGAACCCTAGCTTCCTAGATGAAAGCCCAATACCTTATCCGCTAAACTACACTGGCTTTCTCACACCCTAAATATTATATACAGTTGATAATGTTCCAGAAGTAGAACAGATACCATCTCAGTCCCAAAATACTGCACCTCTGCAAAGTTGTTGCTATTGTTACAACTTGTTATTGCTGCCATTTTGGCCCAAAGAGCCTGAAGCTTTGCAAAAGGTCTTTTCAGAGTATTGTTTGGTAATTTACCCTTGGGAGAAGGCTATTGCAAGCAAAATGTTTGTGCAGCTGGCCCACAGATCCAGCCCACATGCTTGTCTGCACTACTGCCTTTTTCCTGAGCACACTCCTTCAGTGTACACAGATATGATCTGGAACTGGGGCCAATCCAGGAAATGGAAAGGGGCCAAACAACAGTCAGTCACAGGTGACCTCACAGATCTCCCACATGTTGGTGGGCTCCACAGGGGCTACTAAAATAGACTCCATGAATAAACTTGAAATGACAGCATGAGTGCAAGAAGCACAGGTGTAAAATACAAGCCCCAGAGCCTCAAGTGCAGTGAGCCTTGGGTCAGGAGAGTGTCCCCAACCCATGGGACCCTTGAACAAACTACACTACAAACAGGATCTCAAAGGGATTAATGATGGTAATATTTCCCTTTTTCTAATGGCAGAATCACTGGGTGATTTTAAATGAGCAAGGCCGTGGAGAGGGGAAGGGTCTGTGGCAGCTGTGTGGCACTGCCCCAGAGCACCCACTCAGGTAGAGTGCGTGAGGACTGAGGGAGGAATTCTAACAGGCGGCTCCCAGAGTGGCTACCCTGGCCACGAAGGCAAGCCGCCACGCACTCCCTCTGCCACCAGGGGGAAAAGGGCCTTTGCAATTGACATCTCCCTGGTGTGAGTGCTGGGAAACCAGGGCTCCCCAGCGCTCATGGCCAGTTCCTGTGACTTCCAAAGGCTGTGTGTCCCCTCTACCCACCCCCAGTGCCTGTGAGCAGCGGACTGGTCTGCTGGCATGACTGGCCACTCCAGTTCATAGAGGCAGAGGCTTTGTGGCTGCCCATTGGAGTGGAGTCAATTGACTTGCCCCACGTGGAGCATTCTGGATTTCCTGGCAGTGCTCCAGGCTTGGCCATGAGTGGGTGCTTGGTAGCTCACAGGAGTGCATATTCCCATGCTCCACCTTCACCTTAGTGAAACACGTTAGTGAGACACCTTTCACTAAGCTGTTTTATGAAAATGTTGGGAGTTGGATTTTGCTGCTGCGTGGGTTTAGGGTGTTTCCATTTATGGCTGATAGCCCTGAATCTAGAGATGGAACAGCAGAGGGGAAGTGGGCTTTATGGCTCCTTTGTGACCATACAGGGTAGCATCTTGTCGAAAAACACCCAATGTGTGTCTGTCAAACATTCCTGTTACAAAGGAGTCTACTAGGGGTGTGCATGTCATTTTCATTATTACAATAACGATAATGAAAATGGTCATTTTTGTTATCGTTATTGCAAAGACAAAAATGACAAATAATAATAACAAAAATAGAAATGAAAATGACGTTTTGGTTTTGAAATAAAGGGAAAACACTGAAAAACTTATTTCTGACTATAGATTTTTTATTTCTTATTCAATTGTGATTAAAGTTGGGGTGCTTGGACCTCCAATGGAGGGAATTATGTGTACCAATTTCTGAAACAATTCAATAAAGGGAACAGATTCTAGAAGCAATTGAATGTTGTGTTTTTAAGAAAAGCTCCATACACATTCACGTGTACACATTTTTTGTTTTCCATCCATATTGCATGAAACCTATGAATAACACAAGCTTCACAAGCTTAACACTCCTGCCAATTTTTGGAAAAAGATTGGATAAAGGGTCCTGATGGTATAAGACATTAAACTGAAAATACATTTCCAGCTGTAACATTTGTATATTCTATCCTGTTTACAAGATATTTGACAGTAATGTATCACATACCTTCCCTGTCATCTCTGTCAAACTACAGGACAATTTGATAAAGGAACCCAATTTTATAAGCAATTGAAGTTGTCCCCTTGAAGACCATTATTCAGATAAATAGCAGCACATGTAATGCCAGTCAGAGCAGGCACCTGGCATGGCAGGGGGAGAGAAGCTGCAGGAGGGAGGATGTGGAGCAACTCAAAAGACTGACAGACACATTCACTGGCCAATTATTG
>QEPC01010495.1:594875-658061 GCA_003113815.1 Sphenodon punctatus
ATAGGGAGGCATCATAGGTATTACCTGTTCAGTATCGGGGGGAGTCCAGGCCTGCAGGTGTCGTGTGCGTGCTGTCAGGGGGGTGGCCCCTCGCTGTCCTCGCTTCGGCCGCACAACGGCCTCAAAACGGCCAGCGCCCTTTTGTCGCCGCCCTTCGGGCGCCGCCCAAGGGCTGCCGCCCGCTGGGCGCGGGCGTGCACCTTTGGCTTGTGGCTATGGGGTGGGGCCCTGCTCACCTGGAGGGGCTTTCTGGGTGCTGCAAATCCAATCCTTCTGAAAGTTTGCAGAGATAGTAAATCTGGGAAGGGGTATAAACTTGCCAAGTTTCATATACATTAAAGTGAGGCAAAGATGTTACACCTAAGAATGTATATGAAGATTTTTGAAAAATAAAATAATTCAACTACTTCTAACATTGGATTCCTTCATCCAAACTTTTTGGAATTTGGTACACACAATGCCTTCCACTGGAGGTATAATCACTTCAAGTAGAAGCCAAATATAGAGTAAAACAAATAAGGTACAGCCTAAAATATGTTTTCCATTGAAACCAATGGAAAACAAAACCAAAAAGAAAAACAAAACCAAAAACAATGTGATATTTATGAAAATGAAAATGACACATTTAAATAACGAAAACAAAAATAAAAATGACATGGGCGCCTGGTGCACACCGCTACAGATCTGGATCTAGGGTCCATGGTCTAGATTCTTCTGTTGCTTCTCGCATCCTGAGCATACCCCTTTAGCATTCCCACCCGCAACTCCTATCCAGCCCACTGAGCTAGTACTAACTTTCAATTGCCTGCAAGGGGGAAAAGTTTCCTTATTCTTAGTATAAACTATGGTGAGAATTAGTTGCTTGAGAGTACCATCATGTCCTCATTGAAATCAGGTGCTTAGCTCCCACTGATTTTAATGGCTGAGGATTGCATCCTTCAACATCTTCCATCAAGGGCAGACTTAGGAACTGGGGAGACTTTTCTGCCTCTAATGGCGTCCTCTGGACAGGATTATGTACTCTCTCTGTAATCAAAGGGAGTTTGGGGAAAGCAAGGAGTACAAGAGTTTGCACTAACAAAAATGATTCCGTTTTCCAAGTGTAAAATACTCTGTCTTCTTGCATAGAAGAGCTGTAGGGTAATTGGCTTGTTTATCATTAAATCATGAATGTGTAGCAACCACTTTAGAATGCCATAAAAATCAGAATCCTTGGCATATGAGAAGTCTCCAGTGAAAATGTTTAGGGTGGAACAATTTGTGGGGGGAATAATTTAAAGCACTGACATTGAAATCAATGGAAATTTATATGTGAAGCTAGCAGTAAATATTAACTATTTGCAGCCCATGATCCACATCTTTCCATTCCATCAGCCTTAAATTTGTGCTACAACTCTGCAATCTTCCAGAAGGGTAACACACATGCTAACAATTAGCACATGTACAAGTCTCATTCACTTTAAAGGAACTTATGCATGTGCTAACTGCTAGTGTACTCTGTCATGCTGGAAGATTGCATTTTAAATTTCAAACAATACGTGCCTTATTGTACCTTATAATATTACTAAGGGACTGAATCTAACCCCTAAACCTCTTGGGGTAGGGACCTGTCTATAAATAATGTTTGTACAGTGCCAAGTAAACTGCATGTGCTATATAAGTAATAATAATAATACACATGGAGCTTTCACGTGCATGCATGTGCACGTTGCACATGGTTTATGCACAGATTTTGCATGTGCAATGTGCACATGCATGCACGTGAAATTGGATCTTCTTAGGGCTCGGATCCTCCAAGGTACTGAACACTCTGTTACCGTGAAGCTAGCATTTTTTTGCCATCAAGGTCAGAAAGTTCGGCATCTTTTAGTCTCCAGACTTTACCTCTGCTTCTCCTAGTAGACGTAGAAGGGTTTCAAAAGAATAGAAGTTCCTACCTTTCATATAATTCAATAACCACTAGAAATCACCGTTGCAAGCTAAGGCCTAGAGCGTAGTAGCATTCAGTAGGTTATTGATAGTACTTTAGTTAGATCAGAAGAACATAAACATTATTACTGCTTTGCCCACAAATAATTGATGGAACTCAGTAAAAGTCCCCCTTGCATCTTGGTGTTTCCATAGTTGTTCAGGGTCTGTTGCATGGGTGTCAAAACAGTGGGGTGGGGTGAGATGCATCTTCCTCTGAGTTGAGGACACAGGTGACAGTCCTCTCCTTCATTTCACCCCCCGTGACTGTCATGGCAGTGGGTGGGCTGCAGGGAGCATAAATTAAGGAGAGAACCAGCCCGCAACAGACATTTGAGTTTCATGTGGGCAGAGCCATTATCATTTTGATGGGGTGAGAGGGAGGGACTTAGGATGTTATCACACGAAATGGTGCCCCACTTTTTCCACGCCGTATCCCCCTTTTGTCTGGATTCACCATCTGACTGAATGCAGTCTGCCAGACGTTTGCCCCTTGTGGGGCAAGGGCTGCCACTTGAGGCATCACCTGCTTTATCAAGAAGCATGCATTGCAGGGCAACCCAGGCCATAGTGGGGCAAGGGGCAAATGCAGGGCAGCCTTCCATATGAAAGGTCCCTAGAAGCCATGCCCGCAAAGAGGCCACCCACACCATGGACAAGGCCACAGTGCTGGCAAGGATCGGGCCCCCGGAGGAAGCCGCCGCCGCCGCCAGTCATTCGTTGGAGTGGTGGGCGTGGAGTCCACCAGCTGTTGTTGGAGAACCCGTAGAGGAGGAGCAGCAGCCCCAGTGTCCCCTGGGTGCATCACTGTGCTGGTCTATCTCCAGCCTGGACCCAGCTTGAAATAGACTAGAAGAGGATGACACTGAAATCAATGAAATTGACATGCGGGGATGATCCGTGCTGGGGAGGGCAGCACTAGTCAATCACAGTGTCAAGCTGGGAAGCATTTCCTGGCTTGAAATTGACATGGGGAGACGATCTTTGCTGGCAAGTGCAGCACTGCTCTCCCTAGCAAGGAGCCCTCTATCCCTAACTGGTCTATTTCAAGTCAGGTCCAGGTTGAAGACAGACCAGCATAGTGATGCAGCCGGGGACACCAGGGCTGCTCCTCCTCCCTGGGATCCTCTCCCAATAACTGATGGACGGGCAGTCCAGTACCAACACGCACTCCTGCCAGTCCAACAGATGACTGGTGACGGTAGCAGCTTCCTCTGGGGGTTTGATCCTGCTGCCGCAAGCCTGGACCCCCAGCGTTCTGCCCATGTGATGTGCTTCCTGGGGGAGAACTGGAGTGGGGAAACAGGTGGAAGTAGCTCCCATGCCAACAGTCCATTTGAACTGTTTCCGCTGCTGCCCCCAGGAGTAGTGGCAGTGTGGCCTACCTACAGATTCACCACACTTTCCTGCTGCCTCCCTTCCTGTGTGAAAAGACCCTTAAGGGTGTGAAAGAGGAGGAGCTGTTCCCCCACTTTAGATTGCTGTTACTCCAATGCTCTGGAACATCTGCTTAGAGCTGAAACTATTATTAATTTATTTCTTGTTTATTTAATTCATTAATTGATATAGTCCCTGCCACTGAAAATCAATGAATTAGAGTAAGGTCCCTGCCACAAGGGGCTTACAATCTAGGAGAGACCAGAGAGGAGAGACAAAGGAAGAGAGGAACATAGGGAGAAACAGGGATACAATGCGAAGATGGGAAGTCGCAGGTGCAGGTGCTTTTCTTAGTTGCAGAGGAGCAGGGGACTCTTGACAGGACAGAAGAGGGAGCCATAAAGAGAATCTGGCAAATATCTTATTTGTTGAATTAATAACCGCTATTAATTCCCACTTTGTCCAATATTTCAGTTTGGTTGCTCATTTATTTTGGTACTATTAGTGTTATTTCACACGTGCAGTTGTTGAAACCAAGTCTAATCAATAACCAAACCACCAAAAAAGTAGATATGTGAACATCTGTTTTGGTTGCAGATAGTATTCAGATGAATAAAAATTCACCACTTATCTCACCACATTTGCTATTGACTGCTATTGACGACAGCCTAGGCATGGTAGCACCCGTCTTGGATCTACATGGTGATTCCTGGCAGTGGTCCTGTTTTAACCCTGCTCCACCCTAAAAACCTTATGTATTCATCAGCTTTTGGGGTATGATACACCCCAATTACACCAATTGAAAAGTATAAATATGATTGATTTGAAAATGACTCCAGTTTAACATTTAAAAAATTAAATTTTATTATGTTTGGTACAAAAATATATTGCCGACATGAAAGTCTATGGAGTTACTAGATACCTCCACTGTTACCAGTAAAATCCCACCAGTGATGGTACTGGTTGAATTAACACACACACACACCCCATCCCACCAACACCACTTTTAGAACGTAAGATGTACAGAAACTGCAAAAGTAACAACATTTTCGTGTAAGTATTGAACATTACAAAGGAATCAATAGGCCTGAATAGGTCTCCTTGGGTTAGGGAGAGCACATTCATATGCAAATGAGATAACATCTAGGTGATAAGTGTTAACATCTCTATGTGTTTCACTATTCATAAACAAACAAAGATAAAAGTGGGTGATAAAGAGAAGACAGCTTATCTGCATTTCAAGAGCCTGAGCTATCAGGAGCTATTTGGAGTTCATCTGCATTTCAATAGCCGGCTGCCATAGTAATGAATGGAGGGGTTGAAATGACCCCTTCAGCCTAATAGGTGATTTTTTTTCCCCAACACAACCTTGCAAGTAAAAAACAAAACAAAAACATAATTGAAGCTTAACACTATGAAAGAGTTAACTGCTGTGTAAAGAATCTAAAAATAAAGCAAAGTTGTAAGCTAGTAACTGGAGTTTTTCACTTGGGGTGGATTTGACACAGACACCCCGCACTTGCAGTGAAATTTTTCTGTTCACACAGAAAATAGCATATTATGAAAACAGACACAATTCTACATTGTGTTTGGGGCAAATATAACCCCACAAGTCTGGGCATTTAGTGCTTTTATTCCCCCATTCATTCCAGTGTGTGTGTGTGGGGGGGGTGTTCAATCATAATGCCCCCCCTCAAAATGTGCTACTATTCACTGAATTTTTTAAAAAAAACTTCAACTGGGGGTATAAACCAGTGGAACACAACAGACCCCATTATCCCTGAGGAATACATGAAAACTGTAGTAGTACAGGTTTGCTAAAAAACGTTTTACACATTTTTTGGTACAATTTCGAGGGTACCATGCAACCCCCCTGGGGGAAGAGGGGTTAATAACCTGTGAAAGCTAAACTGTTCATTTTCTCTTTATGTGTCATTTACTTTCTGCAATGAAAAGGCTAGAAGCAAAGTAGTTGAGAGTAATGAGCCAGTCAGATGATTTTATTAAAATAAATGACTTCAGCATCACACTTCCCCATTGCCTGTAAGAGCTCCTTTAAGGACAAGACAGTCGGTCAGGAAAATTGCCATGAAAGTCCATAAATACAAAGGAAAGTACCTGATGTCTTTCTGTGGACAACACAGAACATGTATCCATCTCATTACAGAAAAAAATTGATATTTTAGAAAAAGTTAGTTACTTATATATCAGAGCAGCAGGCTATAACATAAAGCTGTTTCATGAATCCCCGTGTGATTCGGTTGTGGGTCAGGAGATCAATAATTATGGACAAATTGTTAAAGACGTTGATAAACAGGCACTGTCTGTTCTCTCTGTGCGTGCTACGGTACTTCTCAAACGAAAACAAGCACTTTAGGATTAATGGGGCTAGCCTTATGGGCAGAGGTGTCTGAGATTTAGTAGAGATTATCAGCTACTGTACATGTGGAAAACTGCTGTCCTAAAAACCATGGCTTCTAACTAAATTGCATACAAGTGCAAAGTTGTCACAGAAATAAACCACCACATCATTCTTCAGCAGTAACTACAGTAATCATTTAGGAAACTATAGTTTGTTTGTTTTTAAAAACTTTTTAAAAATCAAATGCCATATGCTGTCTAAACATATACCGTACATTACCCCACTGTAATGAATCGTCTTAAGTACTAGCAGGGTTAGTCCCTGGGCTTCAGGCTATTTTAAATGCTCATTTCCCCTTTGCAAACTCACCACTTTTTCCTTAATTTGTGTTTGTCTTGCTCTATAGCAATGCATTCACATACTTGCTGATTCTCCTGAATGTCAGTGGTCCCTCTCTGCCTACATCGCTGTGATATTTCTCACAACACAAAGGGCACGGAGGAATGCCGATATCCTTTATGCAGTGTTCTGCAAGTAGCATGGAGGAGAGCGAGTCCTTGCTTCAGGATACTCTGACCACACATCTAGGGTCACTGAACGATAGGGGTAACAAACAGGAACTGATGTATCATCTATCTGGTATCATCTATCTGGTATTGAGCTTGCACTGAGTTAACCAAATTAAATTACACATGAACATTGATACTTGCTAGGGTCAGATTACAGCAAGCAAATCCTTTGCATCAGGTGGCAGAGAAGGAGCACAGGAGGTGGTAGGGGTTTCAGACAACACTCAAGATGTGTTTGTGCCACTAGCCAGTTTTTAAAAGTGTTGTGTGAATGAGTCCAAACAGTTTCCATCACTGTTAACTGTAGATAGCCTAGCTTGGGGAAGGGGCTAGCATAGGAAGCTGCTAGGCTGAATGGATATAAAATCCTTTCCTGGAGTTCAAAGGGAAAAAATCAGTAGGACAGGATACTGGAAAAAGAGGCTGGGAACCTGGAGAATCAACCTCCCTCAGGGCTCCATAAACCAGAGTCAGAAGTCCCAGAAAGCCCTTTGCTTTTTGCTTTGAGGCCAGGAAGCTGAGGGAGGCAGGCTGCCTTAGAACTGGCTTAGCTGAGAAAGAGTTGAGAAGATGCTGGTGTCAATGGCTTTGTGGAGAAGACGGTAACGTTCATCCATACATTGCTAGTAAGCCGAGACTGGTGAAAAGACCCAAGGACTCTTTTGTTTGAGGAATGGGAGCTGTCAACATTGCTATATGATTTGGGCTGCTTGGTTAAACCTACCTACAGGTCCACCTTTCCAGAAGCGCTGATCCAGGAGGGAGCAGGGCAAAGAAACTCTCCTGCCTGTTTCTGATGTGGCCCCTTGGAGCATTATGATGTCATGATGCTGCAAAGGCTGGATAATGACATCGTCAGTGTAAGCAGAGAGGGAAAAGGAAGAGGGTGGTTGGGGGCGGGGGGGGAGAGGAGGAGTTCAGACTTGGACATACTGTATTAAGCTTGAGTAGCCAGTGAAACATCCAAGCAAATATGTCATGGCGAGAGTTGGTGTTGGGAGACTGGATGGAGGGGGGAGAGGGCGGGGGTGGAGAAACAGAGTTGAGTGTCATCAGCATACAGGCTGTGAAATTTAATAGAGCCAAGCCTTAAGGAATTCTGACAGAGAGGAAGTGATACCAGCAAGAGAGACGTTGAAGGAGTGGTTCTTCTACTTCATTCAGTGCACTAAATAATACCCTAGTGAAAACTATAGGTGAACTGAAAACAAACAAGACCATGGAGAGGTGGCACCTTGTCCTGTCCTAGGGCGGGTCACAGCAGCGTAGAAGGGTGCGCACCTGTCTGCACCCTCCCTCCACACACAACTCATGGAGCAGCCGTACTCCCACCATACAGGACCTGGACTTCTCCCCCTCACCCCCACCCATTTAAAAATGGCCTCAGAAAGGTCATATGCCCAGTGTATGAGGCACATACATCCCAATCCCTCTGCAAATAACTGCCATTGATACATGCCCCTCACCAGCATATGTTGCACCACCATATAGTGGGGGTCAAAAGCGTCCCCACACACTAGGGCGAGCTGCACCTCCAGCCATGTCCAGACCTTGTACAGGGCATGTAGCTCGGCTGCAGTTGGTTCCTCCTCCTGGTAGGCAGCCCTCCCTGGCCCCCCTAGGAGGTTGAGCCCCAGCATCCAATTAAGACATTTCCTCGCCCCGAGCAGGGCAGTGGCAAAAGAAAGTAGCAGAGAGGAGGACACGGGTGAAACTCCAGAATCTCAGAAATTCAGATGCTCACACTCCATCTTGAACAAAAGGTGCCCCAGGAGCTGCATATACTGACTCATGAGCCAGCCATCCTGGAGCATGGGTCAGCCAGCAGCCACTGCACAGCCAAACGTCAGACAGAACCAAGGTGTCTGACACTCCCTATCCTCCCTGTGCCCCATATGCTGGTTTGCAGCAGGTTGAACAGGCTTGAACACTGACCATGGCGAGCTGCTCCAGGGATAAGTTCACAGAATGAGGCCAGGATGGTAGAATGGAGGCCAGGAGCAGTACAGTGCACTTTTAGACCAAAAAAAACACTGTAATATACACTAGACAAGGGAATACCTGAGTCCGTGTCAACCAAGTGGGAGTACAGCTCCCACAGAGCAATCCCCAGA
The DNA here is from genome assembly GCA_003113815.1 of Sphenodon punctatus. Classification (NCBI taxonomy): domain Eukaryota; kingdom Metazoa; phylum Chordata; class Lepidosauria; order Sphenodontia; family Sphenodontidae; genus Sphenodon; species Sphenodon punctatus. Next base: position 603,266 of record QEPC01010495.1, read on the forward strand.
GACCTTGAGCATTGCAGAGAGCCACTTTGTTACTTGGGGGTCTGTTCTGCCCTCCACCTTTGCCACCTTCTGGGAGAGATGCTGTAATCCCATGGTGCCCAAAAGCTGCAGATGAACAAGCACAGGGCTGGGGTGCACTCTCAGCTATGCAGGAACCATCCCAGCCAGCAGCTAGGCATGCAATCAGTCAGGTGATGGTGGATAGACATGGCACATCATCACTTCAAAGGTTCTGGCATGGTGTCTGAAGGCATCATGGTCATCTGCTGGCTAGACATGGAACATGAGCATCTAGCAGCCCTTCAACTCCTCATCATGACCGCTGAGGCATGCCAGTGAGTGATCCCGGCAGTGCAAGTCATCTGCCATGCCTGACGTGGGGCCATCGCCAGCTGCTTCAGGATCCCCTGTAGGCTTCAAGCCAGGGTGGTGCTGCACTGGCATTTGTGGGGTGCTGGACAGTAGCCCATATCCATCACCAATGGGCCACACTGGTGGGGATAGAGGTGATGCAAGGGGAGCTGCAGTGGGCCACAAATTTGTCACAGGACATCAGAGCAGCAACCTTCATCTTTCAGCAGGCGATGCCTGTCAGTCGCTTCTCCCGAGTCATACCCAGGACCCTGGAGTAGTGGAAGCTGGTCCTGGCCATGTGGAGAGAGGTGGCATGGGTGACCCATTTCTGCACGTCCTGGCAGCTGCTCTTCCAGATTGCGGAGATCCTCCCTCCAAGGCATCCATGGCTGGAGAGTGAGAACTGGCAGACACCAATGAGAACTCCATATTCAAGAAACAGCACATGCCCATTGGCCTTTGGATGCTCACCACCCTAGACTCCTGCCACTCTGTGCCACCCAGATATTCAATGTGGGAACATCCACCATAAATGCATTCTTGCTGGCATTCTGCAAGGCCATTGAGGCCCTGCTGCTCAACAGGGTTGTCTAATTTATCGACCCCGAGGAGGTAATGGAAGACTTCCAGATGAGGGCAGGTTCCCAATTGCATTGGGGCGACTGATGGCACTCACATCACTGTCATCTGCCTACCCCATGGCCGGGATGAGCACATCAACTGGAAGGGGTACTACTCTGTGGTCCTGCAGGCGCTAGTGGACCACTGTGGATGGTTCACAGATGCAGTGGTTGACTGCTCTGGCCAGAGCCATGATGCCTGAATCCTGGAGCAGTTCCCTTTCTTCACCCAGATGTATACGAGGGACTTTGGGCCCAACAACATTAGAACCATAGAGGGAGTACTCATGAAGCCCATCATCCTGGTGAGTCTGGCCTACCCCTGACACTGTGACTCATGAAGGCTTACCCCGTGGCCCCCACCCTGGAATAGAGCCGGTTCAACAGGCAGCCAAGTGTTTTCTGGTGCGTGGTGGAACGGGCATTTTCGGGGTCTTGAAACAACACTGGCAATCCATTATGGGATGGATCAACTTCAAGGTGGAGACAGCCCCCTGATGGTCACAGGCACCTGTGTCTTGCACAACATCTGTGAGACAGACAGAACCACCTTGGAATACCACCTCCCCACTGCCTGACACGAGCCAGTGTCCCTTTAAAGGGAGCAGAGTGACTGCTGTGAGAACCCCATAACCAGAAGGATATGGGGCACCTTGTGCCAGCGTATAGGCCACATGGCCAATAAATGCCAACTTGCAAATATCAATATATACATCAAGCCTCACAGGCATAGATCTGGGAAGAAGGGAGAGTGGCGGGGAGGGAGGATAGTAAAGCTGCACATAGCATGTTGTTGTCAAATAAACTGGTAAATGTATGCACCATTACTGAGTGGTGTTGTTGTGAAGTAGCTACATGTAATGAATGTGCAGAGAAATAATTAATGGGCAAGAATACCTGATTTTCCATAGCTAGATATTAATTATTATTATTATTAGCAAGCATTTATATAGTGCCAGCAATGTACCTGGTGCTTTACAAATAATGGAATAGATATGGTTCCTGCCCTAGGGCTTACAATCTGAGAGACCGGGGGGAGGGGCAAGGGGAGAGACAAAGGAAGGGGGACAGAAGGAGAGGCAAGGAATGTAACATTCACAAAGATGCAAGGTCCCAGGTGCACGCGCTTGGCTTGGTTACATCAAGAATGATGGCTGGTTAGTCCGTGTGGTGAGGATATGAGTGCACAGACCTCAGGTAACATGTTTCTCAAAGTGTTCCCTCTTCCTGATTTTATGATCCTTGTCCCAAAAGGGAGCCTTTACCAACAACTTTAAAAGATGGGCCTAGAAACAAAAATGTTTAACTCTATTCGACATCAAAAACAATGGACTAAGTAAAGATCGGGCTTCATGACTCACCATAGGAATATGCAGCAAACCTGTAAGGCTATATTTGCCATTTTCCATTCACTCTACGTAAATGGTTTGAACACTAGTGCTCTACAACAAAGTGGTCTGAATAAACCCTCTTTTCATGACAAACTGTCTATGTGTTCCTTGTCACATGTTAATCAAACCTTCATTAGCTCAGCTTTAGTTTTGACTTTCTGTTTAGGAAGACTCTGTACAGCTCAAAAGCTTGCATTACTCCTGCCAACAGAAGATGGTCCAATAAAAGGTACTGTCTCAACTACTTTGTATTTCATCTTTCCAAATCAGTGGTTGTTAATTAAATATATTATTTGTTCTTGGATAATTCAGAAGCAGGAAAAGAGGCAAAGTCACTGTCTAAATCATTCCCTGTGAATTGCTCACCCAGCTGTATTTGTGGAAGAAAGTTTATCCACTTACAGTAGCAGAATGGGAAAGCTTGTGTACATATGGGTTTGATAAAAGGGATTGAAAGAGTGAAGCATTCATTCTAAAGTATTCTGTTCTCCATAATATTTTCACACTAAGTCGTCGCCCCTGGAGTGGTTCATTTCAAACAACCAAACAATTACTTTAAATTCCTTTCTTCAATGTTCTCATTGTTACATAGTTTTCTATTTCAGAGATGAGAACAGCACATTGTTCACACTACCTTGCAAACAAGTTCCAGTTACAAATGTTGTGAGAACAGCTTGTGTGTATAAATCTCTCATTCACACAGAAGCAAAATATCTCTCAATTCATATTTTTGCTATTTTGTTATGGCTGAAGGCAGCTTTCAGGGGGATTCACATAAATATATTTTAAAAGATTATTTCTAGTCGACGTTGGAAGTTTTCCATGAGAAGGCAACCCTGAAAGGAGAGCTAAATGAGCTGAACGATAGACAAGGCATCCCGAAACCATGACCTTGGCTAAAAAGTTCTGCTCACCATGGACTATGCATCTCAAAGGGTGAAAACAGACATGGCAGTGACCCACACTGACCCACTTTGGCCTGGGACTCACCTGCATATCTGTTCCCTCCCTGACAGATGTTAGTCCATGTAGGTGGGTGGTTGACTGCTCCGGAGAAACTTAAAGATGCATCCCAGTCCAATGCCCACCCACCAGGGCCAATCTAGCCTAATGGACAGGGGCACTGCTGTTGGGACTGTCCAGCCCCACTGCGAGACAGGATCTGTGAATTGGGCCCAGAGGAGCACACTCACAAGGCCCTGCTGAATGGCTGATTGGGTGGGCCTGGAGGAGCATGCTCACCCGGCCCTGCTAAGCAGCTGATCAGGGGGACCTGAAGGAGCACACTAACCCAGCCCCACCAAACAGCTGATTGGGAAGGAGTGGAGGAGCCGCCTAATCTGGCTCTGCCAAACACCTGATGGAGGGGTGCTGGAGGAGTACATTCACCTCCACTGCTGAACAGGGACCCTGGAGAAGCATGCTCACCCAGCTCCATCAAACAGCTGATTGGGGGGACAGGAAGAGAATGCTCACCTCAGCTTTCAAACAGCTGATCAGGGGGCCTGGAGGAACACACTTACCTGGCCCACTGAGCAGCTGATGGGGGTGGAGCTCTTCTAGCCCCCCTCCCCGATCAGCTGCTTGGCATCCAGGATGAGCACGGTCCTCTTAGCTTCCTCTTCCATGTGCTGTTTGGTGCATGCAGCCAACCATCAGTCAGCTGATGGGGGCCCTCCTCTCCCCCCACCTACATGAGCTGTTTGGTACAGTCACCCACCTGCTACGCAGCTGATGGGGGCACTCTTGGCCCCTCCCATGAGCTATTTGACGCACTCACCCAGCCCGCCAAACAGCTGATAGGGGAGTAATTCCTGGGGGCCCCCAGTAGCTGTTTGGTAGTGCCAATTAGTCTTTCAAAGTGACAGGAGCCAGCCCAGGCACACCACACCAGATGGTATTCATCCCAGAGTTCTGAAGGAACTCAAATATGAAAATGCAGACCTACTGTTAGTAATTTGTAACCTATCGCTAAAATCTGCCACTGTACCTGAGAAATAGAGGGTGGCAAGTGTAACCCTGATATTTAAAACGGGATCCAGAGGTGATCCTGGAAACTACAGACCAGTAAGCGTGACGTCTGTGTTGGGCAAAATGGTGGAAGCTATCATTAAGAACAGAATCGCTGGGCATGTTGATAAACATGGCTTCATGGGGAAGAGTCAACATGGATTTAGCAAAGGGAAGTCATGTCTCACTAATCTGTTGGAATTCTTTGAGGGTGTAAATAAGTATGTGGACAAGAGAGAACCGGTAGATATAGTGTACCTGGATTTTCATAAAATATTTGATAGGTCCCACATAAAAGACTCTTGAGAAAATTAAAAAGTCATGGGATAGGAGGTAGTGTCTTACTATGGATCAGTAACTGGTTAAAGGGTAGGAAGCAAAGAGTAAGACTGAATGGTCAGTTTTCACAATGGAGATATGCAAAAAGTGGTGTGCCTCATGGATCTGTATTGGGACCACTGCTGTTTAATGTATTCATTAATGATCTGGAAAAGGGTGCTAAGAGTGAGGGGATCAGATTTGAAGATGATACCAAGTTATTCAAGGTAGTTAAAACACAAACTGTGAAGAACTGCAACAGAATGAGACTGGGTGCCTGAGCATCTACATGGCAGATGAAATTTAATGTGGACAAGTGCAAAGTGCAGGGCTGGCCCCAGGGTTTGTGAGGCCATGTGCAAAGTCTTGGTGCGGGACCGAATTTGCATAATTAGGCCCGACCTAATTATGCAAATGTTTAAATTTACATAAAACTTACTCCCTCTGGACAGCAGTAAGTTCTCCACCACTCCGAGCAACCATGGAGAAGCACGGCCTCCTAATGCTTCCCCCCCTCCCCAGCCGACAGTCTACCACCACTCCCCAGGAGTGGTTCCACTGCAGGGGCAGCCAAGCGGGCAGTGAGGCAGGCACAGAAAGACTGACTGCATCCACTGCCTTACTGGGGGAGGGGGTGAGCTTGGCCAGTCTGGCCTCCAGGGCCTGTTGCTTCTTGCTGCCGGTACCACCTGTGCCTTGTGCACGCATGCGGTGCAACCAGTCCAAAGGTGCTGCTATCACACACACAAGACACCCAAAATGCAGCTAGTTTATTAAGCGCATTATGCCATTAAAAGAGACATATAACCAGCTCAGTTGTGCTCCCATAATCAGTTCATGCTGCCCCCACCCCATAACCAGTTCATTTGTATCCTCACCCCCATATAATCAATTCACATTGCCCCCATCCATAACCATTTAATTTACACCCCCGGGGCAGCATGAATTGATTATATGGGAGCACAAATGAACTGGTTATGGGGTGCGGGTTTAAAGATAGTATTCCTGTTAGCAATAACTTCATTAAGAAGAGTTAGTGAAATAGCAGCCATAATAATCTCAGAACCATATTTGCAGATTTATTTTCCAAGATAGAATAGATATTGCTTTACATCCTAAATTCCTACCTAAGATAGTATAAGTAAGACAGTTGTGAGAATGTGGCCCTTTTTACACGGGCCTCTCCTCTCAGCCATGAACATGCAGACTTATGTGTGTTCATGGGTGGGGGAACCCCGTGTGAATGATGTGGTGCACACGCCCATGGTAAGTGGGGGTGCGCGCGCACTCGCCTAACACGCATCCCCACTCACCCCCCCCACTCAGCCCCACGCACGGAGCAACCGGGGGAAACGGTGGTTACTATGTGGGTGTGGATGAGTGGTGGGTGAGTGGGGATGTGTGTGCAGCCGTGTGCATTACCCACCCATGCACTGGCACGGCCACAGACTCCCCACCCGGTGGAGCCATGTAAAAATATCATGTGAGGAGCTACTCAAAGAACAGAAGGTTGCTACCTTGTAAACAAGGTTCTTTGAGATGGCTCCGAACATTCTCACAAATACCCACCCTTCCAGCCCCGCATGGAATTATTTTCTTATATTTCTAGAAATGGTTGAAAGGAACTGTCATTCAGAGGGGGAGGGTTCTTTTTATACTACAGGAGCTCGAGACCATCATGTGGTCTATTATTTGGATAGGATGAGCATGCACAACCCAGTTGTGAGAATGTTGGGAGCCATCTCGAAGAACCTTCTTTACAAGGTAGCAACCTTCTGATCAGCACATGGGGAGGGGCTGTTGTAAACAAACAGCCTTATCTCCCAGCCCGATGGAGTGTCCCCACTGCTGCTGCGCTACTAGAAGCCAGAGGCAGGTGAGGGATGGGGTGGGTCTGGAGCCAGGGAGGGGAGGAAGAATCACTTACTGGGGGAGAAGCTGGCTGCAACCTGCTGCCCAGACAGGCAAGTGCGGGGGCCCAGCTGGCCGTGACGCCATGTGCTGCTGCACATATGGCACATGCCTGGGGCCGGCCCTGGCAAAGTGATGCACATAGAGAGGAAAGACATAGGGTAATTTCAGACATGATGGGCCTCTCAGCCCGCCATGCTGAACCCTAGACCGGGATCCGTCTCAGATCCCGGTCCATGATCAGACCAGCCGTCCTTTAGGGGGAGAGGCTGCACAGGAAAGGGACAGGGTTGTGCAACATGACGTGCGGCCACTCAGCCCCACCCCCCGCGCTCCCTCAGCTGCCTGCCAACGGGGAGACACACGGGTATAGTGGCCAATGAGACTGCTATGCCCAACCCCATCCTGTGGTTGGAGCCTGATTCAGGGATGGGGCTGGCAAGCAAACGTGCATCGCCACCATTGCCAGCCTGTCCCAGATCGTGGCCAATCTAACCACGGTTCTGTCCCTGAGGCCGGCCTCAGCGCCAGAACCGTGGTTAGCTGTGACCCCCACCAGAGATTCACTGTGGTTAATATCTGGCGGGGGTCACACAGATTTGCACAAGATCGCTATCACCACATGGGATCCACTGTGATTCAGTGTGGTGAACAGCGATTTCTAATGTCTGAAAATACCCATAGATGAACTAGAAAAGGTACAGAGAAGGGCAATGAGAATGATAAATGGTATGGAACAGCTTCTGTACAAAGAGAGGCTTGACAAGCTGGGTCTCTTCAGCTTAGAGAAGACTGAGAGGGAACATGATAGAGGTTTATAAAATTTTGAGTGGTGTGGAACGAGTAGCTAGGGAATGGTTATTTACTCTCAAATAGTACTAGAACTAGGGGACACTCCATGAAACTAGCTTCTGGCAGATTTAAAAACAAATAAAAGGAAGTACTTTTTCACTCAGCACATAATTAACTTACGGAATTCATTGCCAGAGGACGTTGTCAAGGCCAGTAGTATAGCTGGGTTTAAAAAAGGACTGGATAAGTTCTTGGAGAGTAGGTCCAAGTAGCTTATTAACCAAGTAGCTTAAGGGATGAACTTCTTACTGTCAGGAGCTGGGCGTGAACAATGGGGAATGGATTGTCCATTGTGACTGTTGGTTCTTCTCCCATGTGATCGAGACTGACCACCATTGGAGTACAGGATGCTGGGCTTGATGGACCGGAACATTGGTCTGACTCAGTATGGCACTACTTATGTTCTTCAGTAGCACTGCTTTGGGGCAGCTATGCCAATGTTCCTGGGTCCATTCCGCTCTGTGTGTGCCAATGCTAACTTTCTGTCAGTGGGCTTATAAAATAAGTGGGCATTTTTACATGCACACACATGGTCTTTTCCCTTTTCCAGGCCAAAATGGATATGCGAGTACCCATTTATGGTTACGGGTAATAGACAGGCTACCCTGAAATATGGGTAATACCTGTGAGTAATAGATACGCTGCTGACTATTTCAGCTCTAGTTTCTGCCTGCAGTCCCAAGTTGCATAGAACGGTTCCGACCACGCCTGTTCTCTGTTATCACACGTGCCCTTGGCTTAAGTAGTTTACAACAATTAATTTTAAAAGCACAGTACATAACACCAGAGATTTTCTCTCCAATTTGGCATGCACTGCTGCTGTCTTCTGCTCCACAAGGATAGTAGCAGCCCCAAACTTAATCTCCCATTCCTCCTCTGAGCTAAGCAGATAGCTAAACCAATTTCTATATATTTGAACATCAAAGCCAGCATTTAATGGGTTTTCTCTGATTTAGACTGAATGTTACACACATACACTATGAAGCTTGTCTAGACTGATGGCTTTGGGTTTTTAAAAAGGCAGCTAATATGACCATTTTAAAAGAAATATCTTACTTTGCTGAGCTGTTTTGGCCCAGGCTAATGGAGTTGCTGGAAAAAGGCCAGATCCTCACTGGGGGTAAGTCAGCAGATCTCCACTGAGGACAATTAAATTGTGATGATTTTCCCCAGCTGAGGAATCCTACCCAAAGGATCTAAAAAAGGCATAGTCTGAATTGCTGCTGCTGCCTGTATAATTAATTACCTAGTAATAAGATGAAACATGCATCAGAATACCATCCATTACAGGGGCTGATATTTGCACAAGATAACAGCTGAATTAATTTAACATTACTAATTTAATCAGTTTCATAGAGGAACACTGATTTGTATACTTTTGTGGGGGAGGATACCATAAATAAAGGAACATTATTTTTGAAACTGGACATATTCCAATGCACTTGTAAAAGCTGGATGTTTTCCAGTTCGTTTTAATGTACATGTTTCATCTTCCAAATTTCCATCTACATCTTTCTGTATTTAATTATTTTTTTTAGCTGATGAACTGGGACCTTTTCACTTATTCAGGGGTGGGGAGCCCTTTCTTCTCACTTTGAAAATTAGTACAAGCTCCATGGGTCAGATAGGAGCCAAGTGTGTATGTGGCTTAAAAAGTGTGTTCAGGATGAGGGAAGGAAAAGAAGGGTCCAGGACTCCAGGTAGGCCCCTTTTACAGCACGGGCGTCCTTCACACAGATTGCACCCACTCATGAACATGCAGATTTCTGCATGTTCATGAGTGGGAGAGGCCCTGTGTAAAAAGGGCCAGAGGATCTGCACCATGGATCCATCACCTGTTCTTGAGTGCCTGCCCTCATCTCCATTCCCTTCTCCTGAGCTCACTGCTTGAAGATGGGGACTGGATCTATCGACCAGATCCAGGAACTGGAAAGGGGTAAAATAAAAGATTTAGTCCACATGATGGGGGGTCCCCACCCCTTAGTCATAAGTGGATCTTCTTGAATAAACACTGAAGGCTTGATCCTCACTAAGGACTAAGGATTGGATTCCAATTTGACAGTGTAAGGGGCCTTACGCTCCTTCTGTTGTCTAACAGCTGATCGAGGGGCAGGGGTCTCTGGGAGGAGCACGCACGCCCCTCCCATCATCCACCCAACAGCGGATCACAGGGAAGGGAATCAGGGACAGCATATGCCCCCTTCTGGGCTCCTCCTCCCACGATCAGCTGTGTGCTCTTCCCAGCCCCCCCTCCACCGTGATAAGCTGTTAGGCAGTGAGGAAAACAATTCTCCTCTGGCCTGATCCACAGAACCTGCCACATGGGAGATAGGTCCTTTAACTCACTTTGGGCAGCCTTATTCCACTTTGGGCAACCATACTATGCATTGCATCCTCGGCCTTTTCCCAGTGACACATCATGTGATAGCTGGCTGCCCACCACACCACAGGATGGGGTGAACCTTTGGCAGCTGCTGGACATACGAGCCACTACATTGCATGGTAATGTTGCCCAAAGTGGAATAATGTCTCATGTGGCTGCACCCTTGTTGTTGTGTGAAATCCTTACCAGTTTCTGTGCTTCTTGAGGCTTCCCTTGGTCTGACACCTGATATAAGAGGTGGACCACTGAAATGCAGGGAAATAAACAGTTGCCTGAAACAGCAATTCTTTTGCTTCTTGAGACAAGTCTTTGGTGAATCTAAGATTAGACTGTACTTGACCTGCTGAATTTTATGAGTCAAGGTCTTTTGACTTCTTTCTCTGCTTGATTATATGAAAGGCTAGCAAGCTATATCTTTTGTCAAGTGTTTATAGTGCCACTGACCCCTGAGTACAAGAGAAGACCAGCTTACATTGCAGGAGGAGTTTAAAAAATGGAAGGCACAAAAGAAGGAACTTTCACTCCAGTTCCTGTCACAAAATTTGTTTGTCTTTGTCCTTCCTCTACACCAGTGGTTTTCAAAATTTTGCCAGTGTGACCATATGTTGAGACTTTAAATATAATTCTATGACTCCAGGCAGCAACAAAGACATGCAAAGTATATTTTAAAAATTTATAATCATGACCCCATTCACAGGTGCCACAACCCCATTTGCAGGCCTGACATTCAGGCCGCTTTTAGACGAGCGCCCGGTGCGCTCGCGCTTGTTTTCAAAAATCCCGCAAGACGGGATTAGACAAGACGCTGCCGCGAGTCACGCGCACAGGAGGGGGAGGCGCATTCTTTTCCGGCCGCAATTTGACCACCTCAATCTCCGACCCGGTCAAATCCCAGCCGGAAAAGAATGCGCCTCCCCCTCCCGTGCGGGTGACTCGCAGCAGCGTCTCATCTAATCCCATCTCGCAGGATTTTTGAAAACAAGCGCAAGTGCACCGCACACTCGTCTAAAAGCGGCCTCAGTTTAGGAACCTCTGCTTTATACTGTTCCTATGAAGAATGATAGAAACACCTTAAAATAAAGCCTCTCAATAACAGAACTCTTTTATTATGGAAAAGATAATCTCTTGGAACACATTGGCTTACATTGTTCTTGGTGTACAGTTTATGCTGAACTAAGAGGCTGGTGTATAAAATGTTAGGAATAATTAACAAGGCTGCCAACTCTTGCATTTTTATCATGAGTCACAAGATCTTCAGTGGGTTTCTTTTACAGATCCAGGCTGCAAAAGAAAATTTCTATCCTACTTGGTTGCCAGAAGAAAAACCTTGAAAAGATGGTCTCAATGTATTTTTAAAATAAAAGAATGATCCATTTTGTGTGAATTGTCCTTGTCTTGCTGTGAAATATCATAACAATAAACTGAACAAATGCAAGCTAGCTAGCCTGCATTTGTTCAGTTTATAGTTAAGATATTATTGTATGAATACACACCTGGGTATTCATATAATATGAATTTGCATCCCGCCCTTCCTTAAAGGCTCAGGGCAGCTTACATTCCATTGGCAGGGAGCTGTTAGGAAAAAAATGTTAAACAGAACGTATAGTGAGAGAAGGCAGTTGCCATGTTGGTCCCAAATGTAAGAGATTATGCATCATTTCACCAATAGACGGTCCAATAAAAGATATCACCAGAACTACGGCCATTTTTACACAGACGGTGGGGGGGGGGCGGGATGGGTGTGCAGCCGCGGTGGGTGTGTGTCCCTTTACACAGTCACACACCTACCTCCACCCATCTCTACCCACAGTCCTGCTCCAGTTTTCCAGATGGCCCCATGGTTGGAGATGGGTGGGTGATGGGTGTACGTGGGTGTGTGCCGGGAGGGCACATGCTCAAACACCCACCACCTGTGGTGTTCACACGGGCTCACACCTGGCACACACACACACCCTGCCGGCCTGTTTCCATGGATGCCCCACCACCACACACCCACCAGAATACCCAGCAGTGGGTGGGGCCGTCCATGTGAAAACGGCCAACTTTGTGTCCATCTGATAAGAAGAAAGGTCAAAACTGCATTGTACTGCCTCTGTATGTATATTCTCTCCAGAAACATCCAAGCCATTCTCCTAATGGCCCTCATAACTAGTACAGCTGAAATAAATATCCCCATTCAATACTGTAGCCAACAATTTTGCCCACTTTTAATTGGGTCTGGTGAAGTGAATATATCCTCTAGGGATGTGCGAACAGAATGCAGTTCGTATGTTCGGACATTCAGTCCAAAAACTTAGTTTGGGTTCGTGGGTTCGGAATGTTCGGAAAGTCCGGTCCCGCCTGGAGGCTTGGGGTGCTCCAGGGGGGCCTGTGGGGGCATGACAGGCCATCGGAGACACAGCAGCAGCAGCAGCAGCAGCAGAGACCGGGAAGGCTTGGGGTTTGGCACCCCAGGTTGCCCAGGCAGGCAGGCTCAGAGTTTAGCACCTGGGGGTGCCCGTGGCGCCATGGCTGGCCATCTGAGAGCAGCAGCAGCAGCAGCAGAGGCCAGGAAGGCTTGGGGCTTGGTGGCTGGCCTGGCACCCCTGGCATTGCAAGCTGCCACGCATCAGTTGAGCAGCGGCAGACATTGGATTGCCTGGTAACAGAACCCATGGTACAGGAGAGACAGCAGCAGCAGCAGACAGGCAGCGTGGCATGAGCAGCGGAAGGCAGGCTGAGGCAGGGTTCGAGCTTGGCAACCAGGGTGGGCAGACAGGCAGCGTGGCATGAGAGGCAGTAGGGAAGGCAGGCTGGGACCTTGGCAGGGCACTCAGATAGGCTGGCAAAGACTGTGCAGCATGAGAGAGAGAGAGCCAGTCGGATAGGCGGGCCGAGATCGTCTAGCCAGAGGCTGGCTGGCAGGCTTACAGCTTCCCAATGCCACCCAACATCATGAGGTCAGTCAGATAGGCCGTCTGAGGCCGTCTAGTGTGTGTGTGAGAGAGAGGGGTGTGGCAGGGTGGGTGCCGGGCATTGGGAGGAAGGGACAGCACCTCAGCAGCAGCAGCCCAGATTGAGGAGGAACCCCATCCCAAGACTGCCCCTGGTATGGGATAGCGTGTGCCACTACACCATCAATCCATGTCCAGGGGCAGTTCGGGGAATCCCAGCAGTGGAAGGTTCACCTTACGGAACAACTGCTCCACCAACTTGGCCCCCAGTCTCAGGTGGTGTGGCGAGCAAATATCCCCCGCCATAGAGAACACCTGCTCACTGGGGACACTTGTTGGTGGGCAGGACAACAAACCCTTGGGCACTTTGGACAGGACCGGCCACATGTCCCTCCGAGAGCTGCATCACCACCATGTTCTGCCCCTACCATCAGTCCTGTCAGTGGTGCAGCAGCCAGTTGAGACCCAGAAGCGTCAATGCACCATGGAGAAGCTGGGGTGGGGGCAGCTGCCAAGTCCATTGGCAGCTGCAGGATATGGAGGGCAGCGTGGCTTTCAACTGAAAGCCATGCACATGTTGGGCGAAATGATTGCGCTTGATGTGCAGCCCTTCTCGGTGGTCAGGGACATGGGATTTAGGCGCCTGATTGGCTTCCAGGCCCCCCAGTTTAAGCTGCCCTTGTGCACCACCCTGAGTAGGCAGGTGGTGCCAGCCTTGTACCAGGCTTTAAAGGAGTGGGTGAGGGAGCAGCTGGCAGGAACTGGGGGGCCACTGTCCACTTCACCACCGACCTGTGGTTGAGCAGAAACACCCTGCACGCCTACCTGGCAGTGACGGCGCACTGGTGGCAGGACCCGGAGGCAGCATTTGGGAGTGGCAAGAGGGGTCCCAAAGCAGGTTATAGGTGGGCCCTGCTTCAGACGGTGGGCCCTGTGGACGGCCCCCACACTGCTGAGAACATCAAGGCAACCCTGACCGCCATGGTGAGGGAGTGGGTCATGCCAGGTGCGCCCTTCACCAAGGGGTGTGTTGTGATGCACAACATGGCCAACATATTGAGGGCAGTCCACGAGGGGGCTTCACCAGAATCCCTTGCGCCGCACACACCCTTCACCTGGTGGTCAGGGATGCTCTGGGCTTGAGGCCGGCACCCTTAGCTCCCTGATTGAGCGAGGGAGGAAGCTGGCCAGTTTCTTTAACTGGAGCGTGAACGGCAGCAACCTCCTCTGGGTGAAGCAGGCAGAGCAAGGTTCCCCAGTGCACCAGCTGGTGCAGGATGTGTCCACCTGATGGAATTCCACGTTCTTGATGCTCAAGCGGCTTCTTGAGCAGAAAGCCAACTTGCATCAGGTTCAACTGGTGACAGACAGCAAGGCACCTCCAGGGTACAATGGGGTGGAATGGGAGATCCTGGCTCACACCATCTTCATTCTGAGACTGTTCCTGGCTGTGACGGAGACCATCAGCTCCTCCACGGCCACCATCAGCCAGGTGACCCCCCCTGGTCCAGAGTCTCCTCAGGAAGCTGGAAGAGATTCTCCAGGGGCAGGATTGTAGCTGAGGCGGTTGCCCTGGTGCGGCAGCTGAAGGCGTGGTTTGATGAGCCCCTGCAGCGGGAGGAATATGTGTTGGCAACCATGCTAGACCCCAGGGTCAAGGGCAGCGTGGGACGCCAGACACCGCTCTGTGGCCACTGGAAGGGTGAGCTGGTGGAGAGGGTCCGGCAGACAGAGAGGGCTCTGGAGAGTGCACGGCGGCGGCAGCCGGACCCTCCTGGGGATGGTGGGAGTGGGAGCAGCCACTCCTTTTCAGCCGGCAGGGTCGATCCCTGCCCCCAGTCCTATTAGTAGCAGCACCAGCAGCAGGCTGAGCAGCAGAAGCAGCACCCCTATTGCTTCTGGATGATGTGGATGACGTGGATGGACAGCCCTCCCTGCCTGTAGCATAGGCCCCAGAACCCTGATGGTGGGTCCTGGGGCTGGAGTGGCTGCTTGATGCAGTGGAATGACGGCTCCCAGTGAGCGGAATGACGGCTCCAGAACCCTGATGGTGGGTCCTGGGGCTGGAGTGGCAGCTTCTGGATGATGTGGATGGACAGCCCTCCCTGCCTGTAATGTAGGTCCCAGAACCCTGATGGTGAGACCTGGGACTGGAGTGGCTGCTTCTTGATGCCGGGTATAAAACCTAAATCTATCTAATCTAATCATTTTGGCCCAGCCTGTGCAAACAGTAGCCACAGCAGCACATTTGCAGTTGCACATGGTGGTGTTGTTACTAGTCTGTGTGGTGTACTGTTGGGGTCAGAGACCCAGGGAAATGCTGCTGGCCTGGACAACAAACGAACTGAGGCAGTTAGAAACTGAGGGTTAAGAAGAGACACCACAAAACAGAACTGAGTGGCCGTTAGTTTGGGATTTTCCAAAAGGAGGCTGGAGCAGACAAAAAGCACAAGGTTGAGCTGTTAGCCCCTCCCTAAGATATCTCTAGGGAAGGGCGAGAAGAAAGAATCCCCAGCAGGAGCTATCCAGAGCAGAGCAGAGCAGAAGGCCTGTCATTTACATGGGAGTGTTGGAGACTTTGGGGTTCAGGACCATCTGTAGGATGCTGGACAGCTCAGGCAAAAACTGTGGTGACTTCTAGGAAGGCCTTTTACATCTACCCAAGGAGACAAGCCAAAGGGTCTGCTGGAACAAGGTGGAACATGAATGACTGAACATCTGCTCAATCCTCTATCAGTGGCATCTCATTGTAGCATCTTGGAAACTGCTGAGCATCTACAAAGGTTGGTTTCAACCAGAGACAGATTTATACAAGCAGAGTCGGGGGAAAGGAGGCTGTCGGGGTCCAGTCGGGAGAGTGGCTTGTCGCTGCCCAGGAGATAACCCAGGAGTGGCGCAGCTGACTGGAGACGGAGCAGGAACCCGAGCGCAACGGGAGCATAGCCTCCCGCCCGGGACCTTTAAACTCAGCTTGCAGTCTCCAGCAGCGCCAGAACTGCACACCTCTTTAGGCGCTGGCCGTGCGTAGGAGGGTCCAGCAGAATATTGGCCGCTTTGGGGGCCCAAGGATCATCCCCCATGGGAGGGAAACGAGCTCCCAAAAGGAACAACTTTTGGGGTCGGGCGTCATACCAAGTCCCCTTGCCCGGAGCCCAACAGAGCTTGGACAGGTATTATTTTTTGCATTCCCAAATCCAGGATTGCCAAGAAGGTGCACAGACTCCTCCTATCAAATTAGCTACTACAAGGGGCCCAAATGTCTCTCCGAACCTCGAGGAGGTCCTAAAAAATCCAGGGCACTGTGATTTGGAACTTTCCTGCCTGGATCCACTTTTCACCCACGATTCGGACTTATCTGCTTCTACTTCTTTGAACTCCAATACCCCTGTGGACTCTGCATTCCTTGAACTTTTTGAGAAACAATGTGTGGCAATGGGGGGACATGGTCAACCAACTTGTGGGGAAAATTGGGGATCTTGTTGCAATGATTCAGGACCATCAGGGCCAGCTAGCTTTGTTAATCCAACAGTTGGCAAACTCCAAATCTCAGGGAGGTAATAGGTCTCCTAGGTCCCAGGATGCTCCGATCGCCAACTTGGCTCAATTAGGTTCCCCTGTACAGCCAAACCAGGTCATATCAGATACCATCAACGAGGGTTTACCTGGGCTATGTTCATCGTCGGGGGCGAGGGGGGTGGTATTTGTCCCGGCCCAAATTGGCTCCAGTGGTGGGGGCAGTGTTCTTTAAAATCTATCCTCTTCCAGATGGTCATTTTCCCTCCTGGGGCTCCAAATACTTTATAGCCCGCCATTTTGAAATTATACTGGGTTGGATCCCCCCCCCGGGGACTATTGGTTCCTTCCAGGTTTTGCCCTCTTATGGGTATATGCAGAGGGTGGTAGTGTATTTTCGCCATCCCTTTTTTGCTACTACTATTTTGGAGCAGGCTCATTTATTTTCAACCTGGGGGGTTTATGTTAGGGAGGTTCTCAAGGAGCTTGCCATTCAACCTCTCCTCCCGGGGAGGGTCCAGTTTCGGAGGGGTGTCTTGGCTAGCAGTAACAAGCACCCCATGAGCTGTGATTCCACAGTGGGGGAGGTAAATTCGGGCAGAGTTCCCCCTTCAACCCTGGAACCGATCGACCTTCGGCTCCATAATCTGGCCGAGGGTGAACCCTTCCAGGGAGGTGTGCGGGCCATTCCACCACTCCAGGTATTAGCATCTAAGGCAGGCCCCCCTCACCAGGGGAATAATCAGTCTAATTTGGTGGGGTCTGCAATAGCCCTAGAAGTATATTGGATTTCGGTCCGGTTCCTTCCAGGTTTTGCCCTCTTATGGGCATATGCAGAGGGTGGTAGTGTATTTTCGCCATCCCTTTTTTGCTACTACTATTTTGGAGCGGGCTCATTCGGAACTTCCGAACCGCATTCGCCCATCCCTAGAAACACAATCTGTGCGAGGAATGATGGCCCGAACCATGATGGTGGGTCCTGGGGCTAGAGTGGCAGCTTATAGATATTGGCGGCAGCCCTCCCTGCCTGTAACTTGGCCCCAGAACCCTGACAGCGGGTCCTGGAGCTGGAGTGACAGCTTCTATATACACATTGGCCACAGTCCTCCCTACCTGTAACTTGGCCCCAGAACCTTGACG
The DNA here is from genome assembly GCA_003113815.1 of Sphenodon punctatus. Lineage (NCBI taxonomy): Eukaryota > Metazoa > Chordata > Lepidosauria > Sphenodontia > Sphenodontidae > Sphenodon > Sphenodon punctatus. Next base: position 620,691 of record QEPC01010495.1, read on the forward strand.
GCGGGTCCTGGGGCTGGGGTGGCTGTTTCTTGGTGCGGTGGAATGACATCACCTCTGTGCGAGGAATGATGGCCCCAGATCCATGACAGTGGGTCCTGGGGCTAGAGTGGCAGCTTCTAGATATTGGCTACAGCCCTCCCTGCCAGTAACGTAGGTCCCAGAACCCTGACGGCGGGTCCTGGGGCTGGAGTGGCTGTTTCTTTTTTTATATATATCTGTCTCTACACTAAATCTAACTGCTATTAACTATTCTAAAACCTATTGAACTAAATGGAATATCCTATAATTAACTACAAAGGCCTTGTTTTACAAACACACTGTATCTCTATCTATCTCTATAAGTAAGCTAACTATTATGTATATCCCCTGGTGCCTGGAAGTCTGCTCCTCAGCTGACTCCCCCTCCCTGTCACGTTTTGTCTTCCAGTGACACGTTTTTGCCACTCGAACTCACCTGAACGTGATCTGAACTGATCGAACTGTTCTAGTTTGGTTCGGTCAGTTCTTGTTCAGGTTCGGGTTCGGTCATCCGAACAGGTCGAGTTCGGGCCGAACTCCGAACTTCCGAACCACATTCGTCCATCCCTAGAAACCACGGACATTAACAGAGTCCTGCACTCCCACTGACCCGTATGGATAGATTTCCCTGTAGCGTTTACAGATGCATCTTCAATTACAATACATGTAGATCAGTGTGGTGTAGTGGACACGGTGCTAGACTTGGACCTGGGAAGCCAGGGTTCAAATGCTGCCCAAGCTGTAAACTCACTGGGTGGCCTTGGGCAAGTTGTCAGTTCCTTATCTGTAAAATGGGAATATGTGTGTGCCTGTGTTCCCCTCACCCGTGTCCATCATAGGCTGTTTTTACATGGAAGGAGGTGGGGGAGGGGTGTTTGGCCACGGTGAGCGGAGGTGTGTGTGTGGCCGTTTACACAGACACCCACCCACCTCTCCTCACTGGGCCTCCTCCGGTTTTCCAGAGGGTGGAGATGGGTGGGTGATGGGTGTAGGTGTGTGTGCGTCAGGAGCTCACACGCACAAACACCTACCACCCGTGGTGTTTACACAGGCGCACACCCGGCACAGACCCATCCACCGCCAGCCATTTACACGGACGTCCCTCCCCCCCAACACCCACTGGAACACCGAGTGGGGCAGGGGGAGGGAACAGTCCGTGTAAAAATGGCCTTAGATCCTAAGCCCACTGACAGGGCCCTGTCTCCAAAAGTCTGTGACTGTAAAGTGCTGCGTATGCCCAGTAGCGCTATAGAAATGATAAGTAGTAGTAGTAACAGACACATTTGTCATTAACTTCCTATTTCCTTCTAAAACTTTGTTTCATTGTGGATTGACTTTTTGCTTAATCTCTGAGTAGAAATTCCATTCTGTGAACGTCCTGATGAAGAAAACCTCCTCAGCCAAATACTGGTGAGAACCAAATAGTGCTAGGTGCCACCACCATCAGCAGGAAACTGTTCAGAAGTCACTTAAATGTGTACAAATAGTTTTTCGAGACTGCTGACCCTCACACTCCCTCCCCATCCAAAGCTCTCTCCATGGCTAATGCTAACTATTGAGCAGAACAGCTACAGATGGAAGGGGCTTTCTATCAGTACACTTTGTAGGTTCTTTAGGGTTAAAGACCTTCCAGAATTGGGGAATCCATATGCTCCCGTGGAGTCACACAGCAAGGACCCATAGGTGAATTAAGGATGCCAAGCATACAGTGTTTACTTGGCACCGCACTTACTATGCCTATGGTGATGTTTGGGTGATGATATAGGTCCATTGTTGAATATTGTATACCCATGAAATCGGTCTGTTAATTTAGCTCCTTGATCCCCAGCAATATATATTCAGAGGTAGATGTTGCTGTTTTACAAGCTAGGAAACTTTGCATGACAATGGGGCATGCCATATACCTCCTGTTTGATTAATCCAGTCTGATCCAATAATGATTAGAAAAGATTAATACATTAGGGGGTCCAAACAATGTGTAATCTGGCCAATCAGGGTTGATCAAATTAGAAACCCTCTTTTTAACTGGTTGCCCAGCTGCATAACAGATGGCCACTACTCACCTTCATTTATTTATCATTTTACAGCTTTAATGGAAACTGTACTGACCTGGAGCTCTTGGCAGATAAGCAGAGTGTTTATAAACAGCTTCTCAGAGTCTTCAGAACTGCTACAGCTTTGTCATGAACTGACTATATTACATAATGGGTTTTGTGTGTAGAGTGGAAGGAGCTAGGAAGTAATTCTTTTGCAAATGCCTAATTAACAGAAAATGTGTTATACTGGGTGACATTTTCGTTAGTAATAGGTTGCTAGTCTTTCCACCAATTTAGTGGGACCTTCTGTTGAGACAAATAAAATGTCTTAGTTTTTCTTCTAATTATTCAAACCATTTTATTTTCTTTTTAAATAAAATACATTTTAAGAAATATTACTACACAAAGCTGAATTCTCTATGGATTTCCCAGAAATGAGCACTCAAGATGAGAATCAGTGTTTGCAATGAAAAGGAGAATACAGTCAGTAAGGAACCCTTCAAAGCAGCCCTTACTTCTTTAGCATTTAATCATCTAGTCACATCATAACATAAGGGTTTGGCAGAATTTTTGTCTCAGTCAGATCCCGTACCTGCTTTAGAATGCCACAAATGAGGCAAATTCATTCGGTTAAGGATATAAAATCTTGTGTACTCCAAGTATGTTTCAAGTAATCTCAAGCCACCAAATAATGGTGAGCCAGCTAGCAGTAAGTCTTTCTAATTTGTTCACATATTGACTAACCGTGAGTATGGAGGTTCTGGGTATTGCCACACATGATGCCGGGACGGAGGCAGCCCGATCTGACCCAGCTCGGGAACAAGCTGCCAACACGGTCCCAACTGGGTCTGACAGTAGAACAAATGTTCCCATGGCTGGGCCACTGGGGAGGGCAGGGAGCTGTACAAATGTGCAGCCCCTCACCCCTGCACTGTGGCAATAGCCCTGCCCCAGCCATGGCGGCTGGTCATGGTGGATCTGACCCGGACCAGGTCATGGCAGGTTACACCAGACATTAGTAGTCTGCTGTAGACCTCTCTGGCTCAGTAGGATGTGCCATAGCCCAGGCTGTGATCCCAGAGGTCTCCAGGATCACAGTCTGGGCTCGCTGCAGATGTGCCCAGGAACAATCCCAGGCAACACCTTGCAGCCCGGCCAACAAATGTGCCAGTGGCCCGCAAGCCTCAGCGGGCCACCATAATGTTTGTTATCATCCTCTGAATCTATGAACAGGTCATTTAGGCCAGTTGTTCTCGAATGCTGTAAACCATGTTCCCCCTATTATCTGCTGTACATGGGTCTGCCATTGCCACACATGTATGCCTTGCTCCTTCTCTCCCTCTCCCCCTTGACACTCATCTTTCACCACTTTTGTCCTTTCATTTTCTTTCCCCCTTGCTACATCACCATTTTGGAAATTTCTTCTATCTCAGTGAAAATGGATCTAGGGGGTTAGCAGCTTTGCTTTCATAACCCTCCCCCTTGGAAATCTTCTTTGCTTCTCAGTCCTGGGCCTGCCTTTGCTCCAGTCTGAGAACCATTGCTTTAAACCAAAGATGTTTTGGATGTATTTTTTCCCAATGGGGAGAGGTCTGAGATAATGTAACTACTGGAAATTACCACTGTCAGATCCTGTGAAGCTGGGGCCCTGAGTGAAATGGTGGTGTGGGCCTTCATTGAGGAGCCTTTGAGACGTACACTGACTTGCCAATTAGAAAAAGAGAAATATTAATTTATGATGTTCAGCTAAACATAGCACCCTCTTCAGGGGCAAGGCAGGCCCTGTAAATTATGCATATCTTATTGCTAGTTTATCCATGAGGCCCATGTGATGGGGGACCCTCCTGTATAATTGTGGGGCCTCACTAGGAAGGGGCTCCTCACATTTGAGGCCCCAGTGCCTGTAGTTTATATTGGTGCTTCTCACACTCATGTTTATTCATGAGCTCCATGTATTTGGGGCTCTCCAATACATGACTGACTTGTGACTGTGCAGTTGCACAGGCCTAGAAATCTAGACCTGGAAATAAGTGTATACACTGAATTAATATCCTCCCTGTATGTCAAATAGCCCAATCGGCAACAATATGCAAAAATATAAAAAGATTTCCTAGCTCATTGTAGAGGTCTGACTGCATACCGTTAAATCAAGTCAAGGAGAAGATAAAATCTGAGACATGGTCATTTTTATGATTAGTCTTTCCATGCCCTCTAAGGCATGGTGCATTGGGGCAGAATAAGTAGTAGTAATTGGGTGAATGTGATTTGTGAGCTGGGAAATGCAGGCACGTTCTGAATATTTAATGCAGTGATTGTGGATCAGACTGAGTGGGAGATGGATGACTGAGCTGGAGAGGTACACAGAATGTCTTCAAGATCTGCTTTCTTTTGCACTTCCTTAAAAGTCTAGAATAGGTTATAACTCATGCGTTAATTAATACACTTCATTTATTTGCTTTGCTGCTCAAGCACTTCAGAAGAATCGTAAATGCATTTTTACCATCCCATAAAACTTGAGTGCATTTTCCTTGATGGGGATTAATTTCTAGCAAGCAGGTAAATTAATTTTAAGGCCTTTTCTGTATTTCCACCCCACCCTCAAATTTGTTACTTTCTCAGCTTTTTCTAGACAATTATCTGCCATTGACTACAGTGCACTTGGCATAAAAGTTTTGACCTTTCTTAAAAACTTTAAGGCAGATTTATATTTGTGCTTCTGAGATTATGTTACGAACATCATAAGTTACTCCAAGGTGTTTTTGGCAGGGATAGACTCGCCTGGGATAAGTCCTGTCAGGATTAGGCCCATACAAGCACTCTCTTTGGGGAATCAGCTTCCAGTCTCTTTATTCTCTACACAATCTCTATATACAATCTCTAGTATTATCTCAGTCTTGCTACTTACAGTCTCCAGCCAGGTGGTGACCCTCTGGCTCCTAAAGTCCTTTTCTCTAACCAGGTAGCTCCCTCTGGCTCTTCTGAAGACTTTTTGGCTCAGGCATCACCTCTGAGCCTATTAAGCTTTCCCAACCCAGGCAATACCCTCTTAGTGAGGCTTCTTGTAAAAGCAGGGCTCCACCCAGCACCTTCTTCCCTTGTGAATTCTCAGTTACATACACTGCCTTCCTGCCCTGAGCTCTAGGCTGCTTTTAGATTAGACAAATTTGTGCATGATTGGTGAAAAATGCGTGTGTTTTAATGCTCGTTTAAACACCTAAACCGTTTAAAATGTGCATTTGCCATGATCGTGTAAAAGCCAAAACCGTTTTGAATGTGACTTTTAAATAATACGCATTTTTAAAAACCGGTTTTGAACCCCTTTGATGATCGGGGGATGCCAAAACCGGTTTTAAAAAATGTGCATTATTTAAAAACCACATTCAAAATGGTTTTGGCTTTTACACCATCATGGCAAATGCACATTTAAAACGGTTTAGGTGTTTAAACGAGCATTAAAACACGCACATTTTTCACCAATCATGCACAAATTTGTCTTGTCTAAAAGCGGCCCTAGCTAAAGTTTCTCTCTCCCTGGGCTGGGTTTGCCACTCCCTCCTAACCCAGCTATTTCCCCTTAAGTGCTGTCCTTACTTTCTCTCAGCGGCCACAGCCCCTCTAGCTGTCTTGGGCTCAAGTATGGGCTGTGCACATGTAATCCCCATACGGGGGTAACAGGTCAAATGACTGAATTAATTGGGCTTGGCTTGATTTGTTGCACCTGGGAGCCAGACCAAGTTGCTGTTCTAAATAACAAGTCTAAATAAGAGCTCAGAGAGGGAGACCTCCAGGAAAAAAGCTTCTTTTAGGAATTCCCTAGGAACTCATGGCAGGAATGCTCAAAATGGAGGATGCTGGAAGCTGCTTGTCAAGGAGGTGCTGGAACTAGGGATCCTATGATATAGAACACTACTCAGGCCAGAAATTTAGGTCCAACTGTATTGGCTCTGATTCATACCTGGTAGGGATGTGCGAACCCCTGGGGGTTTGGGATTTGGCCCGTTCGGGGTTTGGCTGAAACCGAAACCGTTCAGTTTGGCCCATTTGGGCTGAACCAGTTCGGGGAGGGCGAACCCGTTTGGACAGGGGTGGTGGTTTTCCCTCCCCACTTCAGGCTGCGCGGGTGGAAGGGGCACTGGGGAGCACCTCCCCCCCACCCTGCCCAGCCTGGGAATTATTATTTTTTTAACACACACACCCCCCACCGCAGGGATTGCCCTACCTGGTGGTTCCGGGGCTCTGGCCCCAGGTCCGGCAGTGGTAGCGGTGATGGTAGCAGCAGCAGCAGCAGCAGCAGCAGCAGCAGCAGCAGCAGCAGGTCCGCCGTCGGCGGTGCTCTGGAGCGCTTCAGGTCGCTACTAGGCCTTCTGGGTCAAACTGGAAGGCCTAGTAGCAGCCTGAAGCACTCCGGAGCGCCACCACTGCCGGACCCACTGGACCAGCTGTCACTGCCACCACCGCTGCCAGACCCAGACCCCGATCTACCTGGTGGTTCCAGGGCCCTGGTCCTGGGTCCGGTGGCAGCAGCAGCGTGTCTGGCAGCGGCGGTGTTCTGGAGCACTTCAGGCTGCTACTAGGCCTTCCTGTTTGGCCCGGAAGGCCTAGTAGCAGCCTGAAGCGCTCTGGAGTGCCGCCATCGCCGGACCTGCCACAACTGCTGCCACCGGACCCAGTGCCAGAGCCCCAGCACCACCAGAAAGGGTGATCCCTGGGGTGGGGGGGTTAAAAAAAATTCCCAGGCTGGGCCGGGGGGGACGTGCTCCCTGGCACCCCTTCCACCCATGGAGCCTGGAGGGGGAGGGAAAACCGGGTTCCTCCCTGCCCCCCCACCCCCCTTCCCAAATGCGTTCAGAACCCGAAATTTGTTCGGTCAGTTTGGGCGGGGGTGGGTTCGAATTCGGGGTGTTCACGAACGTACCGAACACCCCAAATTCGGGCTGAACCCCGAACTTCTGAACCGCGTTCGCACATCCCTAATACCTGGCTCCAATGCAGCCAGGTTCTCCTAAGCCTTAGCCCAATATGATTTGGTGACCCCTGCCCTCCTTGAATGTTGTGACATCACAATGCTCTTCCCCATGACAGACAAGGGGCAAGGCTAAAACATTCCCCCAACCCTTTTCAACATGGCTCTACCGCCTATGGAAAATCATGACATCACAGCATTTTGTAGGAGGTAGGGCCTCCTGCAGATAGAGAATTCTAAGTTTGAAACTTGGGCAGACAGAACACCCAGCATAGGCCTGTCCAGACCAATCAGGTCTTTTTGGGCTTCAGTAAGGTTGCAGCCCTCTGGCATGAGGGGCTCTCCCAAAGGTAGAGGGTCTGGGAGCCTATGAAAGTATTACCCAGGCCATGACCAAAGGCCCAAAGCCCACAATGGAAGCTCACTATTAGGTCTGAAGAGGAACAGCAGATTGAGGTCTTGTTGGTGTTTGCATACTGTGTGGTGACATCTAATTTGGCAATGTACACTGTCAACCAGCACTTGTAGGGTTGCCACCTTTTTTAGTTTGACTCTGAGACTCCCATTGGCTAAAAAGGGAGTCTCAGGGTCAAACTAAAAAAGGTGGCAACTGAAAGCACTTGGGTGAACAAACCAGAACTCTGGCCCTGGTCCTGTGGAGACTTATGCCTGGACAGGGCAAAACCTTTGACACTGTTTCAATGTACAGGATGGGAAGAATGGTTGAGTGAAAGGGGCACTACTTTGCATTGCATGGTCCTCATAATTATTGAGGAGAATTGTGCAGGGAGGACAGTGCTCCTGCCACTCTCGATTTTTCCTGTGCTCTGCTTTACCTGCTGCAACACTCAGTAAGGAGGGGAAGGAAGGAGGAGAGAGAGAGAAAAAAAGCTTGACCTGCTGGGTAAACCTGGGGGTGGGAAAGGTCAGGACTTTTCTTTTCATGCATATGGATGCATAAGGATACTGCTGATCAGCTGCCACTCTTGCAGTTACATTCTGCAGCATCAGCTCAACTCCCTGTGCCACGGGGAAACAGGGGGTCACATACGTGTAACAAGGGACTACATGTTTGGTAAATATGTGATACCAAGGGTTTCACATGGATGCAATGTTACTGTAAATGTACAGTATGTAATGTTACAAGTTCCACATGTTGTAATGCCAACTCTGAGAACAGTAGAACTCAAATTACAGCTCCGGTTGGCCCTCTCACACGTCACAAGTCTGTAGAAACTACAAGAGATAACCGAACGTGGATTGAAAGCTGGGTTGCTAGACATCCTATGGAGATGTTAATGAACTTCCATGTTTACCTGGGTTGCCTACATGCTCTGGGACACATTCCCTAGAGGCGGGAAAACCCAGACAAAGAGAGACAAATACTATATAAGGACAGAGATCCCAGAGGGAAAAAAGACTGCTTGGAGATTTCCTGCAAGAGCCATCTTGAACATCTACATACGAAAGAACCAGCCTGATCACTGCAGGCTGGGGGAAGATGGAGTGATAGAGAGCTTTCGCTCTAAGAAGCCAGAGCCCAGCCAGTTCCTTATGGCTGAGAAAACCAGAACTTATGGACTTGTTCTAGGGTAAGATGAATAACTTAGGAACTCAAAACAGTATAAGTTAGGAATGCGTTATATTTACCTTTTATTTCTAATAACACTCTGTATCAACTATCTTGTTATGTAATTAATAAATATACTTCTTAGTTTATAAAGAAGTGGTCTAGAGTCTAATATTGGAACACAAGTGAGCTACAAGAGCCCTCAAGCTCTTGCGAACCCAGAGAGTAAAGAGTCTGGAAACGGGAAGGATCGGGCCCTTGGGTGACAAGAAGTTTCATTGTGGCAGACTTGAATTAGCCAGTGAGAGAAACTGATTCAAGAGGACTGTGCGCAAGGGAAACTGAGTCACTCAAACCCGGTAAAGTGGGGGGTGCGGACTCCCCAATCCGTGACACCCTGCTAGAACGGAGCTCAGCCATATTGAAATCCCCTCCCTCTCTCCTTCCTACCACTGCTGCTGACAGGCACCTCCCCTCACAGCAATTAGAAGACCGCTCCCATTCCCTCACGAGGACTTGCTAAGTCGTGGGGGGAGGGGCTTGTCTCCACCATTCCCCCAGTGAAATTTGCAGGGTTGGCGGGGGGGATGCTACATCTCTGCTAGTTGGGTTTTGGGAAATTTATATCCCGTGGGCTCAGTAGGGATGTGCGAATGCGGTTTGGAAGTTCAGAGTTTGGACCAAACTCAAATAGTTTGGTCGAGCGAACCAAACTTTCAAACCGAACTCGAATTCAACCGAACTGTTCGGTTGAATCCGAACCAGTTCGGAAGGCCAAAAAAACCGGTTTTGAATGTACAAACTCGGTTCGGAAGTTCGGAATTCACCTGAACTCGAATAGTTCAGTCGACCGAACCAAACTTTCGAACCAAACTCGATTTTCGAACCGAACCAAATTTCCGAACTTGGTTCTGTTCACACATCCCTAGGGCTCAGCCACAAACTGCCTATATGGTACTAGACACAGGTTTAATCAATCTATTTCCTTCCCACTTCATATGTATTGTGAAGAAAAATTCTCTAATGATTCTGAGAAGTTCACAAGCTACAGTGAGAAGGACTAAATAAGCATCTAGATAGCGATGCCAGCTTTCACCTTGGAGATAAGCTGACCTGAGGGCAGCTTCTCAAAAGCACTCCCACTGGAGTCAAATGCCTGCAGGCCATTCCTGCCTTTGGCCACCTTCTTCCTAGGTCTTACTCTGCATTTAGTGGCATTGTCCCTTTCCCTGCTCTGTATTCCACACATATTAGTGCAAGGTTCTAGTGTGCATGACAGCTCTTCCTATTATTCATTATTAAGTATTATTATTATAAGCATTTATATAGCGCCAGTGATGTACCTGCCACTTTACAGAGAATAAGATAGACACGGTCCCTGCCCGAGAGCCATGCACCCAGGATAACTTCACATGTTCCTGCTCCCAATGAATGTGGACCAAAACCCTAATATGGATGAGGCCTTAGTCCAGTAGCTCCCAAATTCTGTGCATGCACAATCATCTTACATTGCCTCTAAAAGATGAGCAGACTTGGGGGAAGGGAGTTCTATAATTGTGAGGCAGCCCTTGAGAATGCCATGCCATGCAGTAAGGCACTCTCGGCTGAGTTCAGAAGCTGCAAATGGAAATGAGAGAAGAAAGTCTTTTATATATCTTAGGCCCAGGTCATTGTACCCTAAATGAAATTTGAATCTTCATTTCTTTGGACATTTTTGGTCCTGATACCTGGGTTATTTTGATTCCGTTCTTTCTGTCTGGATATTTAATAAATACAAATAATAATAATTTTATTTATATACTACTTCCCCCTCCAGCAAATGGTGCTTGGAGCGCTTCACAAAACCAGTACAACATAAAATCTATTGGAAAAACAATTTAAAAGGGAAAGGTAAAGAGGGAGGACTGAATACATTAAGATGAACCAGTAGTGAATCCTCTAAACACACATGGAGAATAAATAAGTCTGAGCTTTTCTGAAGTTGAGGAGGGAGGAACTGAGAAAAACATCTGGAGGAAACAAGTTACATACTAAACGCCCGATTGCCTGCCGGCTTACAGCTCAATGACGGGATCCCAAACAGCAGGATATTTTTGAGCACAGATAACTGACTATCTGAAATTATCAAAAAGACTGAACCAAAATAACTGAAATGGGTAAAAAAAGTCAAAACGAATGAACAGATTGGGAACAAATAGCTGTTTATATTCACTTCATCCACGCAAATTTGAAGCAGGCAAATTCACTGAGTACATATTCATTTGTCTGATTATATATTTCAGCTAAAATTGTGAGCTGGAATTCTACTCCCTTGCCTCGCTGTACATCTAGAATATCTCTGTTGGACTGAAGGAGTATTCCTGATTTATGCTCATGTAACTAGGTTTGCCAGAAATCCCTTATTTGAAGGGAACACCTGTTAATTTAGTACACCACAGCTCCTCAGAATTCCACAGAACAGATTTCATTGCTCTTAATGTCCCTTATTTTGATCTGGCAAGCCTCCATGGAACTGAGAGTGGAACCTGGCCCTCATCTTGTCTTTATATAAATATGAAAAAGGACTCTGAGGTTTTCTTTCCTGCAGGCCTATTCCCTTAAGGCTAGTCCCCGACACAGAGTGACAGGTATTTTTACTGACAGGCTAGCAACTAACCTGCTGCCATGAAAAAGTAACAAAAGATGAAACAATAAAATTTGAGATATGAAAGATTCATCACAGGTGTCAAAGACAAGGTTAGAAACAACTGAGTATTTCCCCTTCCTGTGTAGTCTTAAAATATATATATATAAAAAACAAATTTTAAAAAATGCAGAGTTTTTTAGTTGTTTCAGTTGCAATATTTTATTTTCTCTTTTGTTTTTGGAGAGAGAGAGAGAGAGAATCAATAAATAGGTGAAATAAAAATTAAAGTGAGTATCTGCACTTAGCTTTAAAGATCTGCTGTGGCAAATAAGCATTAACCCAGAGCTAGCGACTTGTTACTCAGGCTGAAAATATAATCATAACCACCCCGCGCCCCATCACACTCCCCAGGTAGTGCTAATTTGTTTGGGGAATGACTTGGTTGCACTCTCTGAGTTTAAACGCATTGATTCCAGGCTTGAAGCTCTAATTTCTCTAGGTTTTCCAGGGAGATGGACAACCTGTAGAAAGTCAGGTTTCAGGGGCAAGAGAATGGGTGGAGCCATTTCAGAAAGGGGTGGAATGAAGAGGTTCCACTGCCCCTTTCTGATGTGGTTCCACCCGGCCTCTGGAGCATTGTGATGTCACAATGCTCTGATTAGGGCACAACCATGTCAGAAAGCATCAGAAGAGTCCATTTTAACCCACCCACCCCCCTCCAGATCAAAGCCTTGGGGAAGGTGTCAACTCTAGGAATGATAATATTTTTCTAAAGGGCCTGCCATTCAAAGATTGCAAAGCACTTTACAGACATTAAAGTGATATGGTGATACTTGCCTATATTTACCAGTGCAAAGCTCCTTATTCCATTTAAATCTTGTCCAGGGGTGTTCGGGGAACTGCTGATGGAACAAACATTAGCACTGAAACAAAGGATAGAATATTTATTCATGGATGTTATTCACATTTTCAGCTAGTCCCCTGAATATCCAAATAGTCTGCATCTGAAACAGGTATTTGCATATCTGCTTATTTGAATACTGTGGTTCAGTTGCTTTACTAATTTTTCTTTTTCACTTTATTTCAGCAACTGCACATGTACAGTAGTGGTAATAGTGCCAAAATGGCAGGTTCTGTTGAGCTCAGGTTGGGCTACAGACCTCTCATATAGAACAATGTTTATGCTATTTGTTTTCCCCAGTCTAATTTTGCACAAGATACAGAGAGCTCACACAGACTCCAGTACTGTTCTGGCTCCCCACAATATATCACTCTTCATGCTGTGAAAAATAAATTAGTGGGGACATTGTTTCGGGTATGTGACCGGGAACAGGAAGCTGGTAACATAATCCGTGTCCAGAAGCTGGTAGTTGGGTTGAAGATCAAGAACCAGGTACGTGCAACAGAACCAAAAAATTGAAGCCAATTAAGGGTCAGGAGTTAAGTTATTTATTTATTTATTTATTTATTGCATTTTTACCCCGCCCCTCCTGACAACAGCTCGGGGCGGCTTCCAACAGTCATAAAAACAAATAGAAAACACATATAAACAATTTAAAATACTCAGACAAATTAAATACTTTAAAACAGGGCCCCGGGATACAACTTAAACATTAAAACAATAGAGAGGGTAGGGGAGATGAACAAAAACCCTAACCCACCCACCCCCCCACCCAAAGGCCTGGGCAAACAACCAGGTTTTACAACACCGCCGGAATGGCAACAGGCTTGGGGCCAGGCGAGCTTCCTCCAGAAGGGAGTTCCAAAGGCGCGGCGCGGCCACCGAGAATGCCCTCTCCATTGTGGCCCCCGGCTTAACATGGGGGACCTCCAAGAAGGCACCCCCAGCAGACCACAGGAGCCGCTCTGCTGCGATCCCTGAGGTACGAGGGGCCCAGACCGTGAAGGACCTTATAGATCAATACTAACAACTTGAACCTGGTTCGGCACGCTATTGGCAACCAGTGCAGAGTCCAGAGCACAGGTGTAATGTGCTCCCGACAACCCGTCCCCGTAAGGAGACGAGCCGCCGCATTCTGCACTAGCTGCAGCCTCCGAACCAGGAACAAGGGAAGCCCCACGTAGAGCATGTTGCAGTAGTCTAGCCTCAAGGTGACGAAGGCATGGATGAGGGAGGCCAGGTCCGGGCCGGAGACGAACGGACGCAGCCTACGCACCAGATATAACTGCTGGAACCTGCCACTCCAGGCGGAGGTCTGCGTCCAGTATCACCCCCAAACTCCGGACCTGCTGAGCTATAGGAGGGCGAACTCCCCCAATCAGGGGGGCCACAACCTCCCTTGCTCTCCCCACCGACATCACCACCGTCTTATCGGGGTTGAACTTCAGTCTGCTCTGCCGCATCCAATCCGCCACGGCCTCCAAACACTGGGATAGCACCAAGACAGCAGGGTCTGGGTCAGTTGAAAAGGAGAGGTACAGCTGAGTATCATCAGCATATTGGTGACATTGCACCCCGAACCCTCTCACGACCTCCCCCAAGGGCTGCATGTACACATTAAATAGTAATGGAGACAGAATAGAACCCTGTGGAACGCCGCGTGATAAGACACGGGGGCATGATGTCTCGTCCCCCAGCACCACCCGCTGGCTTCTCCCCGAGAGGAATGAACGGAACCATTCAATGAAAGGTTTGGACAAGTTTCTGGAAGACAGATCCATTAGCAGCTATTAGCCAGACAGGCTTGGGGAACAAAACCCATTACTGTCGGGAGCCTGGGGATGACCCACAGGGAATGGATAGCATGGTGACCTGTTGTGTGCTTCTCCCAGGTCCCCATGATTGGCCACTGTCCGAGACAGGATGCTGGGCTCGATGGACCATTGGTCTGATCCAGTATGGCACTTCTTATGTTCTTATGATATATTTCTGTTTACTTGTGTTGCTAGGATATGAATGTTATGTTTGCTTTAGAATATTTCCTATTTTAAAAAAATAATCTGCCCCACTAAAACTGGCCTAAGTGGCCTTTGGAGTCACATTTCTAGCAAGCCAAGTATCTTATTGCCTAAGCAGCTCTAAAAACAGTCATCGCTATGGATGCATACGTAGACAAGTAGCATTTTTCTGATGCATTTGCTTAGCTTCTATTAACATAAAAGGAGTTATGAATTTGTCTCAAGGTGAGGCACCACTCCTGAGTATGCACTTAACTTATTACTTCTCAGTATTCCAGCTGCTTGCTTTGAACATTCATACTTTCTTATTGCCAGTGATACTTGCAAGTATTTTGTCTTTTGCTGTCATTCATTGTCACTTAAGTCTCTGGCTGTTGACAGGTTTAGAATACTTTGACATTTTCAGTTGTAAACATGCTATTAAAAGCTAAACAGTCCATCAAAGTCTCAAGGTGGCTTATGAATATACTCTAACAAGATGGGTTCTAGTCACTATGGTATGCAAAGTCATGGTAAGTGGTTTGTGGTTGATTCTGTGGAACCTGCTGCAGCTACTTTTGTCCTTACTAGCACCATGGCCACCTCTGGGGGAGAAATCTGGCAAGCACCTCATCACCTTCCTCCTGCCACTCCAGTCACTGAACTGAAACCACCTACTGTCAAGGGCTGGGGGTTGGAGCCCAGGAAGGAATAAAGGGAAGGGGCAAGGCAGGGATAGGAAAGGTAACAATTAGGTACCTCTTAGCCGTTCTCCAGTAGAAAGAAGGCGTGATGCTCAGTACAAGAGCCGAGGAATCTGGCCTAACACTGCTTATGGCTCATCATTGAGGTCAAGGAAAGGGAGTTGGGAACCAGAATTGGGGATCCTGGAAACTGGGAGGGACACAGGGTCTTAAAGCTAGAAAGGGAACATCAAGGGCCAAGGCTAATGAACACAACTAGAACAAGAGAAGGGGAGAGCACAAGGGGTAGGAATAGAACTGGCACACCTACAACTACATAATAGTACATAAAAGAATAATAGTTGCTTCACCCAACTGTAAATGCCTCACCACTTTGTGGGGAATTATTAGCTTGGACGAGGGTCCACAAAATTAATACTTTCAGGCACCCCCAGCCGTGATACCCAATTTGTGTTTGGGGTCCCACACCCCCAATAGGGGTTAGTGTCCTCCGGCCTCCACATCTCCCCTTACAGCTGGCCCATTCCACTAGGTAGGGGCGTCTCCCAACTAGTGGGTCCCCAGCATAAACTTAGTCCTACACACAAACAAAGTTCTCCCCCAATGGGGTACATAAAGTCCAGGAACTTGTGAACATAAGTCTTCGACCTTAGGCCCTTTAACTAAAGCAACCAGACCTGGTCTCCCACACTGTCTGTGAGGTCTACATGTCCTGGATCCAGTAGAGGGGTTGGTTTCCCAGGAGCTTCCTAGAGTAACGTCCTTTCTTCTCAAGCTCCTGCTGTGCACTGACAGTTCCTGGATGAGCCACTTCCTTTTATGCAGGAAGCCACATCTCCTAGCCACCAACTTCCTGTCAGCAGCCATTTTGTGGAGACTTGGCAGCCATTTTACATTCTTAAAGTCCTTTATGACTCTACTCTGCTACACCAACTTCCTGTGGTCACCAGCAGGCCTTAAGTATTGACTGGTAAAGAATCAGGAAGTTGGGAGGCAGGAGTGGAGCAATGGAAATAGGTGTGGCATGGCAAGAATTGGGAGAACACAGGAGAAGACATGGGGAGGAGGGAACCAGGCTGAACACAGGCCTGAAGGGTGCCACTAACAGTCAGGGCAGCACTCCAAGCCTCTTGACTCAGGCATTCGAGACCCAAGACCTGACACCTACCATGAGCAACCATGACCAATGGGCATCTGCTGCATCTCCTATTTCTTGCAGTTGGATGATCCATGATAAATGTTGGCAGTGATGCCTTGATTCAAAAGGCTGGGAAAGTTCCCTTCACTGAGTGCTAAAGACTATTTGGAAGAAATAATGGTTTAAATTTTCATCTTTTTTTTCAGTTTGCATGAGTTGTGCCATGGGATGAATTTAGTCCATTGCTTTTAAATTGAGATGGCAAGATTTTGCAGATATCCCAATGTATCTATAAACATTTATGTTGAGATATTGTCTCCATTTGCTGTTGCTGGGGCTTGACCCTTCCCCCATCTGCCTCCACATACTGTGAGTAACATCAAATCCTCCCTTGGTGTTTGCTTCAGGAGGGGTAGTGCTCAGTGCAGGCACCATGTTGGATGCCCTAGTCTGAGAGGAAGGAACCTGCCAGCACACAGCCTCCTATAAAGCAGTGTGCTTGCTTGGGGGTGAGCACACCCATAGTATGGCACCACCAAATGGTGATGCCAAAGGTGCCCTTTTGCGGCAACAGAGGTGGGATTTAATGGGTTGGTTGGTTGGTCTAGATGAGAGGAGAGGACTCTGATGTTAATGTTTTTCAGTGGACTGAGGATTTTGGGTGAGAATGGTTTAATGTAGAGGGATTGTGATAGAGACATGACACGTCTGTCATGGGGGTACAGGCTTGTAGGGTGAGATATGGAGTACTTGGGCGTTGTTTCTAAGCATCGTTTCCAAGTCACGAGAAGAAACAGTTCCACACTATTCTGTACTGGTCAGACCTTATCAGGAGTACTGTGTCAAGTAGGGGTGAGACATTGGAGCAAATACCGGCTACCGGATTTACCGGTTACCGGATTTAAAAAAACCGGATTGCCGGATCTGTGTACCGGTTTACCGGTACCAGATTTGTTCCATTGATTTCAATGGGGAACTGTCCCCATTGAAATCAATGGAAAAAAACACAAAAAACCTCCCACCTCCCCCTCCCAGACTGTGCGGGTGGAAGGGGGGCACCACCACCCCCCACCCTGCCCAGCCTGGCTTTTAAAAAAAAAAAAAAAATTCCCCCAAAGTCCCTGCTAGTGCGGGCTCCGGGCCGGCGGCGGCAACCCGGAGCCAGCACCAGCAGGTACTAGGGTGATCCCTGGGGTGGGGTGGGGTTTAACACACACCCCACCCCAGGGATCACCCTACCTCCCCACCCAGGGATCGCCTAACTTGCGCTCTGGGTAGCAGCGGTCCAACTCCGGCGGCTTCAGCGCTGGCTGTGCTTGCCGGCTTCAGCGCTACTAGGCCTTCCGGTGATACCCAGAAGTTCACCGGAAGGCCTAGTAGCGCTGAAGCCGGCAGCCACAGCCAGCACTGAAGCCGCCAGAGTTGGACTGCCACCGCCACCCAGAGTGCAACGTAGGTGATCCCTGGGTGGGGAGGTAGGACTACTGATAGGGTTATCTGATCCCTGGGGTGGGGTGTGTGTTAAACCACCCCCCCACCCCAGGGATCGGAGCCTGCACTAGCAGGGACTTCAGGGGGGGAAAAAAAAATTTAAACCAGGCTGGGCAGGGTGGGTGGGTGGTGTCCCCCCTTCCACCCACGCAGCCTGGACTCGGGAGGAAAAGTAAAGTGGGGGTTTTTGGTGTTTTTTTTTACATTGTGGCTATTCATGTGAATGGCCGCAATGTAAAAATCCGGTAAGGGGGAATCCGGTAAATGGGCCAGATTACCGGGTTTAATCCGATACTGCCGGTACACCAAATACCGGCAGTATCGGATACCGGATGATCCGGTAGTCCCACCCCTAGTGTCAAGTTCAGGGCACCGCACTTTAAGAAGGACATTGACAAATTGGAACGGATTCAGAGGAGGGCAACATTAACAAAGATGGTCAGCAGTCTGGAAACCAAGACCTATGAGGAAAGGTTGTCCGAGCTGGGTATATTTAGCCTAAGGGGAGACATGATAGTGGTCTTCTGCTACCTGAAGAGCTGTCACAGAGAGGATGACAAAGACTTGTTCTCTCTTGTCCCTGAAGGAAAGACTAGAAATAATGGGCTCAAATTACAAGAAAGCAGATTTTGGTTAAACATTAGGAAGAACATCCGAACAGTAAGAGCTGTTCAACAGTGGACCAAATTGTCTAGGGAAGTGGTGGGTTTCCCTTCGCTGGAGGTTTTCAGACAGAGGCTGGATGGCCATCTGTCAGGGATGCTGTAGCTGCATGTTTCCTGCACTAAGCACAGAAGTTGGACTAGAGGACCTCTGAGGTCCCTTCCAACTCTATGATTGGGAACTCCCTTGTCTAAGAGGTAAAGGAGCAGGAGTATGTAGGATGGGAAACGGAGTGGGTTTGTAGGGTCTAGGGGCAAGTTAAGGTTTAGGAGTAGGTATGGGGAGGGATAGGGTTTATTTTATATGTAGTTTGCATGATATTGTTTTTTAAATTATAGTAAGTGGTCCTGAGCCATTTTGGGGATAGGATATGTAGTAGTAATAATAATAATAATAATAATACCAATTAATAATAATAAATAATAAATAATAATGGCCTTGCTCCCACATATCTCTCTACTCTTGTATCCCACCACACTCCTGCCCAGGAGCTTCGCTCTTCCTCTACCACCACCCTCGCCTGCTTGTGAACCCCTTGCTCTTCTAAACATCTTTGTCCCTTCTCCCTTGCTGCCCCCTTCATGCCTGGAACTCCCTCCCTGGATACATTCATTCTTCTCCTTCCCTCCCAACTTTCAAACTTCTCGTGAAAACCTACCTCTTCCATCAGGCTTTCCCTAGCTTGTCATGAGTGAAACTGTGTCCTTTCCCTCCTCACTAAGAATCTAGTTCACTTTAACTAAATGAAGCACATGAGCCTGCAACTTCTGAACCTCATCTTGTCTCTCCCAATGTTTACCTCTCCCTCATCTCCCTCCCCTCCTTGTCTCTTAGATTGTAAGCCCGTTGGGAGTAGGGACCTGTCTGTAACTATAGATTGTACAGTGCCAGGTACATTGCAATCAACACGGATTTAGTAAAGGTAAGTCATGCCTCACTAACTGGTTGAAATGTTTTGAGGGTGTAAATAAGCATGTGGACAAGGGAGACCCAGTAGATATATTGTACCTGGATTTCCAGACAGCATTTTATAAGGTCCCTCATGAGAGACTCTTGAGAAAATTAAAAAGTCATGGGATAGGAGGTAGTGTCTTACTATGGATCAGAAACTGGTTGAAAGATACAAAGCAAAGGGTAGGACTAAATGGTCAATTTTCACAATGGGGAAATGTAAAAAGTGGTGTGCCTCAGGGATCTGTATTGGGACCGGTGCTGTTTAATGTATTCATTAATGATTTGGAAAAGGGTGTTAAGAGTGAGGTGATCAAATTTGCAAATGACACCAAGTTATTCAAGGTAATTAAAACACGAGCAGACTGTGAGGAACTGCAACGGGATCTTACGACACTGGGTGCCTGGGCATCTAAATGGCAAATGAGATTTAATGTGGACAAGTGCAAAGTGATGCACGTAGGGAAAAATAATCCAAACTATGCGTACACAATGCTGGGTACTAAGCTAGGAGTTACCACTCAGGAAAAGGATCTGGGGGTGGTTGTGGACAATACAATGAAATCCACAGCGCAGTGCGCAGCAGCAGTCAAAAAAGCAAACAGAATGTTAGGAATTATTCGGAAGGGGATAGAGAATAAAACTGAGGATGTCATAATGCCTCTATACAAATCAATGGTGCGACCGCACCTCGAATATTGTGTGCAGTTCTGGTCGCCCCATCTCAAAAAAGACATAGCTGAACTAGAAAAGGTACAGAGAAGGGCAACAAAAATGATCAAGGGCATGGAAGGGCTCCCGTATGAGGAGAGGCTTGGTAGGTTGGGGCTCTTCAGTTTGGAGAAGAGACGACTGAGAGGAGATATGATAGAGGTCTATAAAATCATGAGTGGTGTGGAACTAATAAACAAGGAGCAGTTATTTACCCTCTCAGCTAGTACTAGAACTAGGGGACACTCCATGAAACTCATGGGTGGCAAGTTTAAAACAAATAAAAGAAAATATTTTTTCACTCAGCGTATAATTGGGTTGTGGAATCTACTGCCAGAGGCTGTGGTAAGGGCCAGTACTATAGCTGAGTTTAAAAGAGGTTTGGACAAGTTTCTGGAAGATAGGTCCATTAGAAGCTATTAGCCAGACAGGATCAAGGAACATGACGGGAGCCAGGGGGAAACAACAGGGAATGGATACTCCATTGTGACCTGTTGGGTGCTTCTCCCAAGTCACCGTGATTGACCACTTCCGGAGACAGGATGCTGGGCTAGATAGACCATTGGACTGACCCAGTATGGCACTTCTTATATTCTTATGTTCTTGCACTATGTAAATAATAATAATAATGAATAATGAATAAATAAATAAAAATCTGTGTATTTAGTTAAAAGACCAGCATTAACTATGTTTCTGAAGATTGCATTAGCATGGAGGCAAATTCAAAGCTGATTTGAAGTCAAATGAAAGCTTTTCACTGACTTTCAATTGACTTAAGTGGGCTTTGCGTCTTTTGCAAAGTAGTGCTATATTAGTTAATTCACTGCTTGTAGGAAAGGAAAATTGCATGACAGTTTTCTGTCAGCACCCACCCATCTGATAGTTGTAAAAAGATGAGAGTAAATAGTTATTGTGGGTACAGAACAATTTCCAGTAAAAGGGACCCTATATTTTTTCTCATTAACAATACAAGTGGGTTAAAATCAAAACGGAATGCAAGTTCCAGATACTAAGGCCACTTTTACACGAGGCGCTTAAAGCACCTCTGGAGCCCCGTATTCAAAAGGAAAGCCACGGAAGGGAGTGTTTACATGCTCCCCATGCTACCGGAAGTAATGTGCAGTACATTCTCTTCAGTGGCAGCGGGGCTTTCAAGAGACACGTTCTGTAGATCTGAGGTCTATAGAATGCACCTTTTGAAAGCCACCGCCGCTGAAGAGAACAGGTGGCATGTCACTTCCAGCAGCACAGGGAGCATGTAAACACTCCCCGCGCAACTTTCCTTTTGAATACGGGGCTCCAGAGGCGCTTCTAAGAGCTTCGTGTAAAAGTGGTCTTAGTTGTGAATTGAAAACTTATAGAAGTTGGCCATAAAGAAGCTGCATGCATTGTATTTTGAACATGAAACTGCTTTGGTATAAACCCATACACTTGTATGGACTTGGATATTTTAAAATATATTAATACAGCACCAGGGCATAAAATTTCAGATAGAACTCCGGGAGCAAAAAAAAGAAAATTCAGTTGCCAGACTTTATCCTGATATTAAACTGTTCTTGCCCCACTACACCCATGAACCGGTCGCCGGCCTCAGTTTTCTGGGTGCCAATGGCTCCCAGACACCTGAAAATTTCATGCCCTGACAGTACATGAACTAATAAAATAAAATGCAAAAGATAACAGTTCATCATTAGCATCAATGGCCACAATCCTATGGGCTGTGGATCCCTGTGTGCAAGCCATGTGTGTGCATGCGCACGGTTGCGCACAGCACAATGTGCCGGCAATGTGGGGGTGTATGGATTTTGTGTAGCTGCACCGCACAATTGTTGTAAAAGGGAGGTTTCCTGTTTCTCATACATACCATGCGGGGAGGGATCTGGACATGTGGCTGGAAGTATAAGGAGAGTTTCCAGCTGAATTGGCTAGCAGAAGGAACGAGGAGCCAGAAATCTTTCATTGGCTCCATAGTACCCAGAAGTAGAAGCTCTGGATGCAGACGTGTCATCGTGCCACCATCGCTTCTGTTAGCTCTTCTACTACCTCTAATCCATTCATAATAATTTGGTAAAAACATACATGCAGCCACGACTGCAGGTGCATGTCTGGGGATGGGATGCGTCCCCACCACCCTTTGCCGGGTCAGGTTGGGGGAGGGGACCAAGCATTCCCCTGGCCTGACCTGACCAGGGAGGGGGTGGGGAGTGATGTATGACTGACTACCTCTGCCCCCACGATGCGGCCAGCCACCCGCCCCTGCCATGACAGGCAGCCTTGGCTATGAATAATATACAGCCATGGCTTGCTACCATGGCAACCTCCCACATCGGACCACGTGGGTGCGAAAACAGATGCACCCTTCTGGTTTTCCCAGCTCTGACCTTATGGGGCTGGACCACGGGCCCGGTTTGTCCTGGGCCCATGTTTCCAGCCCAGCTGCCAACCCCGACAGGATCCAAACTGGGCCCAGATCTGGTGGGCCCAAAACAGACGCACATGTTCGACATTGGCCCAGGTGGACCAGAGCTGGGCGAACTGAGCCAGCATTTTGTTACTTAACACCCTTTGACTCAAGATGCCACTACCCAGGTCTAGAAGTGAAACAAACAGCCAACGAAACAAATAGATTAATCAAATTCAAGTCCATTAAATTTGCGGCCACTGATTTGGATCCAATGAAGTGAATAATAGCCAGTATCCATTTCTGTTTTGTCAGATATCCTTTTCAGATATTTCAGCTTGGTTAATTTATTTATTTATATATTTTTATTATTTAATTTCTGTTATTTTGGAAACTTGTTTTAACAGCACTATTGCGCATGTATAGTAACTGAAATGAAGTACCCAAAATATAAATAACCATAATGAAATGACTAAATTAATCAATATGAAATAACTAAGCAGATAAGCAAATACTCATTTCAGTTACAAGTATTATTCTGACAGCTATGCTAAACGTGAATAATATCCCTGGATATAAAATCCACAATACATGTTGACTTTATCCAGAACTTGTTTTTGACTTGCTGGGAGTATAGTTTTCACCTCCCTACTGAGGAAAACATGGCAGGGCAAACTTTCTGGTGTAAAAGTTGAATATTTGTGGAGTCCCTGATGAAGTAGTATGTGAGCTGTAGGAGAAGGTTTCACACATGAGGTGGACACTTCATTGACTAGGTCCATACAGAAGCAATAACACTGGTCAATGCCATCCAGCAACAGATTACAGCAATTATAGCAGAGGAGGGGAAAGAGCTTGTTGCTTCCTGTGGCAGAAGTCATCCAGTGGCTATGTCGGGGTGAGCAGAGCTCTGTCCTGCAAGTGGTGCCCCCACCCATTGAGTGCAAGAATGCTGCCCTCACAGTTGAAGAGGAGTAGCTCCCTTTGACTGAGAAGAGGAAGCTACATGCTCCAAAGGTGAGAGCTCCATGGCTCCACTCCCAAAACATGGGAAAGAAGGTTGATGATCAAAGATTCCCTCCTGCAGGGGATGGAGGCAACCATCTGTCAGCCTGACATGATATCTTGTGAGGTATGCTGCCTCCATGCAGCCTTGACTTCTTGCCAAATATGACACATCACAGTGCAACTTCTTGTTGCTCTCCATCTATGGATAAAACTACATATGACAGTGGCCCACTCTGGACCGCGGGCCACTGTCACATTTGTTATCAGCCCCCCAGATGTTTGCCTGGACTGACCCCGGGTGTGTTGGCAGCTAGGGCTGAAATGGCAAGTCGCTGCGGTAGCTTTTTCCGCCGGAAAAAGCTCTTCCGCAATGAGTGGCAAAGTGCAATAGAGACGTTCATTTCACTAGTTTCATTCCACTACTTCCACTACTTCCGCTACTTTCATTCCGCTACTTCCATCAGCTCTGAAAATAGCAGAACATTGTTAATTCCAACAGTTTCAATCTTCCGCAGTTTCCACTGGCACTGCGAAGTAGCGAAACAGTGTTTGTTCCAACAGTTTCCGAAATTGTTCCAACACTTTCAAAATTAGCAGAATGCCAGTGGAAAAGCTGCGGAAAGTCACGGGCATTTCCGAAATGGCGGAATTAAATAGAGGGGCAGAAAAAGAAGTTGCTAGCCTGGGCTCTCACCTCAGCAAATGGCCAAAGTCACAGCCTGGCCTAGCCCCAACCTGATCAGGGTAAAGCAGACCAGAGCATGTTTGCACATCTGTTTCTGCTGGCCTGGATCGGGGCTGTCATGGCAGCTGTCATAGGCTACCATGGCTGCCTGTCATGGTGGAGGGTGGGGTGATGGGTGCAGCACAGGTGCAGGACTGGGTAGCCACATGTTCATGTGTTTCTCCAACACCCTGGGTCCCAGCTGTGTGAACGTTTGTTCCGCAACCTAACCTGGTCTGGACTGTGCCTGTGGTGGCTTCCTGACCCAAGCTGGGCCAGGTTACTGCTGTGGTGCAGACATGTTTGTTTTCACCCTATGTGGGCACTAATAACACTGCCAGGAGCAACCCTTGAGCAGAGCAGAGATTACTACAAGGCCCTGTGAGCATGGATGAAGAGGTCTGGGGCACAAGTGATGTTCTCTTCAATTCTCCCCGTCAAGGTAAAGGCTCAGACAGAGACAGACACATCCTGGAGATAAACACATAGTTTCACAGGCAGCGTCAAAGAGGAGACTTTGGCTTCCTTAATCATGGGGCACAAAGGAAGATAAGGTGGGTAGAAAACAGCAGCAAGAAAGGAGGGAGAGAGGGAAGAAGTGTAAACTCTCTCACAGGTCAGGACCTGGTTTGTATCTTTGGCCTAGGACAGGCCCAGGTTCCCAGTCTCCCACACCTGGCTATGTCCCCTGTCCTGAACCTTTTAAAAAAATAATAATTTGTTCAGCACTGAATTTGCTGAAGTTTGGACAGTCCTGGTGTAAGCAATCAGAGGGTGTTTTCAGATAAGTGCCTCCTTACCCAGTAGTACCCACTGTGCTTGTGTGAAAACTCCACTAGTAACCAATGGTTAACCAGTGAATACTGGGTCAGTACTGGGTGGGCAATGCACTTGTCTGAAAACACTAGGGATGGGCGAACGCGGTTCGGAAGTTCGGAGTTTGGACCGAACTCAACCAGTTCAGTCGACTGAACCGAACTTCTGAACTGAACTCGATTTTCGGACCGAACCGAATTTCCAAACTCGGTTCTGTTCGCCCATCCCTAAAAGATAATATTCCATTTAGTTCAATGGGGTTTGAATTTCCAAACTCTGTTCGGAAGTTCAGAGTTCGGACTGAACTCGAATACTTCAGTCGACCGAACCGAACTTCTGAACTGAACTCGATTTTCGGACTGAACCGAATTTCCGAACTCGGTTCTGCTCGCCCATCCCTAGAAAACACCCAGAGTCTTTACTCCAGCAGTTTTACTCAGCAGAGATTTATGGAAATGTTTGATTAAGCAAGCGTTGCTGAGTCACTGGGGAATTAGATTTTCAGGGATGATGTAAATGTCTGTTGATGTGAATAAATGAGTATAGGAAACAATAAAATAGGTTGTTAAAATTTAACTGAGGAAACTCTGCATTGAGTTATGTCTTTGTAACCTGCCTGGCTTGCATAGAACTGAGGAGGGGAAAGAATGCTGCTTGGAATGTGTTCATTAAACTTTTTGTCCATTGTAAAACTGGCTAATGCAATTGTGTACAGCTGAAGTGAGGTAACAAACCAATGAAATAACTGAAATTGTGAAAACTTGGTTAGTTGATCATCGTGATGAATGTCATTCAGGTAAACTTCTGCCTACCTGAAATTGTGAAGAAAAAAACAAACCCAAACGCACAAACATTTATTCAGCTACTTATGGTTGTGGTTGTTCTTATAATGGCAATAACTGTTCTGAATACTGAATTCAATGAATCTGGTATGTTTATATTCATTTTGATGAAGGTGATATGAAGCTCTATTTTCTTTCCACTTCATTTGTGGACATTAATTTTGGTTATTTTGTTTCTTTGCTTTGTTTATTCATTGACTTCAATTTATGTACATATTAGTGTTGGTATGTCAGTGGGTACTTGTTTTCCCTATTGTCACCAAAGTGGAAAATGCAGGGTGTTTTCCGATAAATGCATTACCCACTCAGTACCCAGCCAGTATTCACTGGTTAGTATGGGTTTTCACACAAGCACGGTGGGTACTAGGTGGATGATGGGTGTCTTTAGACATAATAAATATCGGGTGTCAAAACCCCTAAGCACATGTTTGTCCATTATGTGTAAGCACCATAACAATCTCAACACTCATTTGGCCACCCATTGAACACATGATGTGAACACCATTGCATCACAAGGACAATTCACGTGTTCCGGCAGAACACGTGGCCAACTTTGTGTCTAATGATATTGCGTTGGCATATTAGCAGGTACAGCATGGGGAACAAGGCGGTAGCGCTTGCATGCTGAGATTGGGTGGCAAACAAAACACCGATTTGCCCCAAGATGGGCTGTGTGTCTAAACAGTGCCACATGGTGAACACAGGGCCAAACCAGTGTTTGTATCAAGGTCAAACCATACATTCAGACACCTGTTGATGTTATGTCTAAAGACACCTGATGGGTACTGGGTAGGGAGGTGCTTGCCTGAAAACACCTGCAGCAAGCTTTGGTGCCTGAATTGGTGCACAATAGCAAAAAAAAGAACCACCAACATTACTGAAATAAAGCTAACAAAATGAAACACAGAAGCAAAATAATCAAATAACCAAAGTACCTGTGTATGGATGGAATGGAGAGGATAATCCTGCCATCCCCAGTAGCTTGAGGTACAAAGTGCCCCAACCCCCAGACACACACTTTATTTTGTCCCTCTTTGATCCTCATGTCAGCTGCCATACTATCACCACTGCAGTAGAAATTGTGTGTGTGTGATTTTAAATGGGGACCCCACGACCCACCCACCCCCGTTCTGCTTCCCCCTCTCCCCCCCTGCACTACTATGCTCCCAACAGCATTCAAAGATCCTGGCAACTGAAAGAAAAAATGAAGCCACCAGTTTTCTCGGCTGTTGTGCACATTCAAATGTTGACACCAGAATGGCACTGTTTATTGTAGCAATGGCAGCATTTGATGGTGAAGGTTAGGGGAAGGGGTATTGGCAGAGATGCCCCCCATCCCTTCAATTTGAACTGGTGCTCGTCAGCTGAATGTGGCTCACTTTTTCCTTAAATTATCTTAGGCCAATTTCTGATTATATGAGCCAGGAAGGAATGCACAGCTTTTGGCGCCATGGGATTCCTCGAGAGGTAAATTACATGCAGCTTCTGTATTGTGGGAAGGTTGTAAGCGTGGGTCTTTCCTGGCAAACATATGCATCTAGCAGAGTAGGATTTCACCATGCTGCCGGATGCGTATGTTTGCTGGCAAAGACCCGCACTTCCATCCTTCCCATGAGATGGAAGCTGCGTGTCATTTACCTCTCGGAGAATCCCGTGGCACCAAAGGCTGTACTTTCCCTCCTGGCTCATATAGTTGGAAAGCACCCTTAGAGTCATCTGAAACATGGGCTTTTAAAAAAATGTAAATAGTATCCATGAAAGAAGCTGGGATGATAAATCTGATGGCTATGAAAAACATTTTTTGTCCAAATTTTTGAAAGCAAATATTTTCTTGTAATGAAAATTACAAGAATTTGTAATTGTGTACTGACCAATATAATTATAATTCATTCCATAATACTAAAAGAGGGGATAGCAACCTTTCCCCTCCATGTGCCACACTGAAAATGAATGCAAGCTGTGGCTAGGAGTTGGGGGTAGGAGTGCTTAATGGTTGTGCTCAGGATGGAAGGGGAGGGTTGAAAAACCGATGTATGCCATTGATCCATCCCCTAATCTTGAGTGAAATCCCTTATCTCTGCTTTCTCCCTGTGTCTCTCATTCCCTTAACTCACTCTTTCATTGCTTGAAAGTAGGGGCTGGATCCAAGGATCTAATCCAGGAATTGGTACGGGGAATAATAGGAAACAACTGTGGGACAGATTTGGCTAAACGGAGAGAAAGGTTCCTCTCTGCTAAAGAGAGAAATTTTAGCTTAGATTTCTCTCTTTCAAATAAGGACACATACATCCTACATAGCCAATTACATAGTAGTATGGGCTAGATCATTTGCTGGTAAAAAATAAGTGTAGCCCGTCTGAAAGATCAGAGGGTTGAAACTGATACCTACCAACTACCTGCTTCACAGTCTGGGACATGGGAAGAAGACCTGATCCAACGGTGGTTTCTGTGCATAGTGGGCCTTAGCCAGGTGCTGCTTACTACACTAAAAATTCTTTGAAGCCAGTCAGTGCAAGAAAGTTCTACCCCAAGACCACCAGACAGTGGGTTTTGTGTTGCATGATCCTAGGAGGGGACTGTTTGATGTCCCACCCCCACCCCCTCATTAAAACCAATTTTTGTGGGTCTTTTAGAAGTTTATTTTTAGTTGCATGTAGTTTAGGGCACTGTGGGACTGGTCTGTTTTATTTCCTAAAATAAGGACACATCCCTCAGGTGGAGGCACCACACTAGATCATCTGCTACAGAAGGAGCAAAAGGCTGCTTGTGTTAACTACAGCACCTTGTGCCAGGTTGAACCCAGGATACACCGTAACATTAGGCGCCACACTCAGTGCTCCTGCAAGTCCATTAGTTCTACTGATGTTCTGTCCCTGCCCTCTTCAATATGAATTTGGAATTTACGTTCCTGTGGGAAGCATGTGTCAATAAGATACAATGGAATTTAAGGTAGAGGGATAGTAGTCTCATTCAGGTTGCTGTGGCAATAAAAAAAATTGATTCTGCAAATAAGATCTAATTGGAATCCTATTCCAGAAAGAAGACTTGAGATGAAAAATAATATAGTTGGGAAGAAGGTTCCAAATGTTTATGGTAGCAGTAAAGAATGATACTAGACAATCTGAAGAGACTGGGAGGTGGAACAGGAAGATGTCTGGGATATGAGGAGTGTGATGAATGGACTGAAACACA
This sequence comes from Sphenodon punctatus, assembly GCA_003113815.1. Lineage (NCBI taxonomy): Eukaryota > Metazoa > Chordata > Lepidosauria > Sphenodontia > Sphenodontidae > Sphenodon > Sphenodon punctatus. The sequence continues at coordinate 649,443 of QEPC01010495.1, forward strand.
GGAAGAGATTAATTCAGAGAGGTTGGATAAGACGTGTCCATAGAGACTCCTGAAGAAGAGCAAGAAGATGATATACTGAGATTTACTTTTGTCATCAGTCTAAAGGTAATTCATTTATTGCTCGAGACCTCTGCTCAATGCAGTGAAACATCTGTAGTCTTATATTGGTTCAGATACCTTTACCTGTGCAAGCTAATATCTTATGCTGAGAGTAGTGGGAAGAAATATATGGGACTTCTTGTATAACAATACTGTTCGTGGACAGTTATTTGTTGGGTTAGGTAAAAGGGAAATAAATCTAAAAATGCCAAGTACCTTCTTTTAAGACATGATGCTGACATGGCCTCCTTTCAATGGAATCTCTTAGTCAAACTGTAATACAGGAAATATTAATATTTTAATGTCAGATTTTGAGTTACTGGGCTTTCTTCTGTCAAAGAGAACCTCAAAACATCCAGCACTGGCCTTTTAAATAAAAATCTGTCTTGTTTTACTCTATGAAGTCTTGTAGGCTTTGGACTTGTTCAGATATGAAGCTGTTGAATTTAAGATTGCACTGCTGATTTTTAAGGCTCTGATGCTGGTAGAGGCCCTGGCTATATTTGAGACTTAGGCCGTTTTCAGACGAGCGCGGCAGCGCCCGTGCTTATTTCTCAAAAAAGCCAGCAGCCCGTTCCACACGTGATGCTGCCGCCGAATACGCGCATGCGCGGGCAATGCGCATCCATTTCCGGGCGCCAACTGACCGGGTCGGCAATTGAGGCTGGTCATACGCGGCCGGAAACGGAAGCGCATCGCCCGCACATGCGCGTATTCAGCGGCAGCATCACGTGTGGAACGGGCTGCCGGCTTTTTTGAAAACAAGCGCGGGCGCCGCCACACTCGTCTAAAAACGACCTTAGACCCTATCTGTGCTTAAATACTCCCTGTTGTTTGGGGAACCTGCCAGCATGCATTAAGTTGCCTGGAAATTGGGCTTTTACTGTAGTGAGTCCCTCAGTGTGAAACTTGCTTCTTCCAGATAGTCAATCTCAGCTCCTCCTGCCTCAAGCTCCTGGGGACTTTTTTTACTCTCTAGGTGTGTGGGGGGATCGACTGCTGGATTTGTATTTCTTTAATTTTCATTTTGTTTTAGATGGATTTTATTTTACTGAATTGTTTTTATGAAATGCCCAAGCACCATTAGGAGTCTGAGAGAAAGGGGGAGGCGGGGGTGAAGCATGATATAATAATAATTTATTATTATTATTATTATTAGTATTATTATTATTATTATTATACTACATAATAGCTGGACATTAGAACTGAAACAGATATGGGAATATGTATTTACAAATATTATTTGCATATTCAGATATATAAGCAAATAGCTGAATAAATCTTTGCCAGCCATGTAGTATTTGCATTCTTTTGCATTGTACTTTGCATTGTTTCAGCAATGTTGCACACCATAGGGTACTAGCGTGCTGTTGCACAATGGAACCAAAACGAAATACTAAAAAATGAAGTATGAAAGTGTCTAATAAAACAAAAGGATGTAAACAAAATAATGGAAATATTGAAAGCAAAACAACCAAACCAGATATCCAAATCAGAAAATAAAGCAGGATACAAATAATGCTTTGTGTCTGGCTTTCCCAAAACAATTTGAAGCACATGAATTCTTCAAATTCAGTATTTGTTTCAGCTTTAAGTTTCAGCTCTTCTAGAAAGCTATACATAGTAGCATTGGATTGATAAGATGTGTCTTAAGAGGCAGTATTATTCCAGGACACAGCAAGGGTTAGCTACAATGGGTATTTTCAGACATTACGAGATCACAGTGAACCACAGTGAATACGCACCTGTGGTCAATGTGTCTCGAACCTCTGTTTGGCGGCCGCCAGATGTTTGCCACGGTCAATACCTGCATGGGGTCAGTTTGAACCACGCTTCCCGGGCTAGCGGGGGGAATGTCCCGGGAAGCGTGGTCAAAGAGATCCCCAGCGGGGACCAAACAAAAGTAACGTCTGGCTGGGTGCCACGGCCCGGGATCCCCGGCGGGATCCCGGACCGTGGCGAATCCGGCCCGACGCGGCAGCCACATTGGCCCCGCCACCCGCCCGTCTCCCCGGAGGGCGGGCGGCGGGAGCGTGGAGGGGNCCCCACCGGGATCCCCCCGGCACGTCCGTTACGGTGTGACGGGGTGACCCCAGCGGGGAATGAATGCGGTGATTTCGGTACGGGGCCAGCGGGCCCCGTAACGTCTGAAATCACCCAGTGTAATGGGACACTATAGTAACTATCATGCCTGAATGGTATGTGAAAAAATCACAACCATCCCTTCTCTCCAGCCAATTCTCCATATTTTCTGAGGATCTCCTGTTGCTTTTATGTTCTCGGGGATTCAACTAGCTGATACTCAAAGTTTGAAGTTGCTAACAGCATATCTCGATTGTAGTGATGTGTCACTGTGTGGCATGCACTTCAAATTGTCCCAAACATTAATGAGGAGTAGTGAGAGGTAAGCTACTATGCAATATAGTAGTTTACCCCTTCCCGACATGTAACCGCACATACAATTTTATTTTTCCTCACAATGTTAATGGGCTCTGGGAGTGCTTCCCCACTCTGCTTTTATAGCCCTGTTGTTGCATTCCTTCATCGTTAGTCCATGGGAGTAATTATAACAGAGAGTATTTATAAGAAATTTCCTCCCCCTGAAATTCCAGCTATATGGGAGTGGGGTTTATGTGGGCTAGTGTGCTCCACAGAGTTTAGCCCACATTTACTCCCATGGTCTCTCTGGGTGTTTTTAAATGAGCAAGATGATTGGGGGGAGGGTCCATGGCTGCTGAGTGGCACTGCCTTTGAGAGACCCACTCAAGTGGGGTGTAGGGGGAGCGATTCAAATGTGTGGCTCCCAGAGCCCCCATGCACTCCTCCTGCCATGGACCATGGATTTAGGGGGAGGTGCGCCAGGCTGCTCTTTCCAAGTAACATATCCCTGGTGCTGCGGAACCTGGGCTCCCTAGTGGTCCGAGCTTCCTGGCTAGTTCTTGTGACTTGGAAAGGCCACTTCCCCTGCCCACAGTACCTCTGAGCAGCAGCCCTGTTCGCTGGCATATGGGCAGGGACTCCATGGTCGCCTGTTGCCATGGAGCTATTTGGCTTGCCCTACATGGAGCACTCTGGATTTCCTGGTAGAGTTCTCTGCGTGGCCATGAGTGGGTGCTCCGGCTGCTCCACCTTCAGATAGACAACAGGCTCTGTGGCTGCTGGGTGACTGGCCATGCAGGGTAGCATCTTGTCTAAAAACACCCTATGTTCATTTGTTTGTGAGCCTGGAATAGGAGCAGTAATATTTAAATGTGCAAATCCCCCAACAGCCAGAGAAGAAGGTCACTTACGCTTCAAGCACATGCCTTTCCAAACACTTTTTAGTACACCAGAAAGCCACTTTCCAGCCCTCTTAGGGCACTTTATTTAGGACACCACCCTCAAAATTAGAGATGCCAGTTTCCAAAGCCTGAGGTTGTGAAGATCTCTTTTGCAGCTCAGTAGGGTCACAACCAGAGAAAGGGTGTTTTTAAATTAGAGTGGCGGGAGGTGGGGTCCGTGGTTGATGTGTGGGGCAGCAGAGAGGCGCCCACACATGGGAAGTGAGTGGGGAAGGGCTTTATATAGGTGTATCCCGCAATGGCTGCCCCGTCCATGGAGGCTGACATCCTGGCCTGCACGGGGCACTCTGGAGGTTTTAGGAGTGCTCTGTGAATGGCCATGAGTGGCCGGTGTGTGTGGGTCACACCAACTTCAAATGAGCGGTTGAACATGTGGACAGTGGAGGGCCATGCATAGATGTGTCTCGTTTAAAAACATGCAAAGTTTGAGAACTGCTGGCTTATTGCAATCAAGGATTGCTTTATTATGTGCATTTAAAAAGGAACTCAATTGTTCTGCCACCCGGGGCTCCAAGAGCAGAACTTATTCCATTGTCTTCTGATATTTTCGTTATTTCATTTATCCCAGTGTTCTTCCGATTAGCCAGTACTCTGTCTGACCAAACAAAAAATGTTGGGAGGGGAGTTTCTACCCAACCAGCTTGCAAAACTTTCTCTTTTTATTTCCTTAAGTCTTTTCTATAGCCTTTGCAGTAGAGCATAGTCACAGGCTGTGCGCGGGGATTACTGTCTTCCACAACCCATTCAAATGGGCATGCTACAGAGTGATATAGCTTTCTTCACCTTAGCTGAAGTAGATACTGTTATACTTATTCCTTTATCAGAGCCATTCTCTTGTAAAACTAAGGAGTGTAAGCATGGTCCTACAGCTATGTTTGAGCCACATGTTTCCTAATTACCCCAATACAGATGCTTAGCTGCTTCTTTCTGGAACTATTTTTGACCTGAGTGGCCCGCATATGCAATTTCAAGAAGGCAGCATCATCACAGTGACTTAGTTTAAATATATCACTGTGAAAAAGTATACATATTGAAGTTCCTGGATTTGGCATACAAACTAGTTACATGCACTGTACTTTGAAGCCCTTAAAGGCTGTTCAGAAGCTACAGCTGGTGTGGTGTCTCCTATGGATCAATTCTGCTCCCAAAGGATTAGACATTTAGACACACTGCTTGCCTGCTGAAGCACTATTCTAACAACAAATGTATTATTGAGCTTGTGCTCTAACAAAACATCCACAGGGGCAAACTGCTGCTATTCTTACAATCAACTACTTGGTGTCAATGAGCAGGGAAATGGTGTATGAGGCAGCTATCAACATAATAAATGTATGGATACTACAACAGGTGCACACTGCATAGAGCAGTAGCCTGTCTTCTGGTGGAGGTGGGCTGCTAGGAGTATATTTACACCTGTACTTTGGATTCTGCCATGACTTCCAAATGCTTTGCTTTCTAGGCACAATTCAAGGTGCTGATCTTGACCCATAAAATCCTAAATGGTGTGGGCCCTATGTATCTGAAAAACCCTATGTTTCATCATGATTTTTAAGTTAGCTCTCTGCTAGTTCTTTCATTTCTCCAATTTTGTACAGCTAAGATGGGAAGAGAGGTGTTCTCATGGGGTGCCCACAGCTCAGGAAATTCCCTTCACATGAAAATTCACATAACACCTTCCTGCATTTTTGTGGGTCTCTATGACCCCCAAGGCTGCTAAAAGAATCATAGAACTGTTTTGGCAAGCCTGAACCACTCCTCCCCCCATGTATTCCGCAAGAAGTGTGAGGTCAACTGTCCTGTGTTGTTTCATGTTCCTCCCCATTTTTTCAAAATGGAGGTTTTTATCATTGCATCGTATGGGGTACTTTCTACCCCCAATGTAAGCCAATGGGAAAATGAAAGCACTATACGCCCTTTGCACTGGGGGTCATGTTGACCCCTTGCACATATATTCTTTAAATACATGTGTCATTTAAAGAAATGAAACTTAACCCAGCACCTGCTCTCCTAATTAAAACTCTCAATGAGGGTGAAGGGCAAAATGTAGCACTTAGTTTGAGTTCACAAAGGTCAAGGTCATTGGTGGTGTGTTTAGGAACATATCACTATAAACTGCTTTGGGGAGTTACATTGACCCCCAGTGAAAGGTCAACTTGCCAACTTCTATTGTTCCTTATCTTTACACAGCAGTTTAAACCTATTTAGAGTGAACTCTTGACACTGTTTTTTTTATCACAGCCATTAGCAGCTTTGTGTTGGAAAAATACCTATTCATTCTGCATGGGGGTGTTGATGACCCCCTGTATTTACTGTGAGTATTGGAGCTCACTTGAAAACAATTAAACCCTGTATTTTTCATAGATGTCCTCTAAAATTGGCATATCTGGCCATCCTACTGTGAACTCAAGACTTTTGAACTGGCTCCTCCTCTCCTTTTCTGGATTGGAGGGGGATGGGGGTGTCAACATTACCCCCTGTACTGTTTTTGTTAGTTGTGCTGCTTTACATGAGGGGTCATGGTGACCCCCAGTACCATGGGGGGTTGTTTTGTATTTCTGTTTTTCAGTTGTTATACTAACTGTCAATTTTTCTTAATCTAGAGTCCATTTCAAATCAATCACATTCATTATTTTTCAGCTATTTATTAATGGGGGTCCTTTTGACTCCCCGATACAGTTATTAGTCAGTCAGTTTCTCAGGCGCAGGAGGGCCCAAGCCTGTGCATCTTCTGGAGGCAGTGTAAGGCTTTTCTGTTTGCCTAGGCATTTGGCAGGCAGAGGGGTATGCCTTAGGGGCATGAGGTATTGTTGGGGGGGTTTTTTTGGGGGGGGAGAGTGCATATTTATACTTTTGGTGTGTTTTTTTTAGATCTAATACATTTTTATAAGCTATAATAACACTTCTGGGATGAGGCAGGCTATACATTCAAATATAGTCATGAGCTGTAATGAGATACTTCACTGAGCTAATAAGCTCATTTGCAAATGTGAAATTGCAAACCTACTAGTAGTAATTTGTAACCTAATGTTGGCATCGGGCACTGTACCTGTGGACTGGAGGGTGGCAAATGTAACCCAAATATTTAAAAAGGGTTCCAGAGGTTGTGTTGATATACCTTTAAGAGCTTCATGTACAAGAGGTTACATTTGCCTGGGAATTTGGAGGAGAGGAGTCAGATGAGGTGGGGCAGAAGGAACAGGAAGGAGGAAGGGCAGAATGGAGTCAGGAATAAAAGGAAGCTTGTTGTTTGTAAGACTGTCTCCTTTGTCTTCTTGAGAATAACACATGGTACCAGGAGTGGGGTGCGACGAAAGATAGAAGAATGGAGCATCTGAGAATTCCAGAGGAATTAAAGCTGTCAGGCAATGCAGGAGAAAGGTGGAAGACATTCAAACAGAGCTTCACCATATACATGCTGCTAGTGGAGCCACAAAAAAGGAAGATCCACTCAAGGTAGCTATTTTTAAAAACATAGCAGGACCAGAAGCTCTGTCACTGTATAACAGCTTACGGCTTTCAGAAGCAGAACAAAAAAACTACGAGACAATACTTAAACAGTTTGAAGAATACTGCATCCCCAAGCAAAATGAAACATTTGAAAGGTATAGCTTCCATACGAGAAAGCAGAACGAGAGTGAGACAGTAGAAGAGTTTGTCAAAGACCTCAGACTGCTAAGCCGAACATGCAACTTCGGAGAACTAAAAGAATCCATAATCAGGGACAAAATTGTACTGGGTATCAGGGATACAAGTCTGAGAAAAAGACTGTGGGAGGACCCTGAGCTCAGTTTGGAAAAGGCAATTACAGTTTGCCAAGTAGAAGAAATTACTAAAGCTAGGATGCAGAAACTTGAGAACAAAACAACATGCTGATCTAGACAGAATCACAAGAATGCAGAAACAAGCAATACAGAGGGGAGAGCTACACACCGAAACAGGACAGCAGAGACCAAAAACAGCAGTTTGAAGAAACCAACATACACTACAGGTGTTGTGGGGATTATCACAAATACATGCAATGCCCAGCATTTGGAAAGCAATGCAACAAGTGCAAGAGTTTAAATCACTTTGCAAGAGTTTGCAAAACAGAACAAAAGGCACAACACAGGAAACAGCAGGTACATGCTTTATGCAGTGAGGAAGAGGAAGAATATTTTTCCATGCTGGATGCCTCCTCAGGGTTTTGGCAAGTTCCCCTGGAAAAGAACAGTACTAAATTAAGCACCTTTAACACAACCTTTGGAAGGTATTGTTTTCGTAGGCTTCCTTTTGGTTTAAGTTCTGCATCTGAAATCTTTCACAGAAAGGTGCAACAAATTTTCCAAGATCTCGATGGGACTATGGTTTATATTGATGATATCCTAATATGGGGGGAAAACATGGAAGAGCATGACTTGAGATTAAGAAAGGCTCTTGAAAGAGCACGTGTGGCTGGTTTAAAACTGAACAAACAAAAATGCCTGAGCATGGGGTGCAAATTTATCCAGGAAGGGTCAAAACCATAATTAACATGACACCCCCCATAGATAAGGAAGGAGTGCAGAGGTTCATGGAGATAATAAATTTTATAGGGAAGTACATGCCTAACCGTGCAGAGCAGACAAAAAACACGAGAGCACTCCTACAAAAGAATGTTCAGTGGCAATGGGAACATGAACATGCGAATGAATTTGCAAACTTAAAGAAAATCATAATGTCGGCTCCTGTCTTAAGATACTATGACACAAAGAAACCCATAAAACTGTCCACAGACGCATCTAAAGAAGGTATTGAAGCAGCATTGCTTCAAAAACATAGGGATAGCTGGAGACCAGTAGCCTATGCCTCCAGAGCACTATCTAAATCAGATCATCTATATGCACAAATTGAAAAAGAAAGTCTAGCTTTAGTATATGTTGGTAAGAAATTTCACATATTCATCTGTCGGAACCAAATAATAGCTAAAACGGATCACAAACCTCTGGTAAGCGTAGCAAAAAAAGGATTATCAGACATGCCACTCAGATTACAGAGGCTATTCTTTCAATTATTATTATTATTATTATTAACAAACATTTATATAGCGCCAGCAGTGTACCTGGCACTTTACAAAGTAATAAAATAGACACGGTCCCTGCCCCTAGGACTTACAATCTGAGAGACAGGAGCTGGGGGAGAGACTTAGGAAGGGGAACAGAGG
>QEPC01010495.1:659900-688955 GCA_003113815.1 Sphenodon punctatus
GTACACAATGCTGGGTACTAAGCTAGGAGTTACCACTCAGGAAAAGGATCTGGGAGTGATTGTGGATAATACACTGAAATCCTCAGCCCAGTGTGCCGCAGTGGTCAAAAAGCAAATAGAATGTTAGGAATTATTTGCAAGGGAATAGAGACTAAAACTGAGGATGTCATAATGCCTCTATACAAATCAGTGGTGCGACCGCACCTCGAATATTGTGTGCAGTTCTGGTCACCCCATCTCAAAAAAGACATAGTGGAACTAGAAAAGGTACAGAGAAGAGCAACAAAAATGATCTGGGGTATGGAACAGCACGTGTATGAGGAGAGGCCCCCGTGACTGGCCACTGTCAGAGGTAGGATGCTGGACTCGATGGACCGTTGGTCTGACCCAGTATGGCACTTCTTATGTTCTTATGTAATAAGGATGGAAGCTGAATGCCAAGGAGTTAATCCATATGAATTTAATAGCAAGGTTGAAAAGTGTATTCAAGCCAAAGAGATGTCTGTCAGCAAATGGGAATGCAACCCTAGTGCACCAAAAAGAAAAGGGCCTACTTTACAGCAGGCAGTATGCAAGAAAGAAACTTGGGCCAGCAAATATTGGAAGGTGTAAAAATAAATGGGTAGAAACTATTCAGGTCTGTCAACATTAGGAAGCCTGTGAAAGGGGTAATGGCTCCATGTGAAAATCTTTGTTCATACCTGCTTAGTGCTGGGCCCCTTGTACTAGTCTGGGAAGTATCTGGAGCTGGCCAATGTCAGAGATAGGATGTTGGATCTAGATGGGCCATTGGTATGATGTAGTGGCAATCTGTGGGTGGCAAATTTTCTTATCTCAATGAAAACTGGTAATAGTCACTGTGAATTAAATGATGGTTCTGCAGTTCACTGCTGAATCCAGGGTTGCCAGCTCTCATGACTTTGAAAGGTTTGAGCAGTGGTAACGTTGCAGTCTATGGGACCGATTCCAAACGCCATGGATCCTGCACACAGGCATACACAAGCCACACGGATCCCCATTGCAGGCACATTCTGCCACGTGGGAACTGCGCAAATGGGAAATCTGCGGGTTATGGGATCGGCCCCAGTGAGGCGAAACTGAGGCATGCCTCATGATTTTAGCTTTTTGCTTGTGGAACCTGTTGTGAGAGGATGTTCTTAAGGCCAATAATGTTACTGTTTAAAAAAAAAAAATAAAAAAAAAAAAATCAATAAGTTCGTAGAGGATAGGTCCGGACATAACCTCTGACTGTTGGGAACTGGGAATGAAGAGCAGTGGATCACTCCATTATGACCTGTAGTGTATTTATCTCAAATGCCACCTTTTGCAATTGGACTGGGCACCAGGATAATGGACATGCTGCCCCCCCCTTTGGAATTATGGGGTTATTGGTGGGGGCTTTCCCCAGCAGCATCTGTAGTCCAGGTGAGCGCTGCAAGTTCTGTGGCATGGCAGAGTGGGGAATGGAGGACCGGTTCCCCAGTTTCCCCCCACCAGGGATCCCCATGTCCCCTGTGAAGCTTCCCCCGAGACAAGAGGTAGAAACAAGAGAGGGAAAGGCATAGCAAGGGCACAAGACCAGAACCTAAAACACACAAATCCCTGTGCAGATGCTCCACCAACTTCCTGCTGCTCCCAGCATGCCTTAAATCCTGGCTGGGGGACAATCAGGAAGCCAGATGGGCAGGGCTCAGAAAAGATGGCCAGCAAACACAGCGAGAGAAAGGAGAGCACAAGGAAAATCTGAACCAGGAACAAGCCCAGGCAGTTGTGCCAGGAGAAGGCCACCCCCACCCCTAGAAGCTGGGGGTTTAGGGCTAGGTCCTGAAGAGAGTGCTAATTCTCGAGAAAAGCTTCGGTTTCCCCGGAAGGCCTAGAGCATCTCTGACGCCGGCAGCCACAGCCGGCGCTGAGGCCGCCGGACCGCCCGCCGCCGCCGGCGGAGCTCCGCAAGGTAAGCAAGCACACTGAACTTTAGTAGGGGTGATCCCTGGGGGGTTGGGAGGGTGTTAAACACCCCCCCCAGGGATCGGGTCATACTTACCGGCGGCTGCGGGGACGCCGCGGCCGCTGGTGCTGGGGGGTGGGCTCGCCTCTGAGTCTTTTTTTAAACAAAAATCCAGGCTGGGCAGGGTGGGTGGGGGGTGTCCCCCCTTCCACCCGCGCAGCCTGGACTCGGGGAGGGTTTGTTTTTTTAAACTTTTTTGGTGGGGCTTTAAGTTTTTACATTGCAGCCATTTTTAAATGGCTGCAATGTAAAAAAATCCGGTACCCGGAATCCGGTACCCGGACCGGATTTACCGGGTCGAATCCGATAATGCCGGTACGCCCGGTACCGGCATTATCGGATACCGGATTTACCAGTTTTCCCGCCCCTACTAGATACTACTGCTGAATACCAATGTTCCACCAACTACACTTGGTGCGACGGTTTCTGCCATACATCTCAGACTCCAACCTGGCCACCACTATCATCCATGCTTTCATCACCCAAGACTAGACTACTTGTAACACGCTCTACTTGGGGCTGCCCATGGTGATGGTTCGGAGACTGCAGCTGGTGCAGAATGCAGCTCGTCTCCTTACAGGTATGGGTCACCGTGAGCATCTCACACTGGTGCTCCATTCTCTGCACTCGCTGCCTATAGTCTTCTGGGCCCAATTCAGGGTGCTGGTTCTTACCTATAAAGCCGTATATGGCTTGGGCCCCATATATCTATGGGATCGCCTCACTCCCCGTGCTCTGGATCAGCCCCTGCGGTCACTCGGGAGTGCCCTTCTCAAAGTCCCCTGAGTATCCTGGGGAGTGACTATGGAGGGCATTCTTTGTCGCCGAGCTGAGCCTGTGGAACTCCCTCCCAGTAGAGGCCTTGGTGGCCCTGGACCTTTCCTCTTTTCAATGTCAGTGCAAGACCTGGCTGTTCTGCTAGGCCTTTGGTAAGGGTGATGGGTGAGCGTGGAGTTTTATTTTTAGGGGTGGTGGTAAGGGTAGGGTATTTTTCCCCTCCCTCCTCTTTTCCCGGGGGGGTGTTTCCCCCTTTTTTCCCTCTTCCCTCTATTTCAGATGTTTTATGTTGCTGTTTGTGTATTTTTATACTTTTAAATATTGTAAGCCGCCCAGAGCTGCCTTTGGCAGGAGGGTTGGGATATCAAATGTTTTAATAAAATATAAATAAATAAAATTCCAATGTACCAAATAATGAACTGACAATTTGGAACTGATGAACAAGCAAAGTCAAAATCTGTGTGGATATTGAAAGTTAAGAGTTTTGATTCCAGCCTCTGACTTCATTCTGTACTTCTGAATTTAAATTAAACAGTATCTGCTTGCTTTGCATATTCCTTTCCTGTTAATCTCATTGTGAGGAGCAGGGGTCTTCAACTAGCAATCCCAGGGGTTTGAAGCAGTAGTTAGCTCCATAGAGCCTTGTGTAAGAGGGCAGAGAACCTGCAGGCCTCTGGCCCTTTAGAGATCAGCTAGTGCTGGCCAGTTACAGGGGTCAGCGGAGCTGCAGGCGCTACCAGAAGTAAAGGATAGTGCCTTAATTGGTACAGCTGTGCACGGGCATGGCCGGAGACAATGTAGAGCTTGTAAGACGTGGAAGAGAGCTGTGAGGGAGGCAGAAGCTAGCAGGGCATGTGGGTTGAGGAGGCTAGCTAGTTACGGAGAGACTCAGAGGGTTGTGCCTGAGTCGAGAGGGAACTGGGTTCTAGAGGAGAGTGCCTGACCCAGAGAGTCAGATGCGGTGAGTGATAGCCAGCCTGGCTAAAGGACTCAGTATGATGGAGATATTGACTATTGAGAACTGTGTGTATAAAGGGTTAAATCCCTGAGACAGTGACTTCTTGTGGTTTGGTTCTGCAAGGATTTATCCCAGGAGACCTGAACCCTGTTATACACTGACAATCTGGGTTTAGGCCTGGGAACTCAGTTGAGGGCCCCCTGTTCTTCTCAAGCCATACACCCTGCTTGCTGATTGACTGTCTCTGATATATGAGTTCATCCAGAGGGAACAGAAAATTGGGTTTAACAATGCTCCTGTCAGTTCTTGCTCTGAGACCGAGCCTGTTCCCACCTGAACCAATTCTCTTTCTGACCTAAGCTTGTTCCCACCTAAGCCTCTCCCTGAGCTTGCTCCTAACCCAAACTTGTCCCCATTGACACTATTGTCTAATTCCCATCCTTCACCCCAGCCTTATTTTCTGGACCTGATCCTACTCCATCCAAATTTTTTTACCTGTTCCAGTGAATCTATCCACATCCTGGACTGTGAATCCTGACACCCCCTTTACCTTGTTTCTTTTTACCTATGATGTTTTTAAGACTGAGACACTCTTTTTTCTGGCTGTGCCATGGTTTATTGCAGTTTCTCTCATTTTTGAAGAAGGCCAATCCTTTTGTAGTTGTTTCATATATTGTGGAAGAGAGTGGTTTCATTTCGTTAGACATGAGTAAGCTTTCATACTGAGGGATCTGTGTTAAGCCACTGTCACTGCAGTTGCAGAGTATCTTAATTTCAACCAAGCAAATTTTTGATTAAGTGGATTTAACAATCTTAGACAAAGAATAATATAAGGGTGCTGTTCATAAACACTGGGTATATTGCGGCTTCTTCTAGAAAGAAAGTACAGAGTTGCAGAACTGAAATTGATATCAAGGATCATTTAGTCCAGCCCCCTGCACCTTTGCAGGACCTACCACACTCCAACTATCTGTACAGAGAAATCCCACCAATAGTTACCAATAGAGACTGGGACCAACCAGAGCAGGCCAATGCCTGAAATAACAGAGAACAATTTTAGAAAAAGATCTACATGTCCCAAACAGGTGAGCCAAGCCCGTGCTGCAGGGGAAGGCATAAAAACAAACAAACCCAGAGTCAATTGCCAATCTGTCCAGAGGGAAAATTCCATCCTGACCCCAAATATGGCAATCAGTTAGACCCTGAGCATGTGTGCAGGCCCCATCAGCCAGGCACCTGATAGACAATTATAGTACCCACCCAGACTTCAGAATGCCCCAACAGTCCCAACTCTAGTTGCGGACAACTTTGATGCTTCAGGAAGAAAAAAACCCAACAACAATGAATAAATAAATGAATAAATAAATAAACCAAGATGTATTCAGGGGAGGGCATTCTTCCTGTAGCATCAAATTAAAAAACGCCCCACAAGTTATGTGTCATAAATGTATCCAACCCCATTTTAAAGCTATTCAGAAGATTCTTTGCTCCCACAACTGGCCTGGGAGCTTATTCCAGTAGTTCACTGCTCTGATTGTTAAAAAAAAACACCTTCTTCTAATTTCCAGCCTAAATTTATTTATAACCAGTTATATCCATTGGTTTTTGTACCCACACTCATCTAAGTTTGAACTAATTCCCCCTCCTATTGTGCTAACTCATCTAATATATTTGTACAATATAATTGTATCTCCTGCCAAGTTCTCTTAGCCTCCAGGGGCGTAGCTAGGGTGGAATGGGCCCCTGGCCAAGAAGTCAAGATGGGCCCCCCTCTTTGTGTCTCATTGGTGGGCCTAGGGGCGCTGCCCAGCTCGGCGAGCCTGGGGTCGCTCCTATCAAGCACACAGAACACCCAAAATGCAGCCAGTCTATTAAGCGCATTATGCCATGAAAAGAGACATCGTAGGGGTGGGACTTCACACAAAAAACCGGATACCGGTTTTACCGGATACCGGTTCCCAGAAAACCAGTTTACTGGATAAGAACCGGTATACCGGTACTGGTATTTTTCCACTGATTTCAATGGGGAACTCTCCCCATTGAAATCAGTGGGGGGAAAAAAGAAAACATTTTCCCTCCCCCGTCCAGGCTGCGTGGGTGGAAGGGGGGACACCCCACACACACCCTGCCCAGCCTGGATTTTTTAAAAAAATTTTTTTAGCTGAAGCCCCTGCTAGTGCGGGCTCCGGGCCCCCACCGTGCCACCGGCGATGACCCGGAGCCCGCACCAGCAGGTACTAGGATGATCCCTGGGGTGGGATCCCAGAAGTTCCCCAGAAGGTCTAGTAAAGCGCTGAAGCCAGCCAGCGCTGAAGCCACCGGACCGCCATGCAGCCGCCACCACCGGGAGCTCAAAAGGTAGGCGATCTCTGGGTGGGGGGGTAGGTTGATCCCTGGGGTGGGGGGTGCTAAACCACCCCCCACCCAGGGATCACCCTAGTACCTGCTGGTGTGGGCTCTGGGTCGCCGCTGCCAACACGGCGGCAGCCCGGAGCCCGCACTAGCAGGGACTTCGGCTAAAAAAAAAAATCTTTAAAAATCCAGGCTGGGCAGGGTGGGGGTGTGGGGGTGTCCCCCCTTCCACCCGCGCAGCCTGGACGGGGGAGGGAAAGTTTATTTTCTTTCTTTTTTTCTTTTACATTGCGGCCATTCATTTCAGTGGCCGCAATGTAAACAAATTTGGCACGGGGAACCAGTACCCCCAATTACCGGATTAATCTGATACTGCTGGTACAGCAAAATACCAGCAGTATTGAATACCGGGGGATCCGAACTTCCCACCCCTAATAACCAGTTCAGTTGTGCCCCCATAATCTGTTCACGCTGCCTCCACCCCATAACCAGTTCATTTGTGCCCCTGGGGCAGCGTGAATTGATTATATAGGGGGAGCAAATGAACTGTTTATGGGATGGGGGGTTAAAAAAGACAGTATTCCTGTTAGCAATAATTTCATTAAGAAGAGTTAGTGAAATAGCAGCCATAATAATCTCAGAACCATATTTGCAGATTTTCCAAGATAGGATAGTGGGTATTTTCAGACGTGACGAGATCACAGTGAACCACAGTGAATACCCACCTGTGGTCACTGTGCCCTGCACGTCTGTTCGGCGGCCGCCAGATGTTCGCCACACTGAATACCCACATGGGGTCAATTTCAACCACGCTTCCCGGGCTCCTGGTGGGAAAATCCGCAGAAGGGTGGTGAAAGTGATTCCAGGTGGGCATCAATAAAAAGTAATGTCTGGTCGGCTATCACGGCCCGGAATCCCCGGCAGGATTCTGGGCCGTGGTGAACTCGGTCAGACGCTGCGGCAGCATTGGCCTCGCCACCCGCCCGTCTCCCCAGAGGGTGGGTGGCGAGGGAGCATGGAGGGGGTGGGGCCGTGCGGCCGCACGTTGCACCGTGCGGCCCCACCCTCTCCCTGATTCCCTGCCGGGATCCCCGGCACGTCTGTTTGCCGTGCTTGGGTGATCCCGGCAGGGAATCTCTGGGTTGTTTTCGGGATGGGGTGAAGCAGTCACGTCACGTCTGAAAACACCCATTGTTTACATCCTAAATTCCTACCTAAAATAGTATAAGTAAGACAGTTGTGAGAATGAGGCCATTTTTACATGGGCCTCTCCCACCCATGAACATGCAGATTTCTGCATGCTCATGTGTGTGGGAGTTCCTTGTGAATGATGCGGTATGAATGGGGGTGTGGGCACACCCCCACCTAACATGCATCCCCACTCACTCCCCATCTCATTCCCACGCATGGAGCAACCGGGGAAAATGGTGGTTGCTCCATGGGTGCAGATGAGTGGGGGGTGAGTGGGGATGCATGTGTGGCTGTGTGCATGCCCCACCCAGGTGTGCCCACAGACACACACCCTCCCACCTGGTGGAGCCATGTAAAAATGACCTGTAAGGAGCCACTCAAAGAACAGAAGGTTGCTGCCTTGCAAACAAGGTTCTTTGAGATGGCTTCAAACATTCTCACAACACCCACCTTCCAGCTCCACATGGAATTTGAATTTTCTTATATTCCTAGAAAGGGTTGGAAGAAACTGTCATTCTGAGGAGGGGAGTGCTTTTTATACTAGAGGAGCTTGAGACCATCACATGGTCTATTTGAATATGGTCAGCATTCACAACCCAGTTGTGAGACTGTTCTGAGCCATCTCGAAGAATCTTCTTTACAAGGCAACAACCTTCTGATCACTCACAGGGGAGGAGTTGTTTGTAAACAAACAGGTTTATCTCCCAGTCCATTGGTGTCCCAGTGTCCACTGCTGCTGCAGTGGCACTACTAGCAGGCAGAGGCAGATGAGGGATGGGGACCTCCCATGATGTGGGGGTGCCCTGCACCTGGGCCTCCCAATCCAATAGCCTCATCTTATAAGGTAAGTCTTCCCTTCCTCTGATCATCCTGGTAGCAGTTTTTTGCAGTTGTTCCAGTTTAAGTTAATCCCTTTTGAACATTGATGACCAGAACTGAACACAATATGCCAGATGTGGTCTTATGAAAGCCTTTTATAGAGTGATAGCTCTCTATCCCTACCGGGAATACCACACCTAATACATCCCTGAATAGTATTTGCCTTTTTTACAGCTGCATTACATTGACAGCTCAGTCACTTTATGGTCAACTTGTAACCCCCAAAGTCCCTTTTCTCTGGGTGATTTCAGACGTTACGAGATCACACTGAACCATGGTGAATACCCACCTGTGGTCACTGTGCCTCAAACGTCTGTTTGGCGGCCGCCAGATGTTCGCCACGGTCAATCTGCACATGGGGTCAATTTCAACCACGCTTCCCGGGCTCCCCGGGGGACTTTCCCAGGAAGCATGGTGAAAGTGATCCCCAGCGGGGACCAAAAAATAATCACGTCTGGCCGGGCGCCATGGCCCGGGATCACCGGCGGGATCCTGGGCCATGGCGAAGTCAGCCAGACGCTGCAGCCACACTGGCCCCGCCACCCGCCCGTCTCCCCAGAGGGCAGGCAGCAGGGAGCGTGGAGGGGGCGGGGCCATGCGGCTTCACGCTGCGCTGCGTGGCCCCGCCCCCTCCCAGATTCCCTGCCGGGATCCCCTGGCACGTCTGATACGGCGTGACGGGGTCATCCCGGTGGGGGATGAATGGGTTGTTTTCGATACGGGGCCAAATGGCCCCGTAACGTCTGAAAACACCCTCTGTTTCCAATGGATAAGTTTCTTGCTGGTAACTAAAATGCTTATTATTAAACCCCAAATGCACAACCTTGCACTTTGCTATTAAATTTCATCCTATTCCTAACACTCCAATCCATGAGGTCATTCAGTTCATTCATCCTGTATGATTTTCAATCCTCTTATGCGTTGGCAACTTGGTATCATCAGCAAACTTCCTTACTACACTCTTACTTCCTTCACCACAGTTAGTTATGAAATTTATTAAGTAAGTTGGGTCCCAAGACACATCCTTGAGAAGCCTCTATCTAGGAAGTCCACTTCTCAACATAACCCTTTGTTATTTTCCAGTTAACCAACTCTGTACCCATCTAATTATCTTTTTTAAAATTCCCATCTTTTCCAGTTTAAGCGATACTTTACCATGAGGCACAGTATCAAAAGGTGGCCTGTGTAACACCAGAAGGGAGGAGAAACTAGGGGAGGCGCAGCGGGAGTGCCAGCTTGGCCCTCATTGGCTTCCTCTCCCTTCAAGTACTGACTTATTCAGGGGCTGGGGTCCCTGTGGGCGTGGCCTGTGTAACACCAGGAGGGAGGAGAAACTAGGGGAGGCGCAGAGGGAGTGCCAGCTTGGCCCTCATTGGCTTCCTCTCCCTGCAGGTACTGACTTATTCAGGGGCTGGGGACCCTGTGGGCGTCAGCCCTTGGGCGCCTGCCAAAGGGCGACATCCAAAGGGTGTCGCCCGTTGGCTGGGCCCATTAGCTGGGGACGCGGTGCGGTGCCCAGCCCTCTGTTTGTGGGAGCCTGTTGCCGAGACCTGTGATCTGCCTTGGAGGGGGAGTCGGCATGGAATTCTGGGATCTGCAAGGCAATATGACCTAGCGGGTGCTTTGGGAGTCAGCAAGGACTTGCCCTGACAGCAGCCGGCATCCCTCCAACTTCCCAGCAAATGTTAAGGATCAGGGTGACTACGAACTGTAAGCCAGGGGCTTGGGGGAGCCCTGGGATGGGAAACGTCGGCCCAACTATCCCCCCGCTCTCTTGACCAGAAGCTACCTGGTCGATTACAAAGGCAATACGCCGGCAGTTGCAAGTGGGAGACCTGTATAGTGTGGCCTCGGCCCGAATTATCTAGTGCAGAGCCCCGCACCTGGGTTAAGCCCCTGATGGTCATCCGCAGGGGTGATTACAAACTGTAAGCCAGGGGTTTGGGGGAGCTCTGGGACGGGGAAGGTTGGCTCAGCCATCCCCCACCAAGTAGACGTGCCATCAGCCGCTTGCCGGCGGCAGCGAGCCAAAGGGCAGCGTCCCCTTGGGGGCCTTTGGGGCTGTAGGGGGTGGTAGTGGGGGATCGTCCTGTTTGCGTACCACTATATCTGGATGTTAAGCTGTCTACTCCTTAAATTCTGGTCTTAAGTTGCCCAATAAGAGTAAAGAGGTGGTCAGAGTAGGGGGCACCTCTCGGGGGTGAAACTGGGACAGGAATTATCTCTTGCTAGCTAGCTGAAGGCCGGTTATCTCTGGATTTGTAAGTAGGGTATTCCCTGCCTTACCTGAGCTTCCAGTAGCCTTGGGCTATTTGTAGAAGCAGGAGTTATGACACGAAGGAGGAAACAGCAGGGTATGCTGACGAGAGCGCAGGTCCGTGCAACACAACTCAGTCTGGATGATTTTGTGACAACTGTTGGTTTACGGCCAGCCTTAGGGCTGACCCCAACATCTGATGTAGCTCCACAAGTGGCGGATCCACTTGGTAGCCCCAAAAACAATGTGGAGTGTGGAACTTCCTCAATCTCCCTTGGCCATGACTCTCCCCTATCAGCTGAAGAGAGAGGAGGGTCTCCTTACACATCACCCTTCCAGAAAGCAGTTGGGGATGCATCATTATTGGACCTACTGAGCAGACAGTGTTACCTAATTGGTGATTTGGTGGCCAAGCTTAGTACCCAGCTGACAGATTTTCATGATCAGCTTGGCAGGCAGGCCCAGAGGCTGGATGGTCTGATGGCTCTTTTGGGGTCCTGTAGAGAGGAGATTTGTAGGATTGGACATTCTAAATTACCTTGTAGTGCTGTAGCTTCCACTCAAACACCAACACAGGACTATCTGGGCTGTTCGTCAGAGATCCAGCCCTCGGGGGTGGTGGACCTTAGGAGGTCTAAACAGGATATACTTATTGGTAGGAGGGAGGCACCACTTAAACTTGATGATGCAGCTGTGGCCCTTAGTATCAGGGCCCTTCCATCTGGGGTTTTGCCAAAATGGAACTCTAAGCAAAACATTTCCTGGCATCTTTCAAGTATTTTGGGCTACCCTCTTCCTTATAGACAGTTTATACGTTTTGTTCTCCTTCCATCCCCCCCTGAGAATCAAAGAGTGGTGCTTTTCTTTAACTCCTCTGATATAGCAAACAACTTACTGGCCCATGTTGAATTATTTAGATCCTGGGGTGTTTACTTATCCAGAGTATATTCTGACCCGGTGGTGCGCCCATTATTATCCGCCAAAGTAATTGGCAGAGTGGCTAGGGGGGTAATAACAGCAAGGCCCTTAAATCCCCTTTGCTCTTCAGACAGAAGCCTGCGGGCCTCTAACCCTAATTTCCTTGATTTGCCTAAGCGCACTTTTTGTGCGTCCCCCCTAGGATCTATTAACACCCGACTGAGGGCGCTGGCCAGGGGAAAGGAGGATTGTGGCCCCTATGTCACCTGCGACCCCCTGCCCAATAAAACTAGTGATTCTGGTGCGACTCCTACCTTTGGGGTATGTCAGACACATTCGGAGGCCTCAGGCCTTGAAGTTAGCCTGGAAGCCGGAGTTGGCCAGAATACTCTCCCCATGACCAGTGTTTTACCAGAACTATTAGATCATGCGGGAGGAAGGGATTGTCAGGTGGACAAGGATTGGACAGTCATCAGGAAACCAACAGGTCCCAGTTATAATCTGGACAGGCCATCTTTGTTGTTAGTAGACAGCTCAGCGAGTGGGAAATGTGATCCCGTGACTATGCAGAGGCTGGATTCAAATCTGAGTTCCAATACATGACTATTGGGCAAGGATTATCACAAGGGACTCCGGCTATGCTCATGGAACATAGCCGGATGGGAGAGACATAGGGAGGAAGCAGAGCGTTTATTCCAGTCCCAGGCATGTCAGATAATCCTAATACAAGAAACATGGGCTAGGGTACATCTGGAATTGGAGGGCTATGTGTCATACGAAGTCCCGGCCATTAGTTATAATGCCAGAGGCAGGGCCTGTGGAGGATTGGGCTGTCTGCTTCAGGAAAACCTGGAGCTGAGGGAGTTCAAGCTCATTCAAGTACCACAAATAGCATTGGGATTTTCCGTTAAGTTTGGCCCTAGTACTTTGATCATCCTCTCAATCTATATTCCCCCCTCCAATGCTAACTCCTACAGGGACTCGATGTGGTGTGATCTGGAGACTCTGTTGGAGGAGTTAATGTATATCCATCCTGAAGGCCTTTTTTGCATTATGGGAGACTTTAACGCAAGGCTGGGCAAAGATGACACAGCTCTGGCTCCCTATTGCGATCTGAGTTCCAGGGATCAGACAGATTGGCTGACCCCAAGGACTTTTAAGGATGGGGGGATAAATTCTTCTGGAATTCGGTTGGCCAAATTAGTGGCTGCCTTAAACTTGTACATTCTAAATGGAGCAGGGCCAGGGGATGAGGAGGGGGAATTCACTTATATTGGACCCAGGGGATCCAGTATAGTGGATTATGCCCTGGCATCTGCCCCACTCCTTCCCTATGTGGACCACCTTGAGATAGGGAACGAGTTGGTAAGTGACCATCTCCCATTATTTTTATCTATCCATCTGCCAGTGGTGAAAGGGAGATCCATCTGCTTTTTACCTAGTGAAGCCGCCACTCGTGGAATCCACAAACCCCGAAAGTGGGATGAATCACTGGCCCAGGTAGTAAAGGATAAGCTGTCATGCCTGGAAAATGTCCAACTTAGGGAAGCTATTCTTGGGGACTCTGACCCAGAGGAGCTGATTGGTGCCTTTGAACAACTTAATGCTAACCTCGCTAAGGTTATTTTTAGCGTAGATGAAGGCCCGCAGGGGCAGCGCCTTAAGCACGGACAACCATGGTTTGATAAGGATTGCCGTAAAGCACGAAGTAAACACATGCGCATATATAAGAACTATAGGAAAAGTTCTACGTCCAAGCTACCTTTAGAATATTTTATATGCAAGAAGCAGTACCAACAGCTTATTGCGCAAAAGAAAAGAATGTATGTGGAGGGTAAATGGGTAAGCTTGATGCAGGCAGCAACACAAAAGGAGGACAGGAAGTTTTGGCAATTAGTAAGGGGGGCAACCTCGAAGTATTGTGATACCGGTGTAACTTCTATACCACCGCAGCATTGGGTGGAGCACTACAAGGTAGCGCAGGAGGTAATTAATGCCGCGACTAACAACTCGTTGGAGGTGGTGTGGGGTGATTTACACCCCTGGCCTCCAGTTATGGCTGAGGAGGTAGAGCAGCTAGTGTCCACCTTTAGGAATAATAGGGCCCCCGGCCCAGATGGGATTCGGATAGAACTCATCAAGGAGTTCCTGGACTGGTGGTTCCCCCTGCTGGCCGCATTATTCACAATGATCAACAAAACAGGCAGAATACCAGAATTATGGACAAGGGCAGTGGTTGTCCCCATTTTTAAAAAAGGTAAGAGATCAAATCCTGCTAACTATAGGCCCATCAACTTATTATCTGTTGTTGGTAAAATCTACGCCAAATTTTTATTGGGTAAACTGCTGGATTGGGTACAACAAGAAAAAATCCTAGCAGAGGAACAAGCGGGATTTCAGAGGGGCCGCTCCACGATAGAGCAATGTTATATTCTAAACCATCTAGCTCATAAGTACCGCTCTCATACGGGCTCACTCTTTGCTGCCTTTCTAGATCTAAGATCTGCTTTCGACTCTCTGGATAGGCCCATTTTATGGCAGAAGCTCCAAAATACAACTATAGACTGTAGATTACTTAATTTAATCAAAGCCCTGTACGCAAAATCATCTGTAGTGGTCAAAATAGATGCTAAAGGCCACACCACCGAGCCAATAAGTACCTATACAGGTGTTAGACAGGGATGTGTATTGGCCCCAGTCCTCTTTAACCTTTATGTAAATGAGGTAATACCAAGTATGTCAAATATGGCCTTTTTCCCACCTAAATTAGGCAATAGAGCACTGGGAGCGTTGGCCTATGCGGATGATATTGCTCTTCTATCCCAGACTCGGATTGGTCTGATGAGACAACTCGGGGCCTTCGCAACTTTTTGCGAGGACCATAAACTGAGTATAAATTTTGAGAAAACCAAAGTATTGGTCTTTTCAAAAAAGAGGAAACAGCAGACTTGGTATATTCAAGGGCATTCTATCCAGCAGGTCAATTCCTTTCGATATTTGGGCCTTGTGTTCCATCAATCGGGTTTGTGGAATGAGCATATCACCAGAGCCATCCCAGTTGCAAAAAATACAGCTCGTTCTATCTATGGCCTTTTTAAGAGACAGGGTCAGACTGCAACAACCTCGGCCCTAAAAGTCTTCAACAGCAAGGTGGGTGGCCAGCTAACATACGGAGCAGAGATTTGGGCTCCTTTCCAAGCGCATAGATTAAATACCGTCCAGTCTAGATTCTTGGCTGAACTGGTCGGGAGACCCATTGGCACCTCAAATGCAGTTCTCAGGCTGGAAACGGGAAGTGTTAGTCTCCAGGCCCGAGCCATGGCGCAAGCACTGAGCTTTTGGGCCAAGTTACTTACTCAGCAGTGCTCGTCACTGCTGAGGGAAGCTATCAAGGACCCTTTTTCCTCTCCCTGGTTGCAGCAAATGGAACTGAAGGTTAAACAGCTGGGATTATCCCGAGAGTACCTAGTGCACAAATCAAAAAATGCCGTGTGCAGGGAACTTCTTTCCAGGGCTGTAGATATTGGATGGCAAGAAGATGTGGGTAGGGTCAGAGACTCGCAACATCTTCGTACTTACATGGATTGGATCCCTTCTCAGGGAGTAATTGCTAAGTATTTAGAAATTTCCATTTCAGGAAGGGCCAAGGCACTGTTCCTTTCTGCCCGGGTCAATGCCATGCACTCGCGAGTCACTGAGGGCAGGGTCCAGGGAACTCCCTATACGGAACGTCTATGTCCGTATGATATGGAAACAGCGGAGACGGTTTCTCATATCTTTTTACATTGTCATCTATATGATGTGATCAGGGAGAAGTTTTTGGCACCAATCCTCCTGAAACTAAGGGGAAGAGCCGATGAAAGTATATTGACCCATTTGCTGAATAGCACAGACCTCTCAGTTATAAAGCAGGTAGCTGCCTTTCTTGTCCAGGCCCACTATTGTAGAGATAATTTTCTAAATTTTAGACCGGTCATAGGAGCTGAATCCCCTTAAGCTCTGGATTGTTATTCGCATTTATATTTATAACATTCTATTTATGATATAACTGACCAATTACTTTGAAATAGGACTGATGTTTTATTCTTTTTGTTTGTTGGTGTGCAATGGCCTAGAGCCACGCAAATAAAAACTTCATTCAGTATCAAAAATACTTACTAAAGTCCAAAGACACTAAATCTACTGCATTCCCTCTATCCAAAAAGCCAATTAATTCCCCCACCGCACCCCCAGAAAAGGGTATCTGATTGGTCTATTATGATCTACTCTTTGTGAACCCATGGTGCATTCCATCATGTTTTCCCTTTGCTACCATGTCATTAATTCTCACTCTTGCTATCTGCTCAAGCATCTTACCACTGAGATTAGGCTAACAGGTCTATAGTTACCTGGGTTATTTCTACTCCCTTTCTTAATTATAGGTACAACACTTACTTTTCTCCAACCACTAGGTACCAGCCCTAAATAAACAGATTAAATATCAGAGTTTATGGAACTCAAATTTCATGTGCTAGCTCCTTCAATATTCTTGAATGAAGATTATTTGGTTCTTCTGATATGAATACATTAAGGACTTTTCTTTTTGCCTCCACTTGTGCTGTAGTAATTTCCATTACTCCACACCCATCATCAACAGTCCTGTCTTCATAACAGCCGCCCCGAGCTGCTTGCAGGAGGGGCGGGGTATAAATGTATTAAAATAAAATAAATAAATATAAATAACAATGCTCCCTATCATCATCCTTATTAAAAACCAATACATAGTATTTGTTTAGAATTTGGGCCATGCCTACATGATCTTTGATCTCTACCTCACCCTTACCCAGTGGCCCTGCTTGTTCTGTTCTTTTTTTCTTATTATTTAACTATAAAAGCTCTTGCTATTTGTTTTAATCTTTTGGGCAAGGTTTAGCTCAGTTTGACTTTTGGCAAACCTACATTATCCCTACATTTTCTAACCTCATGGAGGTAGTTTTCTTTACTAATCAACCCATTTTTTCATTCCCTGCAAGGTGGTCTCTACTTAATCCTAATATCCTGTTTGATTTGATTATTCAACCAACTGGGACAAGAATGCCTTCCTACATCTTTCCCCTTTTTAGGTATGCAGATTTCAAAATCCTCAGAACCTTAGACTTGAAGAAATTCCAGCCATTTTCTACATTATGGTTCAGAATTTCTTCAGTCTAATTAACCTCCCTTACAGGCATGGTGTGCTCCCTTCAGGGCTGGCACTAGGGTTTGCGAGTTCATGTGCGAAGGCTTGGTGCAGGGCCTAATTTGCATAATTAGGTCCCACCCATTTATGCAAATATTCAATTCTGCATAAATGTCCCTCATATTGGCACACATGCCTTAGGCCCTTTTTAGTCCCAGCACTTTTTACCCCTTAGCTTCCCACACAGAGCACCCCCATTGCCCCTTGTCCCAAAGATCCATCCACCCTCCAGAATCCACCACAGGCTGCCCCCCTTGCTTAAGCCACCCCCAACATGCCAAAGTACCCCCTTATTTAGCCCCTCCCCCCAGTTTCCTCCCACAGTTTCCCTTCCTGCCAATACAGGGAGGGAACAGCAGGAGATGGAGGGCAGGACATTATTGATTTTTGCAAGAATTTGGCAGTAATAGTCAAAACAAATGAAAATAATCAAGCAAAGGTGTTCATACATAGTAATAACAGAACAAATGTCTTTTTCAACAAACTTTTATTTTCTATTTGTCTTTTGGGTTTTGTTTCATTTTTTATGGGGACTAACACCCAAGTAACCTGAGAAACATTCAACATTGCACATTGGAACATGGGGGATAATATTCCAAGTTCAAGGTCCTAGTGATGATCTACAAAGCCCTATACGGCCTTGGCCCCTCTTACCTTAGGGACCGCCTCGCCCTTCGCGCCCCGGAACGGCTCCTGCGGTCTGCCGGGGGTGCCCTCCTGGAGGTCCCCCGTGTTAAGCGGGGGGCCACGATGGAGCGAGCATTCTCGGTGGTAGGGCCGCGGCTGTGGAACTCCCTTCCGGAGGAAGCTCGCTTGGCCCCAAGCCTTTTGACATTTCGGCGGAACTGTAAGACCTGGCTGTTTGCCCAGGCCTTTGGGAGGGAGGGTGGGGGGGTGATTTTAATCCCCCACCCAGTTATTTATTTATTACTGTCTTTTAGCCCTGTTTTATTGTTGTATTTATATTTATATTTTAATTGATTTTAATTGTTTTTATTGTTGTTAGCCGCCCCGAGCTGCATTGCAGGAGGGGGCAGGATAAAAATCTATAAAATAAAATAAATAAAATAAAATAAATAAAATATACCCAAGTCACCCTGTAAAACCTTTTGAACATTGCACATAAAAATATTGCACATAAAAACAATAAAAGAATGAACTTGGCTCCTTTGAGTTTCTGGTAAGTTTAGTGGTCATGGTCATTGTCACGGCGAATTTACTTAAATTGCAACCCTTTTAGCTTTCCTTGCAGCAAAGTCATCAAGAAGATCATTGAAATCCAGTGTCTGAGTAATGCTGCTCTCGATGGAAAGGTGTGCAAGACCAATGAGGCGTTCTTGACTCATTGTGGATATGAGATAGGTCTTTATTAGCTTTAGTTTGGAGAAACTACGCTTTGCAGATGCCACTGTGACTGGAATAGTTAACAAGATCCTCAATGCGATAGATGTGTGAGGATACACATCCAGTAGATGGTTTTTCTGAATGTCCTTTAAGACCTTTAGAGCTGTGTGCTGTGTCTTCTCTTTTAACAAAGTTTGACAGTCTCTGGAGTTCTACAAAATGATCCTCACCATCTATATCAGAATTTTGGCCATCAGCATCACCCAGTAGGAGGTGCACGTCTTTGCAGCATTTCAGAAGTTCATCTTTGTCCTTTTCCTTTAGTTGGCCAATGTTGTAGAGGAAGCAAAAATCTTTACTGTGTTATCTTTAAAGTTCAAATCGTTCTTCTAGTGAATTTATTGCCCTGTCAACAGTGGTGAGAAAATATTCAACTTTGAAAGATGTCTCTGCATCCGTGACTGGTTCATCTCTTCCCTCATACTCAAAAACTTTCTTCTTTCTCGCTATGCACTGCTGCTTATGTTGGAATATGGGCTCTATATCCATCTCCTGTGCAATCTCTTTGGCTTTAATGACTGCCGAAATGAAACCAGTCTCCCTGTAGTTCTTCAGAAAAGAACATAAATGTTCAATATGTTGCAGGACAGTGTCAATCTGCATCTTGGAATCTTGCATAACTTTGCTCACCACATTCACCTCAACCAAAATATCATACCACACTACTAAACTGACCAGGAACTCGAAGGAGTCAAGTTCATTATTAGCTAAAGACATGGCCTCACTTTGAACATTGGGATCATTTGCTGTATCTGCAACTTCCAACAGGGCTTGTTGAATGTGAGGTGCTTGGTAACTAACAGCCTTCACGCTTTCAATTCGGCACTCCCACCAAGTATCTGAAAGAGGTTTCACAGACAGTGAAGAGACATTGTCCTTCAAAATCTTCCATCTGCCTGCAGAGGCAGCAAAAATAGTGTAAATCCTCTGCAGCACACCAAAGAATGTTATTGCTCTTGCAGATGACTTTGCAGCATCTCCCAGCACCAGGTTCAAGCTATGGCTGCCACATGGTGAAAAAAATGCTCTTGGGTTCTTTTGCAAGATACGGGCCTGAACACCTTGCTTATGTCCTTTCATGTTGGACCCATTATCGTACCCCTGGCCACGACAATCCTGTAACTTCAGTCCTAAAGACTCAAGTTCTGTGACCAGCACTTCTGCTAGTCCTCTTCCAGTAGTATCATCAACTACTATAAAATCCATGAAATGCTCCACGATCTCAACATCTGTATCAGTTGCTGCAGCCTTAACAATCTAAAAAAAAAAAAAATCACAGACAATTGCTCTTGATGGCTTATGTTAGGTGTACAGTCCAAAATAACTGAAAAATACTTAGCTTGCTTCACATTTTGAATAATAACCTCTCTAACTTTTCCTGACATGATTTCAATAATTTCATTCTGAATTCTGTGGGCTAGGTAATGATTATGGAACACGCCATCTTTCACTCTGTTAACATGATCCTGTATCACAGGATCAAAACGTGCCAACAACTCTACTAGACCAAGAACATTTCCATTATTTGGTGTGTACAGAGTATCTTTGCTGCCATGAAAACCAGAATTATGACTTGCCAAATGCTGAGTAATAGCAAACAGACGCTCAAGAACATTTCGCCATCTTTATCTTTCACTATTAATGACAGACTGACTTACTCTGTCAGTGGTTGTATTGCTTGCTAATTTTGATTCAAGTTCAGTCCACCGTAGCATGCAATCAACGTGAACTGGAGATCGCTCATGTTCCCCTAAATGTACACCTGCATGTGACCAATCACTATACCCATCTTTAGTGAGTTGTATGTGAGCAAGACCACATTGGAATAATTTACAACAAAAGCAAAATACAGAGTTCTTTTCTTTAGAATACACAAGCCAGCACCGATCGACATATTCACCATTAGGCATCACACGACCATAATGAGCTGCACTGAAACCTCTCTTGTACTTGTCCTTTGGAAAACTGTAATCCTTGAGTTCACTGACACCTCTTACCACAAGAAAGTTTCGTAATTTTGAGTCAATGAATAGGGACCAACAACCTGGGTCCTCATAATTACTGATAGCCATTGGAAAGATATTTTCTTCACTGGTACTCTGGATATTTTCATCAGAGCTTGTACTTGGCTGAATCAGTTCAATCTCCAAAGTACTTTGTTTGCACTGTGACTTGGTTTGCAAAACCCCTGTCTTGCAGTCACTTTCCTTACTGCTGCCAGGATGAGAAGAAGATGCATCACTTTCTTTTGCTGTATACCCAACTTCCTTCTCTGCCTCACTTTGCCTCGTCGGTTCTGTATCCTCCTTAGCCTCAGTTACCTTGCTTACATTTTCTTCATATACTTCTCCAAAAATCCTCTCTGTGTGTCTAAGAATGCCTGTTCATGCTTTCTTTTTCTTGCTTTCTCTGCTCCAGAAGCATATTTTCTAAACTTGTCCCTGTCTCTGCCAGACATGTTTCAAAAAAATCAGTTGTACTTGGGAATCACACCTGCAAACCACATATTTTTCACTTTGGTGAATTGCTCAATGCCAGAAAGAATTGCTCACATCCCCCAAAGACTTCTCAATGTTTTAAATTCAAATTCTTCCTGAGTTAGTTTAAGGGACAGGCAACACCAGACCCCTAGTACAGGATACAATTTACAAACCCCAATCACAGAGGAGAATGTGAAATCATGACATTCTTAAGAAGGACATTGTTAAATAGCTATAGGAATGAATAGACCTTTCCCAAATGGCCATAGGCTTCCATTAAAACATGTTGGGATCTGCCTAAGAGTGTCCTTACTATGTTACAGAACTCCCAACAACCACAACGACAACCATCACAACAAACTCAAGCAAGCATGCCAAAATAAGAATGCGAGAAACACCCCAAAGCAACAGAAATGGGACAAG
The DNA here is from genome assembly GCA_003113815.1 of Sphenodon punctatus. NCBI lineage: Eukaryota > Metazoa > Chordata > Lepidosauria > Sphenodontia > Sphenodontidae > Sphenodon > Sphenodon punctatus. Next base: position 680,766 of record QEPC01010495.1, read on the forward strand.
ATGCTTAAAACACAACATTTAAAATCTAAACCCAAGTTAAAAACAAAGAACACATAACCATATTCCCATCAGGTAACTGACAACCACCCGCTCCCACACCTCAGGCCCTGGTTCCCCCAACAGTATTATCCCTCCAAAATCACCAACAAGATGTTCATTTAGGCTGCTTGTCCACATTACAGGGGGGGAAGCTTCCATTAGCAAAACAGGGCTGGATTTTGAACCCGTCATTGTGTTATACATTTTAATGGGAGAAGGGGGAAACAATAATAAAATTCCAAGTTCAAACGATTGATGACTCACATACATAAGAACACAAAGTAGTGCCATACTGGGTCAGACCAATGGCCCACTGTCTCCAAGAGTGGCCAATCTCTGTCTCCTGGGTGAAGTACCCAACAGTCAGGTCACAATAGGCAATCCATTCCCGACCAGCACCCAACAGGAAGGGGTTATTTTCCCAGAACCTGCTTGGCTAATAGTCATTAATGGACCTATCCTCAAAGAATTGATCCAATCCCTTTTTAAAACGAGCTACAGTACTAGCTGTGACCAATTTGTCTGGCAGTAAGTTCCTCCTGCTCCCTTATGCTGGCAGTTTTGCCAACAGACGTTCCCTCCCCCCATCTGTAACTTGGGCAAGCAGCAGTCTAATTCGCCACCCCTCCACCCCCTTCCTCCCAACACCCAGAGACACTGTGTCCCTGCTTGCCCCCAACAAGATGGACCGTGTCTGCCTTACCTGGCTCAGCCTGAGTGAAGTGTTGTGGGTCAGAAGACAGGGCTTGTGACTCCCGTCACCTGCTAGTGGGGCTGGCGCTGGTGCCTGCTGGACAGACAGACATGCACAAATAAATACCCTGATTTATTGTTGACAGCCCCCCCCCCTCCCAACACAGCCCTCAGTGCCCCTCGTACATACCCAGCGAGCTCTTGAAGACAGAGACTGGCAGGCATGAATTATAGAGCCTCAGCTGCCCGAGCCCTGACTGGGAGAAGGAGCCCTGAGCCAGGCTGCTGTGCTCTCCCAGGACCTGTATTCTGGGGAGGGGGAGGGATGCAGTCAGTGGCCACCCTAATTGAGGTGTTTGCAGCTGGGGGAGGGTTGGTTGTTCAGTGCTGTCTCTGTTAGAGGATGGGCAGATCCTCCCTCTTATCTTTGTGATCTCCCCATAGAGAGAAATGGGGGTGCAGAGCAGCTACAATGAGGCAGAGAGCCATCCCAGCAAAGGGGAAGAATTTGTCCTGGGCACACTATAACGCACAAGAGAATTCACAGAAGAGCAGGGACCCTCCATCCCCATGATCAGCATCAGGAACCAGGCGCTCGCTCGCCACTGCTCAGGAATCCCTGCACTCTACGCGGGGCAGAGACAGCAACTAGTGCACAAGGAGGGACAACAAAGATCTCTCCCCTCAAAGCTCAACTCTGGGTGCTGCCCTGTTTGTTGTCTCTCCTTGCGCACTAGTCACTGTCTCTGCCCCACTTAGAGTGCAGGGATCCCCCAGCAGCGACGAGCGAGCGCCTGGCTCCCGATGCTGATCCAGGGGATGTGGGGGCAGGCTGCTCTTCTGTGAAGTCTCTTGTGCGTTAGGGTGCCAAGGACAAATTCTTGCCCTTTGGTGGGATGACTCTCTGCCTCATTGTAGCTGCTCTGCACACCCATTTCTCTCTGGGGCAATAACAAGGGAAGAGGGAGGATCTGTCCATCCTTTTAACAGAGACAGCACTGAACAACCCTCCCCCAGCTGAATGGACCAACCCTCCCCCACCCCCCCAGCAGGCTTCTCCTGCCTGCTGCCCCCCTCCCTTAGAGAAGCGACATGTGTGTGTGTGAGAGAGAGAGAGAGCACTGACCCCTCCTCTGCCATCATGGTGGGCAAATTGCAATGCAAGCATCCCCAGCCCCCTCCCCCCCCGACTGCAGCTCCCCTCAGCCCCCCCCTCCCCACATGGGCTGGCTCCCCTCCCTCCGTTCTCCAGTCCCGGCGTGACTAGTCCTCACTCACCTGATTTCCGAATCCGTCCTGGAGGCTGGAGCCTGGACTGAGGATCCAGATAGGCTTGTGTGTGGTGGGTGCTGTGTGCTGCTTCTGTGCTCCTCCTCCTCTTCGTTGAGGGCGGGCGGGCAGGAAGCTCGACTCGCGTTGCTCACTTCTCTTCCTTGTTCTCCTCGTGCTTCTTTCTCGGCTGGGGCATGCAGGGCTGGCTGCATCAGCGTGCATGTGTGCGTAGGCACACAGCACGTGCATCATTACCTGCACGCGCAGACCTACCTGAGGCACAGCCCACACACAGCCAGCCTGCCCGCCCAGCCAACCGGTGTCCCTGCTCAGATTACTTACTCTCTGTGGGCAGCGCTGCCCCCATCCCTGCCACTCCGTCCCTGGTGCTTATTGGAGGAGGTACCAGGTGGCAGGGGTGGGGGCAGTGCTGCCCACAGAGAGTAAGTAATTGCCAATGGAAAGCCCCGCCTCCCTTTTTTTTCACCACCCTGTGGCCCTGTGCTGCTGCTGCTGCCACCGCTGCAAGTGAGGAGGGAGAGCGAGGGAGAGGAGAGTGAAAGCAGTGCTGTGAGGCTACAGCTGAGCGGGGTTATAATTTAAAAAAACCCTCCTAGTGTCCCTTCAGTGGTGGTGGTGGCGCAGCTCTGCGTCCGGCATGTCAGTAGCAACACTGGCAGTGCCACATTTCCGGGTTCACCAGGGAGGTCTGTAACGTCTGTGTGCATGCATTGTCTGCAAAAGAAGAAAGAAGGTGGCAGGCACATCGCAAGTAATCTAATGTAGCGGCTGCTGGGCTAGACTAAGGCTTCCTTAAGGGGTGGAGTGGCTGGTTCCTCCTATTGGCCCAGTTGGACAGGGCAGGGTCAAAAGGAGTAGCCACCCCACCCCCTAAGAAGCCTTCAGGGACAAAAGTGAGGCATCCCACCCAATATGCAGTATGGGCAGCTAGGAGCCACTCATACCTAACACCCCATACTGAGTTAGGGAGGGGGTGTCAGCTCCACCTGTTAGAGAGGGGGTTGTAACCCCCATGAGGGGTTTCATTACCACCCAGTGAGAGTGGGAGGTATAGGGGGTGGGGGGGTTTCCCTCACTGGCCTGGCGGAGCAGCTAGGCAAAGGGGGATTCAGGTGGTGGACTGGCTGGGGGGGGGAGCACGGTTATTGGGGTTGTGACAGGCTGGGAGAATTATGGTCCTTTTGAGGGATGTCGTCACTCTATGAGATGGGACAGATACTTGGTGCCTGTTCCGCTCATTGCCCCCCAAGCAAGTTCATGATCAGGGGTCCCCTGGCATGAATCTGATGCTGTTGAATGCAAGGTCGGTTGTTAATAAATCTACAACTGTCTGGGAATTGATCCTGGACCATGCAGCCGACCTCATGTGTATCACACTGAGTCAGGGCCTATATTGGCTGACCTTATTCCAACTGGGTACTCTGTGCATCATTAGCCACGTTCAGAGGGTCAGGATGGTGATGTAGCCATTGTTTTTAGGGATTCATGGTCCATTAGGAGGTATCCAGTGCAGCTTATTTTGGGTATTGAGGGTCTCCATCTTGTGATTGATTTGGGGGGAGACAGATTTGGGGTGCTGATGGTATACCATGTACCTAACTGTATGGCAGCATCCCTGCACACTCTAGCGAAACTGGTGTCGGAGGTGGTGTTGTGGTCCCTTAGGACATTAGTCTTGGGGAACTTTAATATCTATGCTGACACCAGTCTTAGTGGGGCGGAACATGAGTTTATGGCTACCATGACAACCATTGGCCTGTCTCAAGTGGTCATCGGCCCTACACACGATGGAGGACATACCCTGGACCTGATTTTTTTCACCAGCCTTGAGACAGGGGGTCCATCAGTGGGGGAAGTGTCTGCGGTGCCCTTTACATGGACCAGTTATTACCTCCTACAGACCTGTCTCACAGTGCATGTCTGCCCCCAGAGAAATGTGAAACCAGTTCAGTTGGTCTACCCTCTGAGACTAATGGAACTGGAGAGGTTCCTGAATGCTCTGGGAGAATTTAGCTCGTAAGGTGAAGAGAGATATCTCAAATAACTTATTGCTAGAAAATTTCCAGATAGCTAGGAGAGAGTATAAAAAGCTCATAAGAGATAAGAAAAATCAATTTCAAGTGGCACTCTGGGCAGACCTGGAGAGTGCAGCCAAGGTAGGGAATCCTTCCAGATTCTGGTGTTTGATTAAATCAGCATGGGCTGCGGGGGTGTCCCAAACGGAGGTTCAGATCACGGCAGCACAGTGGGAAAGATACTTCAGTACCACTTTCTCTAGGACCTCTTTAGATATAAGGAATTCCTTACTTCCTTCTCTGGGCACATTGGTACAGTGGGAGCTGGTTTCCCCAGCCGAAATAAGCCTTTTGATTGTTCAGCTAAAATTAAACAAGGCACCCGGGATAGATTTTGTACCTGCAGAGCTCCTTAAGAATAATATTGAATGGTGGAGTAGAGCCCTTGCAGCACTTTTACAACTATAAACGAAACACGATTAATCCCTAAAGCATGGACACAGAGTATTATAGTGCCAATATTTAAGAAAGGAGACCCTAAGGATCCAGAGAATTATCGCCCCATAAGCCTGTTAAGTACAGTTGGCAAATTATATGCAAAATATCTGCTGGGCAGATTACAAACTTGAGTTGACCAAAAAAAACTTATTGGCAATAAATAGGCTGGTTTTTAAAAAGAGGTTTCCTTTCCACTGTGGATCATATTTTTGTGATAGACCAACTTATTTATTATTATTTTATTTATTTAATATATTTATACCCCGCCCCTCCTGCAAACAGCTCATGGCGGCTTATCACTAAGTATGTGCTTTCAAGGACTAATTTGCACTTATATATATGTTTTGTAAACTTAGTCTGCTTTTGATACAGTTTGCAGGGAGAAATTATGACTAAAGTTGCTGAATTATCAGATAGACCCTAGACTGTTGTATCTAATTCAGGCACTATATGCCAAAACATCCCTGCAAATAAGAACGAATAGACAAGATTCACTCTCGGGTCCTATAGAAGCTGTAAAAGGAGTTAGGCAAGGATGTATTTTGGGCCCTTTATTATTTAATTTATATATTAGTGACATGAAAGACACATTAGTGAACCCTGTACATCGGCAATCAGGTAATTTCGACTTTGCTCTATGCAGATGATACGGCACTAATTGCTCAATCTCTGATAGTACTGAGGAGACTTATGGCGGCCTTCTGTGCCTACTGTAGTAAGGAATTGCTGTTAATAAATTATACTAAAACTGAAGTGGTGGTAGATAGAGGACAGAGACAACATAAATGGCAGATGGAGGGAAACAATATAGAACAGATTAGACAATATAAATACCTCGGTGTAATAATATCTGCCACCCCCTCACAGAATGCACATTTCAGAACTGCATGTGCAGCAGCAAGAGCAACGGGGCAGGGAATTACTGGGTTTATTGGGCTAAAGGGGGTAGATTATTTAGACCAGCCCTAAAAAAAAAAATGGCTAAATTGATCCCGCAATTTTTATATGGGACGCAAGTGTGGAGTGTAGATCGGTTAAATGACCTTGAGGTAGAGCAAAATAGAATGCTCCATTCACTCCTCCATGTTCCAAAAGGTACTCCGTCTTCCCTGCTAAGAGTTGAGGCAGGGTTGACAAGAATTGCTGAAACAGCAAAGTTAGCTCTGCTGAAATTTTGGCTTAGGTTGCATTTACTGGAGTCTGATTCATTAGCTAGACAAATTGTCCAGCTAGGTAATTTACCTATTACCTAGCAATAGGTAAATGGCTAGTCAAGGTAGAAGAATCCCTACAGTTAATGGGGTTCTCACCAGCATATATACTGACTTTGTCCTTTCATAAAGCTTGGATTGAAATCAAGACACGATCTAGAGACTTGGAAATTCAACACGCACGTGAATTGATTGCTGCTCAAAGGGTTTCTTTGTCATCCATAGAATTTGTAACTCCCCTTAAAGGAGCTTCTTATTTAGTCAACTCAAGAATGACTAGAACCAGGGTGGCCCTAACTCTTGCTAGATTTAATGTCTTTCCCTCGGCTTTTACCAAGGGAAGATGGATGGGAACTCCGCATAATGAGAGGATATGTAAAAATGGTTGTAAAGATGAAAACAGTATGGTATATGTTGAAAACGTGGCGCATATACTTTTCGATTGCCCTATACACAACTCTTGGTGGCAGTTGTATATTGCTCCCCTCCTTAGAGCAATAGATCAGCCTACCCCGCAGAAGGTGATATACATTTTAAGGGATATGGATCCAATTTGTGTTGCTAAATTTTTATTTAAGGTATTCAAATATAAGAAACTTCAGTAATGTGTTGGATCCCTTGGTGACTCTGTGACTAGGTTTGAGTATTATTAATTTGGTATCCAGATTAATTCTTAATCTTTTTTTTTTTTTTTTCATTTTTACTTTTGATTTAATTGAGTATTTAAACATTAAAGAGGGTTTGTAATTGTATTTTTTTCTCTCTTATCTTTTTGTATTATGCTTTTGTATCATGTTTTATAATGGCCTTTGGCTAAGTAAATAAAAGATAATGTAAAAAAATGTAATGCTCTGGGGGAATTACCCTCTGATCTTGATGGCCACTTGCTCGATGACCTCGTTGATCATTTTTCTGACTGGGGCCAATGACTTGATGGCTCCCAGGCATCGGCTCCCTGTGCATCAGCGCCATAGGCCTCCTTGGTTTACTGAGGATCTGCGGCAGCTGAAGGGTGATGGTTTACTATGGCACCATTCTCGTGCTGAAGCCGACCAATTGTGACATAAAGCCAGTTTATGTGCTTATGCTGTGGCTGTGTGGGCAGCAAAAAGGAATTCTTTGCTGCCTTCATAACATCTGCAAAGTCTCATCCAGCGGAGCTTTTCCGGGTGGTGAGGGGACTGGCTGGTCTGGCCTCCCTCTGTCAGGAACTGGAATTCTCCAGTGGCCACTGTGACATGTTTGTTGATTACTTCATGGATAAAATCACTTGTGTTCACCATGACTTCGATGCTTCACTTATTATGATGGGAGAACCAGAAGTAATGGAAGCACTGCCTTGTCTGGTTTCATGGAATCGGTTTCAGTGGGTGTCGCCTACTGATGCAAGGGATGTTCCTGGGACTGTTAGAGCCACCTCTTGTGAACTAGACCCATGCCTGTCCTGGCTGGTTAAGGCCAGCCGGGAGACACTGTGGCCGTTGCTGGTGGGGTGGTCAGTGCCTCCCTGCGGGAGGGCAGAGTGTCGAGCTGCCTCAGAGAGGTGATGGTGCAGTCTCTGCTCAAGAAACTATCACTTGACCTTGACTCCCTCACCAGTTATTGGCCTGTCTCAAACTTTCCCTTCTTAGGGAAGGTTATTGAACGGGTAGTGGCGCTTCCAAGGCATCTTGACAGCATCATCATCATCATTTTATTTAGGCACGGGCCCTCGCCATGGCCAACATACAACAAACAAATACAAATACAAAGACGAATAGAATAGAATACAATATAATAATACTTTTGAAAACCAATAGACCAGCACTAGATCAACTAGACAAGATATAAAAAACTGGTTAGACAATTAATCTTACCAATGGCAAGGAGCATAAGAAATAACATCTGTCATATCATCTTCCATATCAGCATAGACAAATACCCATTGACATATTTTTATCAGCTGTCATTTTCTACTGCCCAATGCCCATAGATTGAATACCCATCCAGACAGCCACATGGAAGAAATATCAGCCTTAGCCTATATTGATTGGAAAAGATGATTTAATCCAACCATCATATCACAATTCCATCTTCTTCTTAGTAGGGCTAATAAACTGATCCTACAGAAGTCACAAATATCTCCAAGTATCACAGGTAACTTAGGCCTCAGTATAATACAATGCAATACACGGCCATCCGGATGCCATGTAGCTAATGCCACCTATATATGGTAGAGGATGCAGTGCATTTTCTGACATTCTGCCCCTATACACTTAGGGCAGTCTGGTTGCATCTGCTTATATGTGATACTTTGTGCACCAAACTGGCCCAGGGATATGAGTGGTTTCTTAACCTCCATGAAAACAAGGATGTGGTGGCCGTTAGCCTCCCAAAGAAGAGAGAGGATTAGGGGGAGGTTACAGGGGCTTAGCTCCGCCATGACAAGCCCTGCGGAAGAG
>QEPC01010495.1:733678-763927 GCA_003113815.1 Sphenodon punctatus
ACCGGGGTGTGGTGGTGCACTTTATGGCGCCGTGGGAGGGGAGGGGCGAGGAGAGAGAAACCCCAGGGGGCGCTGGGCGAATCCCCAACCCACCCCGACCCGTTCCCCAGTCCATGGGGCAACAAAACCTGTAGGCCAGAGGGAGGGGGTGGGGGGAGGCAATCCGGCCCCGCTCAAACCCTTGCCGCCTCTCGCGGCAGCCACGTGCTTCCCGCTTCGGGGAACTGGCTCCTCTGCCGGCCGGGGGGGGGGGAAGCTTCCACTCCCGCCCCGCTCACCCTTAGTCCGTGTGCTTCGAGGGGAGTGGCCTGGTCAATGGCGCTGCCTCGAAGCACGTCCTGTCTCCCCGCTCCCGCCTGGCCGAATGAGGCAGCAGAGCGGGGATTTCTAAGATGGCGCCCGGGACTTCCGACTCTCGCGAGAGTCCCGGGCGCGCTCCTCACATGGTTGCCAGGGGCAACCAAGGCCTAACTCCCCGCCCCACCCTGCAGCGGCCACTCCTTTCTCGCCTCCTTTGGCTGGGAGGGGAAAGGGGCGCCGCCAAACCCCCGCCTCGGCGATCACAGAGGGGACTTATGACTTTTATATCCTTACCTGCTTACTTTGTATGTAAACTTTGCATTTCATATACTTACTCTGTTCCACTTGTATTTTAGCTTTTTGATGGTTAGTGAAGTTTATAAAGTCATGCGTCGGAGGTTAGAAAGATTTTTTTTAAAAAAAAAACAAAATCACTGAATTCAACATTTGTTCAGCTATTATTTGGTATTCTTATTGCTAATGGGAGCAGCATACAGTAAAACATTAATAAATCTACTGAAAATGAACAGCAAAATAACAGCAATGGATCAGATCCTCTGTTGGTGTAAGTCAGCACATGTCCATTGGTGTCAATGATGTAACACTGACTAAAACCAGCTGGAGACCTGGCCCAATTTTTATTGTGACAATAAATGATGCACAAGTGATCTGATGCACTAGTCTGTTTGAACGGCATTAAGATTGGTGTGGTCTGTGTACCCTACCACCACCCTAAAAGGAGAGGCAGTGGGCCGAACCTAAACCCTGCGGACACACATGTGGGACACACACAATGTGCATATACATGAGCACGCAACCCATGTGTATCCCTGTTAGGGGGAGTGTGGATTGTGTGCAAACCAAATGGAAACCATGCGGAACTCTGCGTGCATATGTGCACCAGCGTGCGTCCACGAGGTTCTGGAAGGACTTTTTGACTTTGTTGGGTCAATCAGGGCCAGTGTTGACACATGACAGTCAAGGCAATGAATTGGGGTGTCAGAACTGTTGGGGTGCAACAAGCAATGGGCCAGACCAGGGATGAAGCATTGGCTTCATCAATACTGGCCTTCTTGAGAGGCCTCACCCTTCAGAGCTGAAGGCTTATTTCCACCGTCTCATGCAGTGAGAAGCTCTACCCCTTCACACCTGAATGTCTGCCCCCCCCCCCCCATGCAACTGATGTCTGAAACCCCACTCTCATCTTGTCATGCACATGGAAATGCCACTCTTCATGCCTGTACTCCTTAGAGTTAAAAGGAAAAGATATTTCCATAATTGCTAATGTTGTTCTCACTTTTGGATATCCCACCAAATATCTTGACATTTTTTCATCATGGAAATTATATTTGTATATCTGTTATTTGGGCATTTTGGTTTGGTTATTTCAGCCACTTCACTTCAATATTTCCATCAGGTCATCATTTTGGTTACTGTGGCTCTTTTTAGACAGTCGCTGTGGGGACAGAGGGTGAGGGGGGAGTCCATGTGTGCTCAGTGGAGCATGCACGCACCTCCGGTGGGTGGGGGAGGGTTTAGACAGCATATAATGGGTGTGCGCTTAGTGTGCACCTCCATCCACCTGCCGGCCACCCATGCTTCTGCATGTAGCAGCCTGGGTTTTTCCCAGCTGCACCGTGCGGGGACATGGGTGGAGGTGTGTGAGTCACAAGAACGCGCGCTCACCCACTGCCATGTTTAAATGGGTGGTATCACATGTGTCCACTGGGTGGACTTGCATGGTATCATCTCGTCCAAAAATGGCCTATGTTTCAGCACTTTTTAGCACTCAGTAATGCCAGCACAAAATAACTGAAATATTGATGGGACTAAAATAACCAAACCAAAATACCTGAATAAATGGATACTTATTTCTGAAAACACAAGTGGGAACCAAAATCTGGTTTATATCCATTTAGTTGGGCCTAATTAGAAGTGGAATAAACCATTGGATATGATATTCCGCATGGATATTAGCATGCTGTTTTATAGTTTTATATGTACACCGCCCCAGAGCAGGAGGGGTGGGGCAACAAAATGTGTTAAATAAATAAATAAATATTATTTTCAACTCCAGTAGAGCTCCCCCCTCCCCCCAGTGTGACTGTGGATGAGATGGGACTCTCTCTTGGAGTAGCCTAACAAGAGAGTCAGTCTATTAGGGAATTAGTTCTAATTAGTCTATCTGTGGGACCACCTCACCCCCTGGGTACTGAACCGGCCCCTGCTGTCATCGGGGGGATGCCCTTCTTGTGGTCCCCCAAGTTTTCCAGAGGGCCACCCGGGGGGGGGGGGGGCATTGTCGGTGGCTGCACCAAGACTGTGGAACTCCCTTCTGGTGGGGATGCATCTGGCCCTGGACCTTCCCTCCTTTCAAAAAAGCTGTAAGACTTGGCTGTCCTGTCAGGCGTTTGGCAGGGGGGACGGGTAGAGGGTGGGGGAAGAGAGGGATTGGGGGGAGTGGTATGTTTTTATAATTTTTTGGTTTTATAATTGTTTTTATGTTGTTGTAAGCCGCCCCGAGCTGGGATATTAAGTCTTTTAATAAATAAATAAATAAATAAATATATAAATTCTTGGTTTTCCAAAATTAGTTTTCTCTCTGTCTGTCTATAGTGTCCCTAGAGACTCGAGACCCTCCTAGCATTAACTCCCAAAAGGGGAGTGAGTTTTAGCCTGGATTGGGGTGGCCTCCACAGAGAAAACTCTTGCAACCCACCTCATAAACCTCTAAAGAGGGGTTTCTCCCAGTTGGTTTGTGTCTCCCCAGATAAACAGAACACCTGTTAAAGATGCTTATGGCATTGTGGAAATGACCTGTATGCCCGACGCACACCGGGCATCCACCAAAGTCCCGTTAATGCAGACAAAGCTTAGGAGTATACATCCTTAAACACAGTCTTACACCCCACTACTTCAGTGGCCTTAGGGTTCTGCCCTCCCCAACCTCCCGTTTTAGACACCCTGTCTCTCTCCACCACGGACTTGTTGTGACGTGATAGTTCTGTGGTAGCAGAGTATGGGTCAGTTAGTTCATATAGCAACCTGCTAAGGTATGCAGAACTAGGAGACAGTAGAGGCTGGCTTGTCCAACACAGTGAACACACCACTTCGCAGTTCCCCTCTCATTAAAGGTTTGACACAGCACAGAGCCTAGAGACACAAAGGTCTTGGAAATGCATGGGCCTTTTGATTTCATTGGGCCTTTGGCCAGACCACCAATGCATTTTCTTAATATAATAAAACAAAACAAAAAAACACTGTCATTCGAGACAAGGTACATTTGATGTGGAAATGGGTGGGATGCACAACATGCATTTAGGATAAATGTGTAGAGGAGGCTTATGTGTGGGTGGGAGTGGGACAATCCATGCAATGGGCAAATATGAGCTCTTTGCAAGAGCTGGGGCTGTTGTCTTTTGAGGGATGGGAAAGGGAGCAGACCCCTCCCCTCCAAATTGATTTTGACAACAAAGGGTGGAAGAGAGAAGGGGAGGGGAACACACAAGGAAAGACAAATTTGGCCATTTTTAGACGCGCGCGCGGTGCGCTCTCGCGTCGTTGCCAAAATCCCGCGAGATGGGATTAGATGAGATGCTGCCGCGAGTCACGCGCTCGGGAGGGCGACGTGCATTTTTTTCCAGCTGTGATCTGACCACCGTGATCACCGACCTGGTCAGATTGCGGCCGGAAAAGAATGTGTGTCCCCCTCTCGTGCATGTGACTTGTGGCAGCATCTCGTCTAATCCCGTCTTGCGGGATTTTGGCAATGACGCGCGAGCGCACTGCGTGCTCATCTAAAAATGGCCAAAGATGCATGGCACATGAGGTGGTGTTGTTAAGCTTAGGTATAGGAGGATGGCTGACTCTGGATCAAATTCACAGCACCAAGACGTTTTCACACATGGTCCAGCGCAACACCCAGGAACCCCATTCAATTGCTACTCAGATAAGTCCAGAAGATTAAACACACCAAATATACACCACCACCCCTTCCAGTGTTGCTTTTTGCACACTCTCCTGACTAGACACCACACCAGCAAGCCCTGTAATTAAATTTTTACTCACAGACAGCACTGCTTTGGAATGAAAGCCAATGGCTAATCTTTTATTGATTAAATTTTATTGATCAGTTTTATTGATTAAATTTATTAAATTTAAATATTGATTAATCATTTATTGATTAAATTTAACTGCACACTACACTGCATCACAATAATTATTATTGCAAGAAAAAACTGTTAGTGTGATGATATGAAAGGATTACTAAATGTCTTAACATAACCCATCATGTTAACTATGTTAACTGTGTGTATTAACATACTGGCCGCTAAACCGCTGGAAAATTGTGCCACTGTGACACTTAGCAACTGTACAGGACTACAGCTTATAATATCGATCTTAATAATATAAAAATCCAGCAATATAAGAATAAGCATAATAATAATCACTATTCTTAGTAATGAACTACTAATTATATAAGTATTAATACTTGGTAATGAACTACTAATTTATATATATGAACATACAGAATGATATACAATTAAGAATAATATAATAATGTAGGCATACTACAACCCAAAAAGTAAAGGTCTCACTCCCTCTGCAACTGTTTGTTAGATAACTACTAATTATAGTAATCCCAAGTTGCTTCCACAGTCAGCAACTTACATCCAAGCTGTCGATGGCAAGGTGTTGTCGAAGATGTCCATCACAGCAGGCCATCTACTGGTGGTGTGGTGGTGGGTGCTGATCTGTCTGCCTGCCTACTGACACAGATGATGCTCGTGCTCCCTCCCTCTGCCCTTCAGAAAAAGTAGATTCCAAATTACGCAGACGTACCACCCAGTTCCTTAGCATTTACCAGTGGGTCCTTTGGCCAACTTGAGCTTATCAATGCCTTTGTCGAGATCAGCAAACCCCTACAAGGCAGTCTTCATTATTCCTGGAAGTGGAGGCATGCTCTTCTCCCGTTCTGCCAGCAACAGCAGATGGTGTGGTGATGATGGTGCTGCTGGGGTCATTGTGTTGTGGCTGTCACCCGATGTACAATTGCCACCGCCACAATTCACAGAGTTTGAAAGCGTCTGTGGTGCCTGTTCCTCCTCCACACTGCTGCTGCTGCTGCTGCTCCTGGTATGAGGGTGCTTGGAGTCCTACCTCAGTCTCTTAAGAGCCTTGCGTGGGATGGGAAGGGATCCTTGTGCTGCTGGATGGGATCTTGTGCTGCTGGATGGGATGGCTGGGGCAGGCTGGCTTCCAGGCAGACGCAGCGGGGCCGGGACAGCAACAGCGCTTGACTTTTCTCTGTGCCTTATTCTCTCTGACTAAGTCTTCTGCTCCTCGTGCTCTCTGCTGCTGCTCTAAGCTCAGGCTCCTCCCCTGCACGTGCTGGGAGGGGAGTTGGGCATCCTTCTGTGATGAGTCCTGACTCATGATGCAGCCCCAGGAAGGGGAGGATGGGATGGGAGGGAGGGGCGAGTCCAGGGTGGGATGGAGCGGAGAGAGAGGGGTGCCTCCGTCGGCGCTCGTCTCCATCCAGTCCCAGCAGCTTCCTGTACAATCCAGTCCCAGCCTCCCCTCCCCTCTCCACAGCCATCCCCACCCCTCTGAGGCACAGTGGGGTGGAGAGGGGCAGGTGCCTGGTGGGCACTGGGGATCAGGTGTTTGTATAATCACCAGATGATCCCCAGTGCCCACCTGGCACCTGCCCATCTCCATCCCACTGTGTGACTCCTCCCACCCTGATCCCCAGTGCCTACCTGGCACCTGTCCCTCTCCACCCCATTGTGTGCACAACCCAGTTGTGAGAATGTTTGGTGCCGTCTCAAAGAACCGTCTTTACAAAGCAACAACCTTCTGATCACTACATGGGGAGTTGTTTTTAAACAAAGAGCTTTATCTCCCAGTCCAGTTGGGTGTCCTGCTGCTGCTGCAGCACTCTTGTGGCAGTCTCTTATCACACTATGCCTCCCTACCATCCTGATCCCATGCCCACCTGCCCCTCTCCACCCCACTGTGTGACTCCTCCCACCCTGGTAATCCCCAGTGCCCTGGCACCTGCTCTTCTCTACCCTACTGTGTGACTTCTCTCACCCTGATGATTCCCAGTGCCCACCTGGCACCTGCCCCTCTCCACCCCACTGTGCATCCCTCCCACCCTGGTCCCCCCTCCCCAGTGCCCATCTGACTGCCACCAGAAGGCTTCGGCTGCTGCAGGTGCTGATCTGCCCATCAGGACAATAAATAAATAAATAAATAAATAAATAGAGTGGGGGCAGTGGGCGTAGTCACAATCTTGCAACCCCCCAGAAAATGCAGGCACAGGTGGGACTGCCCCATAAGTCCATGCCTGAGTATGGGTCCATCTTCTGGAGCAGATGGAACATCCTTTCAAGTTCTGGAAAGAAGAGGCTCAGCGGCTGCTACCATTCCAGGGAATGGAATTGTGGAAAGGGAATAGCAAGCTCACTGGTATCACCTGGCAGGTGCCCCCACCTCCCCATCATTTCAGAAGCCCATTGTGTCCCACATGCACACTCTGGATCCAAGTTCCACATTCCAAGTTCACCTTGCTGGCTCAGCTGCCCAACAAGAGGAGGGGAGGGGCGGGCAGTAAAACTCCAAGTCGGTATGGATTTTTAACTGTTTTACATAGTAGTAAACGAACTATGGTTTTGTCTACTGCTCCAGCAGGAAATGTGGCGGTAAACAAGGTTAGCCGGTAAATTGCAGGGCACGAAAGCAGGAGCGGAAAATCCCATGAGCCATTGTTGTGCAGCAAGCAATGCAGCAACAGTGAAAATCCACCAGAAAAGAGGAGGCTGCTACCGTTCCAGAGGAATAGAATAGCGGAACGGGAACAGCTGGTGTCGCTACAGCCCTAGAGCGGGCAGCGTGACCCTGGGGCACCAGCCAAAGCCAGGGCTGCCATCCATCTGCTCAATGAATGACCGCTGCAGTCCCCTTTCAGCCAGGGGTTGCCCCAGCAATAGCATAGCGTTGCAGGTGATCCACTCACAATGCTATGGTGTGAGTGGGGGTCATCTGTGGGCTCTGGATGTTGCCAAGTCCTTTTAAAACAGGTGGTTATAAGGCCACCTCCAGGGGAAGATGAGGTGGTGTGCCCTGAACTTACTCTGGGGTTGTGCATCCCCGTATCTCTGTGAAAAAATACCCATTATTGTCTTTGCATTTGGAGTGGAGACCCTGAGACACAGTAAGAACCCAAACTCAACTAACGGCCCTGGCAGTTCAGGGTCACTAGCCAACTCTACAACACCACTG
Organism: Sphenodon punctatus; assembly: GCA_003113815.1. Taxonomy (NCBI): domain Eukaryota; kingdom Metazoa; phylum Chordata; class Lepidosauria; order Sphenodontia; family Sphenodontidae; genus Sphenodon; species Sphenodon punctatus. The sequence continues at coordinate 741,266 of QEPC01010495.1, forward strand.
TAGCATACTGGCTTGGCCTTTATTCCCCCCTTTGCCACCTCGATGATTTGTTAACTGTCTTAGGCCATGCCCGTAGCCAGTACTGATTTCCCCCGACTGGCTATAAGGCCACCTGGCTCCCAGATAAAGCTGGGTAGAATAATCCATCTCTCACCTTGCTCCCAGCTATGCCTTGTTCTGCCCCTTGTTCCCTTTCTCCTCAGCACAGCCCCAACATCATAATTTTTCCACATCCTGGACACTCTCATACCCACACACTTTTACAGATACCTTGAACCTGATGTGGCCTTTGCCCTGGAATAAATGTAGAGTAACTCCATTAAAGTTAATAGAACGAGATCAGGATGGATACCAGGATCAAAAGTTGTATATATTTTCATTCCATTAGGACAGCAAGATCTAACCCATGGTAGAGGAGTGATGCAAGTCTCTGTTTGCAACTTAAATAAGGTTTAAGCAGTACAAAGGATAAGGCAAGAGTCCTGTGAGCAGAATATCAGAATAAACCCTTTGCTTCAGCATTACATGCTGAAGAGTGAGTTCAGTAGCTACAAACAAAGCAAAATGAAAGCCTTTTCTTTTGGAATTTTCTTTCCTGTGTCATGTGCTGAGCATTATTTCTTCTTATTGTGTATTAACACTGGGAACCAGCTGAGTGTCCTAGCGTACAAACTAATCAGTTGCTCAGCACGGCAGCTCTGTTACCTCCAAGTGCACAACCACAAGCAGCGTGGAATCTTGTAATGACTTGGCTGTTCTCCAGGAGCTAATTTTAAAAGACCAGCAGTTCAGACATGAAGTTTCCAGAGGTGAACTGTGTTTGATCAGCTGTGTTTGGCCATCACAGGCACAACATCAACTGCGTGTCAAGTGTGCCCTGAGTGCATGATAAACAATCTGAGCAAAACTCTCCCCAGGAAAGATGACATTGCCTGGTGTTGTTTTTTAAAAAAAATATTCACCAGTGTTCACTTATAGTTTGAAAGCCAAAACCTTGACTGAAAGTATTTGGCTTTTTACATCTCATATTAACTCTTAAAAACGGGCAGGCCATGCATGTAACAATAAGGCTAAATTTTGTCCCATATTTTAAACTTTGTGATAAGCCCACATTAAAATAATTTGGGCTAGAATCTGAAGGTCAAGGTGTTCTTCCAGGATTTTAATTGACAGCTATCTAGTAGAAATGAGTTGTTTAGAATTAACACTAACTTAATTAATATTTTGAAAATGTATAAATAGCAATAAGGATCTCTGTATTAGGCACCACAATAAACATCTTATTTACAAACTTCCTTTAATGTTCCCTGCGAAGCACTTCAGAAATATATAATTAAAAAATCTTCAAAAAAAGATGGTGAGCCTGTCTCTTTTGTAGAAACAAGGTGGAAACTCTCTATTACAAAATCCATTCAACTGTGTGAGGCTTGATTAATCTTGATTAGAGAGTTAGGGATATTCAGCCAATCCAGCAATTTGATTGTCTAAATCTTCTCATAGTGCTTTATGAAAAGACATGCCTTCAGGATTGGTGATTGAGTATAGGGTGTGCATGTCTTTTTTGTTATTACAATAACGATAATGAAAATTGTTGGTTTTGTTATTGTTATTGCAGTAACAAAAATGACAAATAATAATAATGAAAATAGAAATTAAAATGACTTTGTTTTTGAAATAAAGGGGGAACACTGAAAAACTTATTTCTGGCTATATCTTTTTTGATTCTTATTCAATTGTGATGAAACATGGAGAGATTTTACCCCCAATGTATGAAAAGCTTAGATAAAGGTAACCAATTTTAGAAGCAATTGTATGTTGTGATTTTAAGAAAAGCTCCATACACATTCATAGCTACAAAGTCTTTATCTTCCATCCATTTTGTGACCCTCCACAAGCTTAATAGTGCTGCCAATTTTCAGAAAGATTGGACAAAGGGTACTGATAGTACAGGACATTAACTTTAAAATACATTTCTAGCTGTAACATTTTTGTATTCCATCCTGTTTACAAGACATTTGGCAGGACTATATCACATACCTTCCTGTCATCTCTGCCAAAGTACAGGACAATTTTATAAAGGGACCCAATTTTATAAGCAATTGATTTGTCCCCTTGAAGACCATTATTCAGATAAAGAGCAGCACATGCAGTGGCAGTCAGAAGCAGGCACCTGGCATGGCAGGGAGAGGGGGGATATAGGAGGGAGGCTGTGGATCAACACAACAGACTGACAGACACATTCACTGGCCAATTACTGCATGCTTCCAGCTTTTCAGGACCAATTGGTAGTGGCTTTGAGGTGGGCATAGGGGCCCTCAGGTGGGCATAGAAGGAACATAACTGGGAATTTGGGGGTAGCATCCCAGAAATCAGGAAACATAGTTTACACATCCAGGCTGGCCAATTATCATCACAATCACATCCTGCAGCACTGTGACAGAGGATACAAGAGAATCTCTATTGGCGCTTTCCTAAACAGATGCTTCTGACTTCCTAGTAACAAGTGGGGGGGGTGGGGGTGGAGATGTTGAGATGGTCACAGCACAGAATGAGGATATTTGGTTGTCATTTATGATGGCCAATTGGCATCACAAACCGATCATATACCACAGTGACACGTAAGACCATCCCTGGCATAGCCTCCTTCTCTGCATATGCTGTGCAGGCATATAAAATTGGGACCCTTTATCACATCTTTCTGATATTTGGCATAAATAATTGTGAAAGTATGATATACGTCCATGCATAATTTCATGTACACTCGGTGGACTACGAAGATGTCACAGTCAGACATACATACATAAGTTAATTGCTTATACCACCAGGACCCTTTATCCCATCCTTCTGAAAGTTGGCAGAGATAGTAAATATGGGAAGGGGTATAACCTTGTCAAATTTCATCTAATTAAATGTAAGGCAAAGAAGTTACAGCTAAGAATGTATATGAAGATTTTTGCAAAAGAATATAATTCAACTGCTTATAAAATTGGATTCCTTTATCCAATATTTCTGAAATATGGTACACCTAATGCCTTCCATTGAAGGAACAATCCCTCCAAGCATGAGCCAAATATAATGAAAAACAAAAACGTTACAGCCAAAAATGTGTATTCCATTGAAACCAATGGAAAATGAAAACAAAAGCAAAAACAAAAACGAAAATTTAATGTTTATGAAAACAAAAATGACAGATTTCAATAACAAAAACAAAAATGAAAAACAATGGTGCACACCTTTAATCCCAGAGTAGTAGCTTTACATTTTCAGCATCTGACCGATAGGAATATTGAATCAAATGTAATCTGCTTACAGGTTTTCACAGAAGATCTAAAAGGAACACATCTTGAAATCTGAAGTCAGACCATGGGTATTTTCAGACGTTACGGGCGGCCGGTTCACCACAGCGAACCACCAGGGGGGGTGAACAGCGCAACCACGCCCGGGGGTTGGAAAACGACCCAAACAGACGTGCCGGGAACGGGACCACGGGCCGGAACCGGGCCGCACCATCGCGGGCCGCGGCAGCACAACAGACGTGCAGCCGAACCCCCGCCGGGCGCTAAACCCCCACAAGGCACCGGGCAGGGGCGGGACACAGACATGGCCGCCTGAGGGCAAACGAAGTCACAAAGCACACAAGGGAACGCCCACACAAGGGAAACGGGAAGGGAGGGGGGAAGAGCGAGAACAGGCTGACAGCCGGCTCACACAGCGGTCCCGCAGCGGGGCACAATGCACGGCCACACGCCCGGGCACACACACACACACACACACACACACACACACACCAGGGAAAGGCCGGGAAGGGGGGAAGGGGCGCCCGGAACACCCCACCCGGAACACCGGCAGGGAGGGGGGGGCACCACCACGGGGCAAGGCACAGACAGCAGCAACCCCCACCCCCACACCACCCCAGTCCAGTCCAGTCCAAGGAGGTGCCCCCACAGGAACAGAGGCAGTCTCGGGGGGGGGGGGCGGACCCCCGGAGCAAGGCACGTTGGGGGCCCCCAAAGCACAGCGAGGCCGGCGGAGGGGCGCCAGGAGGAGGAGGAAGGGGGCCCCACAGTCAAAGGCTGGCACAGGCAGGGCAGCCGGGTCCAGCGGTGCTCCTCCGCAGCACCAGCGACGCTCAGGCAGCACCCACGGAGTCACGGGGATGGAGGGGGCCCAGGACCACGGCCAGGGGCAGCAGCAAGCAGCGAGGCGGGCGGGAGCTCACCGAGGTGGGGTCCGCAGGTCGGGAGCGGCCAGCGGGGACCAGGCCCCCCCCCGGGCCGGGGCGGGAGCCCACACGGGGGCACCACGCGGGGGGGGGCAGGCCAGCGACGCGGGGCTCACGGGCCGCTGCCGGGGGCCCCGCTGGCCCCAGGGCCCGGGTGGCCCGCCCGGTGGACCAGGTGGGGCCAGTGCAGCATGCCCCGGCGGTACCCCTGCAAGGACATGTAGTGGGCGATCAGGTAGTAGGCCTCGAAGGGATCGGGCATGGTGAGGGCCAGCTGCACATCCACACGCGCCCACACCGCCAACAGGGATGACATCTCCACCGCGGAGGGCTCCGGCACACAGCAGGCAGCAGAAGGGGGCCACGGAAGATGCCCCAGCTCCAGAAGCCGCTGGAACGCCGCCCCACGGGTGCGCTGGTACCCACGGGCCCCGTGAACACAGGAGAAGTAGCTCACGGCCAAGGCAGGGCCACCCTCGGCCAGGCACTCCGAGTAGGCGCCCAGACCACACACCACCAGCGCTGACACGGTCTCCGAGGCGCTCCAGGGCACATGGGCGCACAGCACCTCCGGGATGCGCCCCTCGGGGAAACGAGCCAGCCCCAGGGCCTCCGCATGCAGCCGGCAATCACGGGCGCTCACCACATGGCCAAAGTAACGGAGCCCGGAGCTCAGGCTCTCGTAGGCACCTGCACGGCTCCCCGGCCCGGCCAGGAGCAGCTGCACGGCAGGGGTGTGCCACAGGTCGCACAGAGACATGGTCTCGCGGAAGGCCCAGATATGGGGGGCCCCTTGGGGGCCGGACAGCGGGAGCCCCATGGATGGGCAGCCAGCCATGGTCCAGCACAACAGGGAATGGGACACGGAGCCCGGAGGGCACACAGACTGCCCAGGGCCGGGAGAGGCTCGGCCCGGCCCCCGGGACAGGGAACACGGGCCCGCACCGCAACATTGTAGCACAACAGAGCGAGGCGTGGGGTGCGGGCCCGGCACAGCTGCAGAGAACAACAGCGAGCTCTCTGTCTGCCTAATCGCACCTTCAAGGCCATCCCGCTACAAACAGCGAGGGGAGGGGGCCCGGGGTGCTGGGGGCGGGAGCAGCCGGAACGCACCGGCACAGGGCGCGCGCAGGCCCGCGAGGCCGACCCCCGGGCGGAGCCACCAGCACCGGGCCGCCATAAGCGCTCCCAGCCCCCACCGGGGCCCCAGCACCATGGAGCGCGATAGGGCAGGTGGGAACTGGATGTTCCTCGCGCTCGCGGCTGAGTGGCACCGTGACCACACTGAGCAGCTGTGCCTCCTGACCGAGAGGGTGCACCTGGCCGTCCGCCTGCGCTATGTCCTGGCCCTGCGGGCTGGCGTGCGCCTCCGGGGCCAGCAGGCCCGCAGGAGAGTCCGTGCCCGGCTCAGGGCTCGGCGCCGGGCCTGGGGGGCGTGGCTGGCCGCCTGCCGGAGCCTCACCCGGCCCGCTGCGCTCCGAGGGGCCGCGAGGCGGTTCCGCTGGGCAACGCAGACCCTCCGCCGGGCAGCGCTGCTGGCTATGCCCATAGCGCGGAGCCTATGGGTCACGGAGCGGCCCCAGGCCTGGTGGGAGCGGGCCCAGGCCCACTGGGGGGAGGCCGAGTGGGGGTCCCACTTCCGGATGGGCAAGGCCACCCTGCTGCGCCTAGCGGAGCTCCTCACGCCCTGGCTGGAGCGGCAGCACACCTCCATGCGGGAGCCCATCCCCATGGTCCAGCGGGTGGCCATAGGGGTCTGGGCCCTCGCAACGCCCGACTCCTGCCGCTCCGTGTCCCAGCACTTCGGGGTGGGGCTCAGCACGGTCGCCTGCATCGTGCGGGATGTGTGCGAGGCTGTGGAGGGCGTGCTCCTCGACAGGACCATCCAGCTCCTGGACCAGGGCGCTGTGATGGCTGGCTTCGCGGCCGGGGGCTTCCCGAACTGCATCGGAGCCGTGGACGGCACACACATCGAGATCCTGCGCCCGGCCGCGGGGGAGGCCCTGGAGTATGTGAACCGGCACGGATACTACTCCCTGCACCTGCAGGGGGTGGTGGACCACCGGGCCCGCTTCATAGACATCTACACGGGCAACTCCGGCCGGAGTCACGACGCCAGGATCATGACCATCTCCCCCTTCTATGCCCGCATGTACCGGGGGGACTTCGCGGACATGGGCATGAGGTGGATCGAGGGTGTTCCCATGCCCCCCTGCATCCTGGGGGACCCCGCCTACCCCCTGACCCGCTGGCTGATGAAGGTCTACCCTGTCCCGAGCACCCCTGCGGAGCAGGTATACAATACCCGCCTGTGTGCGAGCCGGACCGTGGTGGAGCGTGCCTTCGGGGCCCTGAAGCAGCGCTGGAGGAGTATAGCTGGCCGCCTGGACTTCACCGTCCCCACCTCCGCCCTGGTGATCGGTGCCTGCTGCGTTCTGCACAATGTGTGCGAGACCGAGGGGGCGGCCCTGGAGTACCCCGAGCCCCACCGGCCCCCCGGTCCTGTTCCCCTGTACGTGAACGCAGGGAACCCCCGGGAGTACCGGTATGCCAAAAGGATCCGGAACGCCCTTGCAACCCACATCGCCCGGGGGGGCCCGCTGTGAGGGCCTTCCCGCCCCTGGGGGCCCCACCCCCCGTTCCGTGCCCATGCCCCTGTACACGCGGTCCCACAGCCCTGTCCCCCCCACAAACGGGCCGGGGACAACTGTCTCTTTACAACACTTTATTGCCCACACAGTTCACACAATCACCCTGTGCCCCCTCCCCACCCCCGTGCCCGTGACCCCGTCCACCACCCGCCCTCATGTGGCCCTCCCCCTCCCCCCCCTTCCCACCATCCCCCCGCGTTTCCTGGGCCGACCCCTCGTGCGGCCGCTTGGGCCCACCGAGCTCTGGGAGCTCCCCTCCCCCCCACTGTCCGTGTCCCCTGCCGTGTCCTGGGCCGGTCCCGGCCCCGGCAGGGGGCCGGGCGGCGGATGGGCAGCTGTGCCCGGTGCCCCGGTCGCGCCCCGGGGGGGCTGGACCCTCCGGAGGCCCGGGGGCACTGGGAGGCGCATGCGAGGGCCCTGGGGCCGGGGGGGCGCCAGGGGCGGCAGGGCTGGGCCCGGGGGCGCCGAGGGGCCCGGCATGGGGACCTGGGCGGGCAGGGCGCCCGGAGGTGCGCCGGCCATCACGTAGGCACACATGGTGCCCGCATGCAGGAGCAGGGAGGTCCCAATGTCGTGGGACCTGTCCATCTTTGCACTGTGCTCCCGCACCATGCCCTGTATGTCCTGCCGGAGGCCCCTGAGCAGCCCCTGCTGCCGCTGGTGCTCCCGGCGCTCCCGCCTCCGCTCCAGGCGCACCTCCGCCTCCAGCCGGCGGTCTGTCTCCAGGGCCTTCTCCATGGACCGCTCTATGGCCGCCTCCATGCGGTCCACGGAGGCGATCATGCGCTCCCCCTGTTCCTCCGCCCTGCGGACGATGTCCTCCGCTTGCTCCTCCCTGCGCCTGCGGACCCGCGCCCGGTACTCCCGCATCCGCTGGGCTGGGGCCGCGGCCGGCGGAGGCGCCGCGCGCGGGGGCTGCCCTGTGGAAATGGGCGGGTGGGTCAGTGCAGGGCCCTGTCCCCTAGCGGGGTCGGGTCCCGGGGCCCCCTGCCCCCCCTCCCCCACTGAGGCCAGAGGCCCCCCTGGGCTGGCGCCCGGGGGGCCCTCCCGCAATCCCAGCCCTCCCGCCTTACCTGGGTCCGGCACCTGCTCTCCTGTGCCCTCCGCGGGGGCCTGCACCGTCTCGCTGGCCCGGTCCTGGGGCTCCCCATGTCCTGCGGGCGGGAGAGGGGGGAGCGGGTGAAGGGGGCTGGTTGTGGCCCCTGCAGCAGGGCCCCCACCCCCGCCCCTGCCACCGGCCCCCTGGTCGTGCCCCCCCCTGCCCTGGGGGCCCGCTTACCCTCTATGTCCGTCTCCGAGCCTTCGGAGCCCGGCGCCTCACCCTGGGAGTGCTCCCCCTGGGACCACTGGCTGAGGGTGGTGAAGGTGCCGACCTCCGACTCCGCCTGGCCGGCCCGGCGTTGGGATGTCTCCGGGCTGCTGCTGGGGGGGGGCCTTGGGGCTTCTGCGGGTCCCGGGTGGTCCTCCTGGGGGTGGGGGTCCCCTGAGCTCGTGTCTACCGGGCGGGCGGCGAGGGGAGGGGGTACCTCGGCCCGCTCCCTGCCCTGGACCACAGCGCTGCCCACCAGGCGTGGGGCAACTATGGAGCCCTTCATGTGAAGGATGCGGTCCAGGGCATCGTAGTAGGGGGCGGTGCGGGCCCCGTGGCCGGAGCGGCTGTTATTGTCCTTGAGGGCCTTGTACCCCCTCTTGAGCTCCTTGGCCTTTGAGCGACACTGGTTGACAGTGCGCTCGTGCCCCGCCGCCTCCATGTCGCGCACGATGTCCCGGTAGACATGCTCGTTGCGCTGGTTTATTGCGAGCTCCAGCTGGTACTCTAGGGTCCCCCAGATCCGTATGAAGTCCCGGGTCTCCTGGAGGCCCCACTGTCCCCCTCTGTGGTAGGCCTTCCTCCGGCTGGGCCCCTGCTGTTCCTCCTCCTGGTCCAGCTCTTGCTGCACCTGCCTCTGCTCCTCCTCCACCTCCTCCTGGGGGTGCGCCTCCGGGCGCCCGGGGCCGGGCTCCTCCTGGGGCTCGTCCGCCCGGGCCGACTTTCGTGTCTGGGGGGGGAAAGGGGGTGGTTGGTTGCTGGGTGAGGGTGTGGCCCCTCTCGGGGGCCCCCTGCCCCCCTGCCCTCCGCCCGGGGTCCCCCCGGCCCCCCCCGGGGGTCCACCCGTGCCCCCTGTTCCCCTCCCGGTGGGTGCCCTTACCCTTTTCCTGGGTGCCTCCTGTGGTCCCGTTCCGGCCGCTGTCCCCGGGGCGGCGCGACCCGGCTTCAGCTGTGGGTGTTGTTCCCGGGGCGCCTCCCTGGTCGGGTGCTCCCGTGTGCGCCCTTCCTGCGCCTGTGCCTCCTCCGCCTGCATCGCTGGGCCTGCCTGTACCTCCTCCGCCGCCTGTCCCGCCGCTGTCGCTGTCTCTGCCTCCGCTCTCTTCCGCTTCCCTCCTCGCTCCATCCCGCCACGCTTGCTTGCTGCTGCTCTCGCTTTAAATCTCCCTCCGGTGTTTGTGTTGATGCTGGTTGCCTGGCAGCGACGCTGCGTGCCTCGTCCCCGGCTGGGGCTCTTTTTTTTTGGTTCCGCTGGGGGATTGGCGTCCAGACGTTACTTTTGCTTGGTTCCCTGTGGGGGTTCGTTTGACCACGCTTCCCGGGACCTTCCCCCGGCTAGCCCGGGAAGCGTGGTTGAACCCGACCCCATGTGGGTATTGAGCGTGATGAACATCTGGCACGCGCCGTTCAGACGTTCAGGGCCCTTTGGCCCCACGGGGGGGTTGAGCGTGGTTCAGTGTGGTTCAGCGTGATCTCGTAACGTCTGAAATCACCCCATGATGCATGATCTCATTGCACCAAAACCTATGCAGTCATTGCTCAGAACAGATCCATTATAATAGTCTGTTTGATTTTTTTTCCATAGAATTATGGAAGTGTAGGGTTGGAAGGTACCTCAAGAGCCAACTAATCCAGCTCCCTGCTGTAAGCAGGACATCCTCAACTAAAATGCTCTGACAGATGGGTTTTGAAAACATCCAAGGAGAGAGATTCCACAACTGCCCAAGGCAATTTGTTCCATTGCTTGACAGTTCTTTGGGAAGTTGTTATTTGGGAACTTACTGTTTAAGTAACTAGTTGAAAATAAGTCCACAATTTTTCATGTTTGTATACCTTCCATTATACATTTTATGAACCATGCAAACTTTAACTAATTGAGCTCAAATGAATTCAACTAGACAAAGTCAAGTGAATTTGAACTATGGTGAGGTTCTTAAGAATTGCACATTTGAATATTCATCAATCTGATCTCGTTTATACAAATTTTAGAGGTTTTTATGTTCTTAATTTTTTTTGTTATTTTTCTTAAATTACTCACCTTAAGCCCTTGGTATAGGGTGGACTGTATAGTTAAATAAATATATTTAATGTAATGGATAAGTGCACAGTACTTCACCAGGAGGTAGAGGGGGACCCCAGATCTAGTCTCGCCTTAGCTAGAAACTCACTGAGTGACCTGGGCCAGTCACATTATTCTCTCAGCCTAACCTACCTCACAAGGTTGTTGTGAGAATTTAAAAAAGGTTGTTCTATGTAAAGTGCTCCGAGTGCCAAGGCAGGGAATTGCTATATAAAAATAAAGATTATTATTTATTATTATTTTATTTTATACTCTATTTTATGAACAAATTCCCTATTTGTTCAACTGCAAGCATACTATTAGGCCCTTTTGAAATGAGACACATTCACTCATGCAAGCCTATGCAGTGGATATGAGTGAGTGCGTCCCGTTTGAAAGCAGCGGTCGGTGGGTGGGCAGGCGTGGGCGCTCCCGCATAACATGCACCTCCACCCATCTCTATTCATCGTCCGTACACGTTGCTCTGTGAGGGATCATGCGTGGGGATGGGTGTGTGCCTGTGTGCACCTGCACACACACCCTGCACTGCCCCCGCAGCAGCATGCTCATGGACTACCTCCTGCCCCAGCCACCACGGCATGGCCTGTTTTTAAAAGGGCCTTAGTGATGTTGGGGGTTTGGTCCAGGTAACCCATCAATGTTTAAATAAATAATTTAATTTTTTTAACTATGGGGTGCAATTTATTTCTTCCAAATTCCCTTCCTTACAAACAAAGATTAAAAAATTAAAAACCAATATAAGCAGAAGACACCACTGAGGGATCATGCACACAACACTCAGAGAGGGTAGTGACAGAAACCCACATTCTGAGTGTTGTGTAAAATCCTTGCCACTTCCTGTGCTCCTTGGGTGGTTGTTCTCTGCCACCCAAGAGTATGCTTGTGAGGATCTAACTGTAGCAATAAGTAATGGTAATGTTTGAATGAACTAACCTGGCAGAAGTTTCAGTTCCTGATGCATAATTTCCTGTTTTACTTCTTATTTCCAAGTGACTGTAGAGGTGTGGTCAAGGAGTTCTGGAGAGAAGGTACTTCTCTCTCGGCTTCTTGCTCTGTGCTACTTCTGAAAAATTGTGTGCAGGAATATGGTTTTTTTGCATTGTGGGAAATACTGCAAGGGCGTGGGCAGTGAAATGCAAGGGTATCAGCAGCTGTGTGAATGCGTAGCTATTTGATAAGACAAACACAGATTAACCGAGTTTGCAAGGAGAAAGGGTGTTGTGTGAATGAACCCTGAGAAAATGACCAGGTGATGGCTGCACGTGGATTCCACTTTGTCCCTAAAGTACTGTGCAACAAGAATACGTGAGCACCATGATCAGAATAGAAACTTGAATATTCTGTATTTGAAATCCATTTATCTCTCAAACAATCTTTGAGTTGCTGTGTTTAGGCTTATCCGAGGTTGCTTTTTATATGTCAGCTTTTGCTAATCCTTCAGTCAAGTACATATTCACTTTCCATGTCAGCTGTCCAAATCATTGCAAGTGTACATCTTCTAAACCCAAATAGTCTGTAGAGGGATCTGGTTGGTTATTTCCCTCCCCCCAAATTTGAATTTCTATAAGGGTAACAAGTAAATTATATAAGATGAGAAGACAATTAAATACCAACCTATTGTTTTGATATCAGGAAGGAGTGTATTATTTACATGGTATGGGTGTTTTTAATTGTCCATTCAAAACCCTAATCTTTTAGATAAAATTAACGCTCATTTAACCATACTTTTCCAAAAATTGTCAGTTTCCAATTATAGTTGAGTACATTAAAAATTGTGTGAGGTGCTTCCAGTGCGATTTTTTCAGAGAGAAAAAAAATTCTGTTGTTAAGGTCAACCCAGAACAAGCAACAACAGTTACAATCCCAACACATATGAGATGGATTAGCTATTTCAGAGTTGCATCCAGCACACAGTTGACTCGGTGGCACCTATTTTGATTATCAGAAGGGGCACAGGGCAATACATTCTCCATAAGATTTTCTGACATGGCATGGAATTCTGGAAATTCAAGGTCTGAAAGAATGGCTCATCAAGACTTTAGAAAGGTGGAACTATTTGAGAAGTGCAGAAATGATCAAAGATCAGAGCTTCCATTGAGTAAAGTGATTTGAAGTCTCATCTGTTTTTCTTTATTTGCTTGCTTTTTGTTTTGTTCAAATTGAAACAAAACAAAACAAAACAAAAAAAAGACCCCTCCGTTACTGACATTGAGCTCATGATACAGATACTGGAAATAAGTACTGGGCCTAAATTAGCATCTTTGTTTTCACAATTCTGATTAGTGGGTGAGTATTTATGTTACAGACAAATATTACACAGTTGCTTGTGCTGCTTAACAGAGGCTTTATTGTACAGCTAGTCTCTTACTGTACAGTAACTAAGAGATAAAATCTGTTATTTTCTTTTTCCTTTATTGTCACACAGTTTGAAGACTTGTGCCACATTTTAAAAAGTTTTTAATTGTTCTGACATTCTTCGTCAGATTTGAGAAATAGTGTATATAAGAGCTTGTCTAAACCAAGATCTCATAATGATTGGCTAAGGTATTTAGGTATTTAAATACTTAAATACCTTCGCCAATAATGGCTAAATATCTCAAGATTGGCTAAGGTATTTAGGTATTTAAATACCTAAATACCTTAGCCAATCTCGAGGTATATATGTGCCGTTAAAGAGTGTGCGACTGGAAATATGGTGCGTCTAAAAGCTGCCCACAGCACTTTTACAAGGCACATGATTTCACGGTGCGCGCGGGCAGCACTCGTCTAAATCTCGATATTGAGGTATTTAATTTGCGCCATTAAAGAATGCACGACTGAAAATACGGTGCGTCTAGGCGCATCTAAAAGCTGCCCACGGCACTTTTACAAGGTGTGTGATTTCACGGCGCAAGCAGGTGGCACTCGTCTAAAAGTGGCCTGAGTTCATGGGAAGGGAGCAGAAATAAGTGTATGCATTCAAAGATAGGGAATATATCTATGGCACAGCTCTATGATCCTGACCTTCCTCTTCTTTCTGCCATCCCGAGCACACTGCTTAAATGCCCTGTCCTACAACTCCTATTTGACATGTGGAGCTTGTACTAATTTTCAAAGTCGCCCATGAGAAGGAAATGATTCCCTAACCCTGGACATAGGTGTCAGTTTAAACTAAAAGGCACAATGTAACCAGCATCTTCCATACATGCATAGCAATTGTGACCATCCCTGAAAATAATTTTGTGTCCATAGCGCTGTCCACTATAGGCACAGTGGCTTATGGACAGGTATCCCAGTGTTCAGCTAGGGATTGGAGGTGGAGGGTGGCTGAGTGGTTCTCTCTGACTGCAAGTCATTGCAGGATGACATTGACATCCACAAAGCATTCAGGTCACAGTCTCTTTAATCAGAAATGCTTAATATTCATAAGGCCATGGTCTCCAGGACTAACATCCTCAAAATGTCCACTAAACCCTTCATATTTGCCATCTTCTTTCCCAGAGTAAAAGTAGTGCTGAAACATATATTAAAATTATTATCCATGGTTAACACCCACTATTCTAGTTAGTTTGGTGGTTTTCCAGTAACTAACCAGTTGCTGCAAAGGTCAACTGCCAAACCAGAGTACCACACATTACCATTTACCAAACTGCTGATTACTACATGACCATATAACTGCATTACCATATTTTATTTATTTTAATTTTTTATTTTTATTTCAATTTAATACCCCACCCCTCCTAACATCAAGCAGCCTGGGGCGGCTTACAATATAAAAACACAAATAAAATCCAATATAAAACAATTTTAAAAACTGCCAAAAGGAGGGCGACGTTTAACACCACCACCACCACTCCACCCCACCCCCCTCCACCCTTTTACCCCTATCCCTCACCAAACGCCTGGAGGAACAGCCAGGTCTTACAACTTTTCCGAAAGACGGGAGGAACATAACCTAATGTTACCATTACTACTATAAAATCGGGTCCGGAGGGAGGGCGTTAAACATTTTTAAAATTAGTGATAAATGATAATTCAGTAAACAGTAATGCAGTAAACGTTACTATGTGGTATTGTGGTAAATCGGTAATCTGGTTAGCCAGTCAGATACCAGATATAGTAACAGATACTTGTTTCAGCTCTAGTTCGATACACCTTACACTTCCCTGCCTAGATATCTTTCTTGATCCTCTGATCTGGCTTACTCCAGGATGAACTCTGATGCCCCAGGGCCCAGGGCCAGTTTTGAGACTTTCCCCCACTTCTGTTTAGAGTACCCTGAAGTAAACTTTTAGCCTCTGAACCCTGTCTTTCTCTGGTGGACTTTCCTTTGGGATTTTAGCGCAGTGGAATGTCAACTAGTGACACTTTGTGGAGCTGTCTTACTTTCTACATTATCTTGGCTCAATCAAAAGCCTACTGAAGTCAACAAGAGCCCTTACATTGACTTCAGTGGGCTTTGGATCCAATGCAATATGTCCAATAATCTTGAAAAATACTTAGTAATAAATCTAACAGAGTCATATAATTTTATACGCTTTATCCATGTGTGCTGATCAGATACAAAATTTTACAAGCTGTATCCATGTATGCCTGTGTGCTGATCAGATACAAACTGCTTTTCTATCCACCTCTAACATCTCTATTTTTTTACAGAGGCCTTTGAGTCATTGCTCCGCTTTGCTGAAAACCACACAACTTCCCTTTTTGAAACGGTTTACAGACCTATGTCCAAGGAAGCTGCTGAGCCTGTTAAAGAGCTCTTTACAGACATCTCCCTCTACATTTTGGGGGTTCAGACTACAGTGGAGAGTGCATTTTTACGGTTCTTCGACAGCCTCTTTCCTTTGGTTTACAGTCGACTAATAAACCCAGGAATTATAGATTTATCAGAAGAATATACGGAGTGTCTACGGCTAACACGGCAAGATGTAAATCCTTTTGGACAGTATTCCAAAGAAGTGATAACAGAGCTGTCCAAATCTCTCTGGGCCAGTCGGATGCTCAACCAGGCCCTCAATCTGGGCATTGAAGTGATAAATGCAACTGAACACGCCACTTTTACAAAGGAATGCACTAGAGCACTAGTGAAGATGCAATATTGCCCTCATTGCCAAGGATTGACACTAATCAGACCCTGTGTGGGATATTGTCTAAATGTAATGAGGGGCTGTTTGGCCAGTGTGTCAGAACTGGATGCCCAGTGGAAGGAATATATCGCCACACTGGAATATCTGAGTAATGAAATGACTGGATCTCATGACCTGGAACTGGCACTTCTGGGAATCCGGAATTCAATCAATGAGGCTATCCTGCATGCACAACTTAATGGACCACATCTCTCTGCTACAGTAAGTTTCTGTTCGTTATTTTGAAGTTCCCATTACAACTTCTGTTATTTGATGAATTAACATCTGATTGCTGAGGGGTTGCTTTTGCATGCCATAGCAGTGAACAATGCCTTTGTTCATCTTGAATAAAAGTATCACAGACAATTAGTAGGAAGTTTAGTAGAGTCTGCTTGAAAATGAAAGGAAGAAAATGCTACCTCACAGGGAAGGGATTTGTGTGTGTGTGTGTGTGTTTGTGTGTGAAGCAGATAGCTTTGATGTTTTCTGTGGAGTCTGCTAGATGGAAATATAGAGTGTATCACACGTCATCAATTTACATTGGGACTTCAGTAGAACTAGCAACCTTTACCAGAATTCTCATCCCAGCTGTGTCTCTTTACTGAAGATTTTGTAGCTAGGCACAAAGAAAGATTTCATGATTGCCAATGATGTGCTTTGAGCAAGTGAAATTACAAATGGTGAAAGGTAATTTGTTAATAATGTCTAAAGTATTATCTTTCATTCAAGGATGGCCCTAGCTCTATGAGTACTCTGACCAGAGTAAATATTGTCACTCTCAAGTCCCTTTCCACACCCAGCTCCATGATGATGATGATGATGATGATTTTATTAATTTATATAGCATTTTCAACATTCAAAATGCTTTACCCTAATACACCCTCACAACAAACCCATGCAGTAGGTCATTATTATTCCCATTTTACAGATGGGGAACTGAGACAGAGAGAGTGACTTGCCCAAGGCTATACAGTAAGTTGATGGCTAAGGCAGGATTTGAGACCTGGTCTCCCAAGGTCAATTCCAACACTTGAGCCACCATACTACACTGTGTCACACTGACTCAGTTGTTCCTTGTGTTCATTGAACAGCAAGAGTGCCCCACTTGCAGCACCAAAAAGGCTGGGCCTTGCACTCCAGGAGCTGGAGCTTTTAAGTCAGACAAGAGAGGCGGGTAACTTTTGCTTCCTGCCTAAGCGATCAGTGAGGGACAGAAGTTTTGGAGATGTTGTTTAGCTAACTCTTCTGAGGCTGGAGCCCTAAAGATGGTACACAGTGGTTGTGATCATCACCCATAAAAGTCAATAGGAGCTGAACCATTGATTTCAACGAGGACAGGACTGTACCTGTTTCATTTAGCATACAAGTAGAGCCCGCCCACTGACAGGACCAGACATCCTTCCTGTCCATGGGTGGGCTTGCTTCCTTGCTAAATATCAAGATTTCAGGAAAAGCAGTGATATGGTAGTGTTGTAATTAATAGCAAAAGGATGTAGAATGGAAGGGCAGCAAGAATATTAACGCTATTGTTGAATATACAGTGTTTTGCATCGACTACTAAAAATACGCTGATAGTGGATCCATCTTTTGTTCATGGCAGGATTAGGGAAGCAGAACTAGCCTGCTAGAATTACACAATAAATAATGGCAACACATGACTGACATATCTTCTCATAAAGTGTTGAAGGACTGGACCAGAAATTACTGAAATGACTAATGATGCAGCTGGCTATACTTGTGTGAAGTCCAGCCTGACAGCCAATACCGAGACATGGCAACTGTGCTCAAAGCAGGGATGAGACTAATCTAGGAAAATGCAAACTGATCCCTTGGACTTGTTCTCAGCATAGTTTCCTTTTCATACAAGTGAGAAGAAAATATGCCGTCTGGCTTTGGGAGGTTAATTCTAGGTTAAACTCTGGTTACCATATTATTTGTGGGGGGTGGGTAGAAATAAAGTTTGAAAGGTTACAGAAGGAGAAGGAGTGAAAATTAGAATTTCAAACCAGGATGGTTTGAGTCAGAAGGGAATGCTTCCTTGGAATACCTAAGGGTTTTTATAGATAGATAGATAGATAGATAGATAGATAAGTTGTAGTGCATACTCACAGGCATTATTTATTACAGTGCAGGTTGTCTCAGGTTCAGGATGGAGGCAAAATAGCTCTGAGGATACCTTATATTAGACTTATTTCTGCTGGTGCTGTTGGGCAAGCTTTCAGACCATGCACTGAGCCAGGCATTTTAAAGTCAGAACTACAGACAGGACATTGTAGGGGAGATACATATGAGAGCAATCACATGGGTGGGAAGAGACTGTTATAGAAAAATGGTCACTAATAGGGCTGAAACTTGGTCCTCAGTTTTACTTGGAATTTACTGAGGACCGCCATGTTCCACTAGATTTTGCTGAGTACTGAAGAACTGAGTAATGGCCACAGCACTCATTTCCTTGGAAAGTCCTTGATTGAGGGTAGGAAGGTGGGCAGATGGGCACCATGGGCAGGTAATAGGGCAAGCCGGGGTCAGGAAAGTGGGGAGCAGGGAAGGGGGCCCAACAAACGCACATAAAAGTTGTAGGAGTTGGGTGTGTTGCTGTCTAGGCTCTGTGTCTAGCTGTGGGAGCCAGTCACCCTGCTCTGGATGCTGCCTCCTTTGAATGAGGTAAAGCTCTATGAGAGTACGCTGGGAAATATAGTCCAGCTTGCTCCCAGACAGCATTAGTTCTAATGCTGTCTGGGAGCAAGCTGGCATTTCCCAACATGCTCCCAGAGAGCTTTAGGAGCATGCTTGGAGAAAACATGCTGCTCAAATGAGGGTTTTAGTTCTAAAGCTGTCTGGGAGCAAGCTGGACTATATTTCCCAGCATGCTCCTAGAAAGCTTTACTTCGTTCAATGGAGACAGAATCTAGAGTAGTGCGACCAGCTCCCGTGACTTGAGGTTGTGTCCAGAAAGCAGCCTTTTAGGTGAATCAGTGCTCCCTGCCCCATCTTCCCTGACCCCCACTGGCCTAGTCCCCAACCCCCAACCCTTCCCTGATCTTCACTGCTGACCCTGCTGCCCTGTGCCCCCTTCCTGTACTCAGCCCCTCCGAATTCTGAATATTTTCTGAGGTTCCGAAAAATGGCCTGAACACTCGGAGCTGGTACACAGAACCTTGGAAATACTCGAGAATATTTTTTTTGTTCAATATTCTGAATAGCCCTAGTTACTACCAATTAGCAATTCAGATAATTTAAACAAAATGAAAGGAAAACTGGAGGCAGCAGGCTGGAAGCAGAACTGGAGGCAGCAGGCTGACTGTTACTTACATATTTCTGTACTGGCTTGTGAAGAGTATTTTATTTAGTTCATTGTTTTGGGTATCCAGTAGATGTGATTTTATAGATTTAAATAACGCTGCTCCCAAATTAGTGGATTTTAGCCAAGTTTGTGATCATTGGGGTCATGACTCTTTTTTGATTATAATCTGCAGTTGGTAGCATTGTTTTCCCGAGTAACAGTATACTTCAACTGCTCTCTGTGACCTCCAATGGTGCGCTCAGAAGATCTTCTATTAAGGAGAGATAGACTGGCTTCATAGCCAAATGTTGTAGCATTTTTATCAGGGTAACAAGCAGTGTGCTTGAGCCCAAGAGTTTCCTTTGATTTCCATATGATTAGGCTGTAGGGTGCTGTATGCTAAAATAAACACCCCTGTCAGTGATAGCTGGTGCTAAAAAAATTTGGTGGTGTTGTGAGCAAGCACAGAACAGAGTTTGCTAGCAGATGCAAGGACAAGTGCACCCCCCGCCCCAATCCATGGTGGGGGGAATTTGTCGCGCCAACCCCTCTGCAAAGAGGCGGGATGTCTGAGCTTGCAATCCCCTGCTGCAGGGAGCTGCAAGCTGTGGCCGTGCTAGGAGGGGTTGCCCAGGAAACCCCTGCTGAATGGCGCGAAGGCAAGCACCAGTGATTGGTGCCTCTGCCCCACGTGGGGGTGGAGCCACCGCGTGTTTCCTCGCTTCCCTGCTCAGTCCAGGATGAGCAGGGAAGCAAGCAGCACCCACCCTCCCGCCCTTCATACTGTGGTGTCGACCGGTTGCATTAGATGGGCCAGGAAGGAATTTTTGGCAATGAGTTTTGGCCTGGTGGCCCTCTTGTTTTTTCGTCTTCCTTACATTATGGGGTAACTTGGCTGGCCATTAGAATGGGTGTCTGCTTGAGGATGTTTTTTCTTTATAGTTGTTATTACAAATTGTTGCACCCTTTGCGGGGGTCCAGTATCTGTTTGGATTTTAGCTTGAGATAAGATAGGAGTCATCTCCATAAGAGGTGGGGAAGCCACGCATACCGCAATAGCAGGGTATGGCAAGCTGGGTGTGACTCCCTGGGAAGGGTGACCTACGAGGGTGGCAGAGACATATATGGTCCCCAACCTGTGGCGCACCTTCCCCTTACTCAGGTCCTGGTGGACCATGTCCCCTTTGTCTGTGGACAGTGATTGACAAAGGGGAGACATTCTAGTTTTGGGGAGAGGCATCGAGGGTATATCAAGACACACACACACACCCGCAGTTGTATGTTAGCACGCGGTGCTGTTTTGATACTGGATCCGGATCGCACTAGGCAATGTCACACACACACACCCCGCCCGTATTCAGTTGATTTGGATTAATAAAGGGTGCGGCCACATTAAATCTATACAATGGCGTCCTGTCTCTTATTTCTGCGTCAACAAAGTCCTATTGGTTGAGTGCACAAATGGCTGATCCATCTTTAGCCCTTCTCTGCATTCTACCCACAGCACTGTGCTTCGGAGCTCTGAGCACTACACAAACCTTTGCAGCTGCTAGCAAGCTCCATTCTATGCCTGCTCACAGATGCCAAGCACTAGGG
This sequence comes from Sphenodon punctatus, assembly GCA_003113815.1. NCBI lineage: Eukaryota > Metazoa > Chordata > Lepidosauria > Sphenodontia > Sphenodontidae > Sphenodon > Sphenodon punctatus. The sequence goes on from QEPC01010495.1 coordinate 761,512, forward strand.
GTGGGTGTCCGGAGGAAATTATGGATCCGTATCCGTAATTTAAATTCCGTATTTAATTAGGGATCCATATTGTAGATTCCTATTTAAATCAGTTTAAAATTTTAAATAATTAAAAAATAACTGCACATATGCAAATTGGCCACTGAACCATTCTGTGCATGTGCAGCCTTTTCCAAAACGGCGGTTGCAGTGTCATTGCCATTTTGGAAAAGGGCAGCTGGTCTGCACACGCACAAAATGGGCAGTGCACATGTGCAGACTGGCCATCCTTTTCCAAAATGGTAGCGACATTGTTGCTGCCACTTCGAAAAAGGCTGTGCATGTGCAGAATGGTCTATTAGCGATTTTGCACATGTGTAGTTATTTTTCTTTGTATTTATAGATTTTAAAACTGAACCACAACATGCCTGGGATCTCGTAGAATCTGACACATATTTTTTTTATTCCTTATTGTGGGAAGTGGATATGTGTATGGACAATCATCAGTTTGGTGGTAGTAATTTTTTATAAAAGCCACCATTGTTTTGTGATTTGGTTTTTATTTGTATGTACAATAAATGATTTTAATGTATACTCATATATTATTGCTCCTTCCCGGCATATTTATGTAGCAGCTTTGTGCGCATTTATATATATATACATAGATTTTTGTTTTGCCATCCTACTTGCTGGCATTGTGTTTTTTGCACCTTCTGGTTCAGTACAGATTGATACAGATTAATCCCTAACTGCCCGTTACGAGTAGTTACGGATTAATCCAGATTTGTGATATCTATTCTTACCAAGCACAGGCTGCTGTACTATTGGTTGAGTGCAGAGAGGGCTAACTGATCATTGGACTAAAATGGTTTCCATTTTCATATGCATGGAGATTGTTTGCATTCTTTGAATGGTATGTGGAAATTCAACATATTTTTGTGATGAATCTCCACATATCCATCGTTTCAGTTACTCTGGATCAATATCTCTGTCTACTCTGCTACTTCAGTTATTTTGGCTCAGTCATTTACATAATTTTGGCCATTGCGCATCACATCAGCCAAAATAAAATACCAAAATGACTAAAGTGATTGAACTGAAATACCAAAATAAACGAACTGGAATAACAGAAATGGATCTCCAATGAAGCAGGAATGCGGTTGATTTTCATTTTGTTGGACCTGGATCAGGTAAATCCATCTGGTACTGTATTAACCAAAAAAATCAATTTCAGTCCTAATTGCTCTTTTGTCCTTTTGTGTGCTGTACCCACTGCACTGTGCTCAGGGTGTGTGAGCAAGTGCAGAATGGAGTTTGCTCATACCTGCCCTAAGCAACCTAGGGCTGCCCTGGATCTAGCCATGTCCATTAGAGTTATCGGGGAGCAGCAACAGGACACCTTCAGTTCATCCATAGGGCCAGGATTTTTCTATTGGGACAGACTCCCAATAACCCCATTGGACAGGCACTGACCCTTGTCCCACTTGAAAAACAAATTGTTTTCCATGTCAGATGCATTCCACTTACTCATCCTGAGAGACAATGATTATGGCACATCACAGAGAGAGAGAGAGAGAGAGAGAGAGCAACTATATGGTAGATGGGTTTTCTCCTAAATTACAGGTTTAAATTCAGAGATTTACATGGGCTGAAATGGGTGGATGGATGTAGGAGCCAAATTTGACAAATTGACAGTTTTCAGAAAAGAATAGCATGACATGTACGTTGTATTTGCTGTAGGATATATGATGTTAAAACTTCCTGCTTGAATAGCATATTGTGTTGCATCATAATCTGGACCTGTGTTCACTGTGGTTTTTGCCTCATTGCCAGCAATAGAAAAAACACAGTGAACATGGATTCCTGATTCATATTCAAGGTAGTGGGGTGCTGTAGCTTTTTGCTTATTGGTAGGAGTCAAAATATACATTTTGCCTTTGACTTGAAGAGAAGCACAGCTGGACCTAAGATGTCTTTCAGGTTGAAAAAGTTCCTGTTAATCCTTTTCTGAGTATTTCATCAGAATCATGTTTGTCTTCTTTTAATTAAATCTTGACTATTTGCCTTCTAGGTCCAAAATGAAACTCAGCCAGAGCTATTGTCTTTGAAACTGCATGCAATTCTTTAGTCTTCCTTTTAAAGATCTTTTCAATTCATTTCCCCCTCAGTAGCAGACACCCTTATGTACAAAGAAGACTGTGTATTCTTGTCTTTATTATCTTAAGGCCTGGTTGTCCAGTTAACAGAAGGTTATTTGGTGTTTGAAGATGAAATATATGCTGCTATCTCCGTCTTTTGAGATGTCAGATTCCTGTAGGGGAAGATTATATTTCTGAGTCCAAATACATCCTGGCATTTTGAAGAAGCATTTAAATTGATATTGATTTTAAACTTTTCTGATGAGTTCCAGGGGATAACCATTATTTAGTAGGGGTGG
>QEPC01010495.1:764815-779398 GCA_003113815.1 Sphenodon punctatus
TTTTTTTTACATTGCGGCCATTCATTTGAATGGCCGCAATGTAAAAAATCCGGTACGGGGGGAATCCAGCAATTTACCCGGATTACTGCCGGTACACCCAATACCGGCAGTATCGGATACCGGTAGATCTGGTAGTCCCACCCCTACTTTAGTAGAATGGATCCAGTTATGCTGTATTGCCTTTAGTTGGGCTTCAGAATGCAATGAGTCAATGGAAAAGGTTCTTCCTTTGATTTTAGGGTTTTCAGCTTTGTGATGATTTGCTAGATTTTGAGGCCTGATCCACAGACTCTCTTATACTGTCATGAAAGTATTGACAGCTGGCATATGCATTATTTGCTTTCAAATACATACATTAATACAGAAAGATGATGCATATAACCATCTATTTGTCGACACCCCCCCAAATGAGACACAGACCACGGTTGGATTTAAAACTGGGCGCACTCTTTATTTCACATCATCGCATAATGCAGGTGGGGTAATTGCACAAGCAATTCGGATCCAGTATGCTAGCTAATTTATAACTTATTAACTCAAGTACTGACCTGGTAGTGCCATCCAGTTTCAGTACCATTAACAAAAAATCTTCCCCCTTCGACAGTTCTCTGGCTGTGGCCAAACAGGGGAAAACAGGCCCAACTCTGGGCACGAGTAAGGCAGTCAGTGCCTGCAAGATCAGTGGACAGCACATGTTCTTACTAACCCCGCTAAGCCACACCTCCCAGGGTCATGACCCCAGTGCATACTGTGCCCGCATTACAGTAGGTGTCACTTCCCCATCTCTTACGGAGATGACTCTTCCTATCCTATCAATTCTTATTTAGCCTACCCTAGCATACTGGCCCCCTGCCACACAGGGGGAGATCAACCGCTCTCCCCCGACCTCCACCACCTATTACACCAATAAGTTCCTCAGGTGCTCAGCCACCCCTGCCAGATACATCTCATTCCCTGCCGCTGACAGGTGAACTCCGTCCCTTCGAAACAGATCGATTCGATCGTAAGCTATGTCTCTAATGACAAACTCACACCCATTTCACTATCTCCCGATTAATGTTCCTCCTATTTCTAACAACTTGCCCTGGTTTAACTGCTTTCACCCATGTAATCCTAGGTATAAATTAGATCCAAACTATATGAACTCCCCGGAACAATTGTTTAACAGTAAACAAATCCTCCTTAATCCTTATTATTATGTTAACCCCTTTCCTTTCTGTGAGATCATTTTCACCCAAATGAATAACTATAATATGTGGTGTCAGCATTCTGACAAGGCTTCTCAATACTGGGAGTAGCTGACTCCATCTCATCCCACTCTTTCCTATCCATTGAATTTTTACCATGCCTTCCAATCCCAACTGTAATCCCCAGGCAGTCCTTGCTGCAGCTCTGCTGGCCCACTTCACCAAGCTGTGACCCACAATCCAGATCGTTCGCCTTGGTTTCCCTGTGGGTCGGGGTCCTGGTAGAACAAAACACAATTATTCATTCCTGTTAAGTTCTAACATATTTTTTATATGCCCCTGACCTCCATCTCCCTACTGCCTTTATGGCTTCCTCGGGTAAACCAGCTGCCGCTTCTGTCATCACTGCCCCAATTCTAAATGAGTGTGAGCCAAACGCCCGTGGCGCCAGTCCAATACTAGTCAACGCTGCCCTGAGCACTGCATTATATTGGTAACTTCTATGGGGGGCCAATGACTTATGAATGAATAGACATCCAGGGCATCGCGGACGCACATCCAGATACAACCTCATCTGTTCTACTGGGCATATCTCCTTGGGCCCACTTCCAAACAGTTGCACAGTTTGGCCCCTCCTCATCTAGTCTGCCTTGGAACATTGGAGTTGTAATTGTAAGCAGTGCCCTGTCCATTCCACGTCTTCCATGGCCAGGGCCCGACTAGAATTGTCTGTTCGTAATCTGGCAACTACTTCACTGATCCTGAATCCCCCAAAATATGTTATAACATATGCTGTAGTGAACAATTGCATCTCATACCCATACCGACACACACCCGGGAGATTCCCCACTATTCGAACGAGGATGGGTGTTGTTATTGGTGCCCTCTCCTCCTTTAGGCTGGGTGTCCTAGTGGCCCTGGCCCAACTCTCGAACATGTGCCTCAGGTAGAAGCCTTTGATGGGTGATAGGAAGCCTTTCAGTCTGCTCACAAAGGTTAAAGCCGCTATTTTTCCGGCTATGGTTCCCCTTGCTAACCCTCTTTTGTGCAGGGCCATTGCAAATTGTATGACCTCTGGCTCCCCAATGGGGAATCCTGTCCCCCATCCTCTTTATTCCCTGAATGACTGAAACTCCCGAAAGGCCTTACCGTAGGCTGCCGGGGTCCTGAGGCCAGGGATCCCTGTACGATGGTCTGTAATTCTACCTCCCAAGGTTCCACACCCCAGGCGGTAGAGGGTCCTCCAACTCTCTGGTGCCATTTCCCAGAATCAGTCCATCTGAAACCGAGAAAGGTCATCGACTATCCCATTGTCAATACCTGGCACATGCCATGCTGTAAACAAGATATTATCCTTCAGGCATTTTCCTACCATGGCTCGTGTCACAGAGAAACGTAGGGTCACACATGTGTAACATGGGACTACATGTAGACTACAAGTCTGGTAAATATGTAATGCCAAAGGTTCCACATGTAGGTAATGTTACAATACATGTAGACTACAAGTCTGACAAATATGTAATACAAAAGTTTCCCCATGTACGAAAGGCCAGCAAGCAACTAGGCTGGAGGAGAGAGACAGGATTTTGCTCTCTAAGACCCAGGGCCCAGTCGTTTACACCAAAGGACTGAGAGAAGCTTATGGAACTTTATAGGGTAAGATTAATTTAGGAATTCAACCAGTATAAGTTAGGAATGCATTATGTTTACCTTTCATTTCTAATAACCACTCTGTATCAACTATCTTGCTTATGTAATCAATAAACTTACTTCTTATATTTATAAAGAAGTGTCTGTGTCTAACACTGGAACACAAGTGAGCTACAAGAGCCCTCATGCTCTTGCGAACCCAGAGAGTAAAGAGTCTGTAAATGGGAAGGATCGGGCCCTTGTGTGACAAAGGAGTTTCATTGTGGCACACTTGAATTAGCCAGAGAAAAAAACTAGTTCAAGAGAACTGTGCGCAAGGGAAACTGAGTCACTCAAACCGGTAAAGTGGGGGTGCGGACCCCCAAACCCATGACAGCTCGCACCAAGACCATGACCCGAGGAGAGCGTGATGACAGGGTGTTAATCACATGAACCACCGTCAAGTTGTTGCACCAAAACAGTACTGTGCGGTTGGCAAATCGCCTGGCCCATATCATTACCGCTATGACAATGGGGAATAACTCCAGGAAGGCTAGGTCCCTGGTAATCCCTGTCTCCCGCCATTCCCAAGGCCATGGCGCCACACACCAGTGTCCCTGAAAGTAAAACCCAAAGCCTATTCCTCCCGCAGCATCCGAATGCACCTGCAAGTCTGTCCTCAGCAGCCACCTCTCTCTCCAAAAGCTCACTCCATTGTACCCATCCAAAAACTCCAGCCATGTCTCCAAATCCTGCTTCATCTCCCTTGTGACTCTTATCCTGAAATGGGGCGGTAACTCACCCCTCAGCTTACTGTAAAGTCTAGACAAAAAAGCCCGTCCCGGTGCCACTACTCTACAGACAAATATGAGGGTTCCTACCAGGGACTGCAATGCCCTCACTGTGACTTTGCAGGCCGCCATACGCTCCCTAATTTTACTCCTGATCCTTTCCAGTTTTTCTTCGGGTAATCTCGACAATTTCAATTGTGTGTCTAATTCAATGCCCAGGTAGGTGAGTCTGGTGGCTGGCCCTTCGGTCTTTTCCGGTGCTAAAGGCACCCCTAACTCCTTGGCCACCTCCTGAAACAACTTCAAGGCTGCCGCACAGTCCCCACTTTTTGGCGAGCCTATTATCAAGAAATCAACCAGGTATTTTGTCACATCCTCGGACTCCAATCATTGTCTGAACACCCACTCCACGAGTGAACTAAAACGCTCAAATGCAGAACAGGATACAGAGCACCCCATAGGCATGGGCCGATCGTAATAGTAGTTGCCTTCAAAATAGAAGCCTAACAGATGGAAACTGCTGGGGTGTACTGGTAGCAAGCGAAACGCCGATTTCAGCGCACCCTGCCCCATTGCCTTTGCCTTTTCCACCGCTACGTCAAATGACGCATACTTTATGGTAGCCAATTCTTTTGGAATTGCGTCATTTACTGAGCATCCCTGGGGGGTGTGACAAATGGTGGATCATTCAGAATTCCCCTTCCACCTTCTTAGGTACAATTCCCAAAGGGGACAGAACCAAATCTTCCATGGGAGGGCATGTGAAAGGGCCTGCCACCCTTCCTTCCTTCACTTTGTTTGCTATTTTTGTTCTTACTATCTCCTCCCGCCCCTCAATGGACTTAAGGTTCCATACCACCTTGACAAACGGGGCCAGCTGGGATCAGAAAACCTTGTCTGAACCCTTCCACCACATATTCCACTTCCTTCCTATAAGGGTGACCCTGGAGTGCTCTCTCGAGATGGTCAATTTTATTTAGTGTCGGCTCCTTTTGCAGGGTGGGCACCTGGGGAAGTTTCACGGCCTCCATTTCTATTTCCTCCCCCTTGGCCATATTGCCTCTTATTGTCCTTTTTTTTGGCCCGTAAGCACGTTTTTTCCGGGTGTCCCCCTCCACAACTGGAGCATCTGTGGCGAAACCAGCACGATGTTCGGTTGCAGCGACCCACCTTGTTATGTTCTCAGCACGGGCTGGGCCCTCCCTGACTCCATCTCTGGTTGTCCCCACGAAATGTGTCATTCACGGGTGCCACCCCTCCCCACACCAGTGGGCGGCCACTATCTGCTTGAGGGGCATTTGTGGCATCAATCATGCCATAAGTCTGGTGCATGAACATCCCATTTCAAACCTGGCGTGTTCGCTGCTCTATGGCAAAATGCTTCGTCATACCGAAACCACGCCCTGGGTGGGCCCGTGCTATGTGCCCTGCGGATGATATCCGCATATTGTGGAGCTCCAAGCCCCTCCCTGGGTCCGTCTGCATTATTACCCCCATATATACCACAAATGCCGACATCCAGTTGTCCCAATTCCGATAAGCTTTGGGGCACCTATATTTCTCTTTGTCCCTTCCTTCCTCCTGTTCCGTATGATCCAATATTGGATCACTGAACAGTAGGGCATACAGGTCGACATATTCACCCCACCAAATTTTCTCTTTTGTGGCTTGCGATAAGTGGTTTCCGAATGGGGCTGCCACGTTCGCTATAGCTCCCCCGGGTGGGCGGGTAACCTTTGTTCCTCCTGCTACCCCAGGCTGTTGGACCGTACTTACCCCCGCATTAGCAGGGTCTGGGGCTGAGACCTGCGGTGCTGTTCCACCCTGAATGGCCCCTTTTTTCCGCTCGACTCACCTGGGCCCCCCTTTGGTGCAACGGCTGGCATCACCCATGCCCATTCCCTGTTTACCTTCATGAACTGAGGCTCCTGTTCCTGCAGAACTTGCGGAGTTTCCCCTGCTCCCCCTTCAGTATTGCTCTCCATAGGGGCTCCTCTTCCCCCCCAGCGTTTCTACTAGGCCGCTCCCAGTTGCCGCACTGGCTTGCTGCCTCACCTCCCTCGCGTGCACCTCATCCCGCAGACCCGGCTCACCTTGTACCGGCTCGATCCGAGCCCCCTGCCACTCCAGGCCCTGATGCCTCTCCCCCTTGGGCGTTCACTTGTGCCCCTTCGCAGCTCGCTCTCGAGGACGAGGATCCGCCTCCACATTTCCTGGTCTGCGGGTTCTCCGTGCTCCACCAGTTCCTCTAGTCTCCTTCTACTCACTGGCGGGCTGTCTTCGCGCTGTGGCTATACGACTCTGGGCTACCCTTGCCTGTATGCCTGCTCTCTGCATCCTCACTGCGCTACCTGGTCAAACTGAGATACCCTTTGTGTCCTCTGCCAATGATACTGGCCTAACCCTGGCACCCCTACCGGGTCCCTAATCCCTTCGTCTTGCCCACTCTGCCATAGGCCAAGGGCCTGTTCCCACTGGTACAAGGCTTGCATCAATGGCCCCCTACTGTCTCTCCTGGCTGGGCCTACTGGTACATCTCTCTTGTCTCGGCCCCCTGCTGGCCGCATGTAAATGTCTCCCTACTATCTCGCCTGGCTGAGCCTGATCGTCCCTCACTCCTTGCATCAGCCCCCTGCTGGCCGCTTGTAATTGGCCCCCTACTGTCTTGCCTGGCTGGGCCTGCTCGTTAGGAATGGGCGAACACAGTTCAGAAGTTCGGAGTTCGGGCTGAAGTCAACCAGTTCGGTCGACCGAACCAAACTTCTGAACCAAACTCAAATTTTGAGCCGAACCGAACCGAATTTCCGAACTTGGCTCTGTTCGCCCATCCCTGAAAGACAATATTCCATTCATTTCAATGGGGTTTGAATTTCCGAACTTTGTTCAGAAGTTCGGAGTTCGGACCAAACTTGAATAGTTCGGTCGACCGAACCGAACTTCTGAACTGAACTCGAATTTTGAAACGAAACGAATTTCCGAACTCAGTTCTGTTCGCCCATCCCTACTGCTCGTCCCTCACTCCTTGCATCAGCCCCCTGCTGGCCGCTTGTAATTGGCCCCCTAATGTCTTGCCTGGCTGGGCCTGCTCGTCCCTTTCTCTCTGTATCAGCCCCCTCCTGGCCCCTTGGGAATTGCAAGCTTGTCCTTTCACTTTCCTCACCACATCTACTCAGTCCCGCTTGGGAGAATATCTTGCTCCTGCTCAGGCCGGTAAGGTCCTCAACCTCCCTAAACCGCGCTGGGAGGTTAACCACCCTTGTGCCCTGACGCACTGACGCCTGTTGTGGCTGGCCCCTGATCTTGGGCCCTTCTGCCTGAGACCTCATTATGTCTGGTCCCTCTGTGTCCCCCGTTCCCCCGGGTTTGCCCACTGCCCCTGCGGGACTGCAGGTCCTACAGCTCTAGTAGCTCTTTGCCCCACCCCAGGCTCTTGCCCAGCGGAGAGGCACCTCTGATTCCTATCGGCAGGGGGAAGCATGTGGGCCCACATCATTACCTCGCACGTGGTGAGGCATTCCAACATTTCGGCCCTGGAGGGTACCCCCCCTCCCTTCTTCTGGCCTTTGCTCCTGCAGGGGCGCCTCTTCTGCGGGCGTCCTGTCCTACAACGACGCAGGTGCTGTGTTCTTTCGCGCGACTCCCTTTTTCTTTGTCCGCCCCATCTCTCCCGCTTCACAGGCTCTCTATCCTCACAGCACCCAGGCCCGACTCAGCAGCAAGAGGATCTTGCTGCTGTCTCTCAGGCTCTGCCCTGCAAACTGCTGCTTCTCTCGCAGCCTGAGTGGATCAGCCCCTCCTAAAAGGGGCGGAGGCACTCACTTTCAACTCGCAGCTTCCATACGCCTGCGCTCCTGGGGCTTTCTTATGGCAACCTTTCACCAGCAGGGGAGGGTATTCTAGCATGTCCCACCCTGCCTGCAGTGACTTCATCCCTGTGTCTCCTATTCTTCAGGGGGTGCTACAAATGCCCCTTCACCTCTATTTTATTTGCGAAGGGGACTTATTTTCTCTCCATGCAATTTATTTTACTACTTTGGGAAATGGGTACCTTGTATGATTTTAATTTCTTGCTGACTTTATTCTATAGCAAGTATTCTAGCTATGGAAAACTCATTCAGGTACTAAGGCCATTACAAGCAATTTTCACATGCCGGAAAGCTGTCTTATTAAGATACCTTTCCTTTCAGGAACACCTAATAAACCTTTAAAAATAGCTGCAAGTAGGTTAAGCATTAAAATTATGAATTTCTTTTTAACTAACTGGCTACCTGGCAATGAATAATGGAAAGCTGTCTATTTTTACCTTGGTGGGGGAAAGGGTTAAGTAAACCTATAAAGCATTTACAGTACTTTACTCCAGAGAAGTACACTCCACAGTTGCAAAAAAAGAGAGGAATTTTGCATGACTAACATGACTAACCCATATCGAGCTCTTCCATTAAAGCAAAGGCAGTTGCGAGATTTACCTGGATGGCACGTGGGAAAGGTTTCCTTTAAGATCTGAGTCCTTTCTGTCTCTGTAGATTCTTCTATAACATACAGTGCCATTTGTTCAATGATATTGGCTTCCATCCACCTACTTAAGCTAATGTGGGTCAGCTATGGTCTGCAGCACCAGCAATCATAATAATTATTTTCTCTTTTGTCTGATGGAATCTAATTGTTTGTCGTGCTGGAAGGAATCCTGCCTGCCTTGGTGCCAGATATGTAGATCTAGCATTTTGACTCTTGGCAGAACTTTGAGACTTTCCTCTCCCTGTCTTTTTAGCTTTTGTGTTTAGATGCTAAGGCAAGATCTTTTAACACCCTTTACCCAATCAGGCTGTCACATTCCATTCCATCTATTTAATATATTCTTGAAGAAAAGCTCTAGTCCAATGAAATGTACCATTTTAACTCCTTTCTTGTCTCTCCTGTACATGAAGCCAACACAAAAACAATACTCTAAACAACATAGGTTCCTATGAAGTGAATTTTATCGTTTCATACAATGTGGAAAAAAGTCACTCCAGCTAAAGAGCTATTAGAGGTAAAGCAGAATTAAAATGGTTGCTGCTCATGGCTACCTTCAAACTAAACATAATTTGCTTACTCAAGAAGAAGCTCAATTCCTACAGTCACTATGGCTGCTTTTGGACGAACACCACCCACTCGTGCCTGTAACCCTGTAAATGTGCCGCAGGCAGCATTTAGATGCGTCATGGACACGCCGTATTTCCTTTTGTGCATTCTTTAAGAGCGCAAATTAAATACCTTGATATCAAGGTATTTAATTTGCGCTCTTAAAGAATGCACAAAAGGAAATACGGCGCATCTACGACGCGTCTAAACGTTGCCCATGGCACCTTTACAGGGTGCATGATTACAGGCACAAGAAGGCGGCGCTCATCTAAAAGCAGCCTATGCTTAAACAATCCTATTTATGGAAATGATGGCTTGCATTTTTATAACCATTACTGTTCTGCAGAGCACTTATGCATAAGCTTATCTTCATAGCCTCCAGCATTCAATAGAGAAAAATAGGTATACTTTATATCACCTATAATTTACATAAAGTTCATGTGTTTATGGAAACTTGTAATAGCCCAATTACTAACTTCAGGGCTGACCAGGGGCAAAAAAATCATGCCTGTGTGAGAGACTTCGTGTACATACATTTATATGTGCAGGAGTGTCCATGTTAAAACTCAGCCTATTAAAAAAGGGAAAACTTTCAAATGTGTGCATTGGCTTTGGCTTTAAAGTTTTAGTTTTAAGATACTCAGGCGACCAGAGATGGAAGCAGTGATGAACTCTTTCTGTATTCTAAAGAGTCACTGCTCCCTCCTGAATGGGTGTTACCTGTCTTTGTTCTTTGATAGTGGTGCTTATCCCAAGCTTGTTACAATGAGAAATGCCCCTCCTCCCAGCAATGAAGCAACCAGGGATGTTAATCTAAGAGTCACAGCTCTTTCTGGATGGATTAATGAGGTGCTAATTACCCCGTTTGTTTGCTTAATCCAGTACAAACGTTACATTGCTGGGAAGATAACAAAACCTAGTACTGTACTGGGCAAAAAGGTACTGTTGGAGGGTATGTAACTTTAAGAATATGAAAAGGTCCTATTGACTTTAGTGAGACTTAAGGCTGTTCTTAAGCTCCTTGCTGAGTGAGAGCCTATGTGAGTTCCGTTTGCTAATTAGTTACTGAACTAAATGCATTACTTGATTTGGTACTTCCTAGAATGATATAAAATATGAAAATAAGTTGACACTTTCTCTGTTTTTTTGTGGGATAAACCAAGGTCTTCATTGTGAAAAGTTCTCTCAATTTTTTGTAAGTGCTCGCTTCATTCATTCAGATTTAAATGCTACTCTTCCCATTAAAACTGCTTTCTGACAGCTTTGGTGCTAATCATATGAAGAATACAGAGCTCGATTTTCCAGTTCTGTATTCTCCACATGACTGGCGCTAAAACCTGCACACTTTGCTTTTACACATGATGTAAGCTGCATGTCGTTCAACTCTCACAGTTTCTTGCAGAGTCAAGTGAGGTGCATTAATGTGCATCAATGCATGTTGGAAAGTGCTCTAAGACTCAGGGTGACTTACAACCAATAAAAACATCTTTAAAATCCCCTTAACACCTTGCAACCCTTTCCCTAACCCCCACCCCATTCAATCCCACTCAAACCTATCTCTGCCTACCAAGTGCCTGGCCAAACAGAAAGGTTTTGCATTGTTTCTGAAAGATGAGCAGGCTCGGGCTTAGATGAATCTCCAATGGGAGGGACCTCCATAGTTGTGGGGCAGCCACCTCTTTGCGTGTTCTTGTTGTGGAAACCTCATGGGCAGATGTTATCTGCAAGAGGGCAATCCTGGCTGACCTCACAAGCCACGACATGTCTTGAGGGAAGAGGTGGACTTTGAAATACTTGGGACCCAAGCCATTTAGGGTAGAGGTGTGCACCAGGGACCCAAGTCATTATTTTTTTTCATTTTTCATTTTTGTTTTTTAAATATTTTGTTTTCATTTTCATAAATATCAAAATTTTGTTTTTGTTTTTGTTTTTGTTTTTGTTTTTGTTTTCAATTTCCATTGGTCTCAATAGAAAACACATTTTTGGCTGTAACCTTTTTGTTTTTCATTATATTTGGATGAAACATTTTGTGTACCAAATTTCAGAAAGATTGGATAAAGAAATCCAACTTTATAAGCAGTTGAATTATGTTATTTTGAATGAATGAATAAAGTTTATTGTTCCAACCATAGGTTTTGACAAAGATGAACACAATAATTATTAAACAATAAAACCACTAAAATAATCATTTAAAGCAATAGAAACTGATCAGAGGGACATTCATAGTAATAAACATTTATCCACGAGGGAACCTTAATCGGAATTCAGGCATAAGTTCATTTCAAGTAAATCCATTTGATTTCCCTTTTAGCAAGCAAAACATTTGTGCCCCCCGATTGGGTTCTGAGAGAAAGGACAAAAAAATCGTACCAACCGACTAGTATTGGTTCTAATACAGATATCGTCCTGTTAAAGCTGATATCTTATACTGATCTCTTTATATCTTAATATCTTTTTGGTTGATATATCTTTATCCCTGGGATAGGGATGTTCTAAACTTAATCCTAGCTCTTTCTCGGAGAGTAAGTGTGGGAAACTCTTGACCCCTGTGTACTTATCCTGGGACATTCCCAGGCAATCAGTGTATCCAAACATTGGTTTCCTGGTTTACAAATGCTAGTTTTCCAAGGGTCAGTTTATTTTACTTTTAGATTTTATTTTGCTTCTCTGCACCATAAAAGCATGGGCCATAGTTGCCACCTTCTTAATAAGTCCTTGTTCAGGATTAGCTAGTAGATATATTATTTTCATATGTACATACCTCCCTGCACTCCTTTGTACTAGTGGCTGGAGATATTTTGTTCTTACTTCGGCCAGCAATGGACAAAAAAATAGATAGTGAGGTAAGTCGTCAAGGACTGTGGTCCTGCATAAACAGAATCTCAATTTATGAGGAATCTTAGCATACCTACTCTCTAAGACCGCTCTAGGCATAAGCTGAAATCTTAGAAGGGTAAAAGCCCTTCTTAACGTAAAGTTAGTCAGAATTCCCAAATAATATTCTTGCAGATGGAGTTCTTTTATAAATTTGTACCAGGGTGCCACCTTATTTACCCTGCTAGCCTCCAAATCTTTTTGCCTATGAACATCATATAACCGTTGCTTGTACATCTTCTTAGTCTGCTCTGTTGAAAAGGCAGATAAAAAAGGAAGAGATAGACCCATATCATCTGTAAGAGTTCTCAGTTTGGTTTCCCACTTATACTTAGAGACTAAGGCCCTCATTTCAAGCCAACATAGCTTCGGCAATCTTTCCTCTGACATTTGAATTATTTGTTTCCAATACATTATTAATCTAATGTTGACTTGAGGCTCAACAGGGAGGGTCCCAGTTTCTGTCCTCAATAAACATGCAGGTATTCCCAATGGGACACCAACAATTACTCTCAGTAAGTTATTCTGTATAGGTTCAAGGTTACTTCCTACTGAAATTCCCCAAATCTCTGTGCCATATAAAGCTTGTGGAATACTTTTTTGTTTTAGGATAGTTATTGCTGTACTATATAATCTTCCCTCGTTTGTTCTCCAAAACGTAATCACCCCCGTGATAATACTTGCCAACTTCAGCTTTGTGGAATCAATATGATCATGTCAAGTGCAATTTGCATTATATAGCAAACCCAAATATCTATAAGACTTAACTTGTTCTAAAGAATGTGCACCAATAAACCAATTTTTACACTTCCAATATTTGGCAAATACCATTATTTTGGATTTGTCGTAGTTAATTTGCAACTTATGCATATGGAATAATTTCCCAAAGTAATAAGTGATCTACGAAGACCAATTTCAGAGGTTGACAATAGGATCATGTCATCTGTGTAGACAAGGATTCCTGTCTGTCTTTACCTTATAAAGGGTGGGTGATGTTTTTTTTCCTGTAAGTTTGGGACAATATCATTTATCAAAAAATTAAATAAGAAAGGTGCCAGGACGCAACCCTGCTTTACTCCTCTCGTGGTTTCAATGGGATCCGTGAAGTCTCCAGCTGGAGATATTCTCACTTTTATTTGGGTCTTTTGGTAGAGTCTCCTCACCAAAATCAGAAGTCTTTTATCAATATTAGTCTTTCCTAGTTTATCCCACAGAACCTATTAACCATATCAAATGCTGCCTTCAAATCTATGAAGGCAGCATATAATTTTCTTTTGCATATGTAATCATATTTATCTATCAAGAAGAAAAGAGTAAAGCTATGATAAATTGTGGAGTGGTCTGCCCGGAATCCTGCTTGTTTTTCATAGAGCAATTGGATTTTAAATGCCCAATCCTCAAGCCTTTTCAGAAGGGTTTTAACATATAGTTTGGCTATAATATTAGTTAGACTTATTGGCGTATAATTAGATGGTTGACCTTTGTTGCCCTTCTTGTGAATGGGTATGATAATACTTAAATTCCAATTTACCGGAATTAGTCCAAACATTTTTATATGGCTAAATAACTGCATCAGCATTGGTACCCACCAGTCCATATACTCCCTCAAAATTTCACCAGGGATCCCATCCTCACCAGGAGCTTTCCCTAGAGATAATTGTGTGATGGTATCTTGAGTCAAAGGCTCCCACACTGATAGTGTCAGCAAATCAATATCCCCGGACTCGGAGGTTGGCCTTACTTCTCCTGTCTTATTGAATATGTCCGCAAAATGTTTTTGCCAAATCAGGCCCGGGATGTCAGTGTCCAACCTATCATTATCCACATAGTATCCTTTCCTGACAATGGCCCAGAATGTCAACCATAGTAGTACTGTCTGTCTTCAAAGTTTATAATAGATCTTCTTGACTGATAGCTCTGGAAAAGCCCTGTACTCTTCCAGTGTAGCATTGCTTCCTGCCTGCGCTGCTGAAAAACTGGTCTGGCTGGTTCCCTATGGGCCAACTCCCCTCCCTCCTAAAAATTATCTCTTTTTGGTGGTGGTGGTGGAGGGGGGGGAATGACCACAGTAGGCCTACAGTCATCTGACCATCTAAGTTTTAGTTCTGCTGTCCTTCCTCTTAACTGCATCCTCCAAGGTTATCCATAAAGAATGGTAATAAGCTTGCTTTTTGGACTTTATCAGCATCTTATATGAGCGTTTGTTCTCCAATAAAGTTTTAACTGTTTGAGGAGTATTAGATTTCTTAGCTAACCTGATTGCCTTATTTAGTGCTATTTTCCCTTGTCTAAATTCTTGGTCAAAACACGTTGGTTCCCAATTCCTTTTTTTTTTTTTACCATATCCTTCTTAAGTAAAACTTCCTTAATGTATTGTACTATAGAATGATAGTAACCTGGGACATCCACTTCTAAAGTATTTATTGTTAGAAAAAAATCCCGTAACTGCCTCATATCCTCATTCTCAAAAAAAGTATAGCTGTCCCTTACCAGTTTTGGTCTCCATTTTATAGTATTCTCAGTAGCAAGTGCATAATTTGCCAGGGCTGGCCTTAGAAACTGCGGCGAACACAAAATGAGGGGGCCGCTCAGCTCCACGCGCTTTCCCAGGGGCAGCTGGTGGGTTCTGATGTTGGAGGGGCACTGGGGCAGTAAGGCTGGTCCGGCCGGCGGGGTGGAGCCAGGGGGATGGTAGGCGGATCCAGGGGGACAGTAAGCCAGTGGCATGGCATAACCCAGCAGCAAGGAGTTCCCAGGGTTAACATCGGATGGAAGAAATCACAGTCTACATGCACATCAAGCTTAAAATAAATAATGTATACACCCAAAACGATGGGTGATTTCAGATGTTACGGGTGCCCAGTTCACCACAGTGGATTCCAGGTGGGGGCGAACCGAACAACCACCCCCCGGGGTGAATAAAAGCCCCGAACAGACGTGACGGGACCGGAACCATGACAGGGAATTGGGCTGGCCGATCA
>QEPC01010495.1:792826-811718 GCA_003113815.1 Sphenodon punctatus
CTTCTAGCATTTGCATATAGACATTTATGTGTATTCTTTTTATTCTTCTTACTGTGCACATTATAGGGGACTGTATCAAGCACCCTGGAATTGTTATTTATCTGTTCTCCAACGAATTCCACCTGAAGACCCTTAATTTTTACCCCTTCCTCTGACTTAAGCAACTCTAAATCCCCCAAGTTAACATCCTCCTTCATAGGCCCTTTTTACACAGACACCCTAACACCCATAACATGGGTGTTACATTTTATTATACATGTTGCAGGGCACCACTGCAGCCAATCACCATGGGCCCTGTGCACAAATGATGCCTCCACTCAGTTTCTGTGGGTGGAGGCGTCTGTGTAAATGCCACTTTCAGTGGGTGGGGAGCATTTCCCTGGGTGGAGATGGGTGGGGGCGTCTGTGTAAACGCCATTTGCAGTGGGTGTTGGTGAGTGTTTGCTCCTGGCTAACACCCATCTCCACCCACCCCCACCCACGGAGCAACCGGCAGTGACGTTTATTACTGTGTATTTTAATATGTTTTTAAAATGTTGTTAGCTGCCCCAAGATGCCTGAGGCAGGAGGGGGCAGCATATAAGTTTTAATATAAATAAATAAATAAATAAAATTGGTATACAGAACATAGTAAATCATGGTAACCAGTAAATCACAGTAAATGGTAACTCAAGAAAAATTCTCGACTGAGAAAGTGTTGAGAACCATGGTTTTTCTCTATTATCGATACTTGCTAAAAATGAGTTGAGAACTGTGATTCTCAGTGAGAATCAAGAATAAATCAATTTCATATTTCAGTCCTAGAGAAGGGCTTGCACATGAGATTGGCTTGACTTCAGTGGTGGTAAAAGAAGGGGGCAGGACTACATTGGAGAGGGCCTCAGTTGGTCAGGGTGATAGCCTAACTCTGTGACCTCATAACAACAGACAGACGACTCTGACCACTCAGACAGAACTAGTTGGGGGTGATCCAGCTCATGAGTAGCAGGCGGCAACAGCAGGATCCATCAGGAGCCTGAAAAGTTTCAGAAGCAGGTTCACTTCCCCACCTGCCTAGCTCTTGGGTCTCTGTGGCTTCTCTCTCAGGCCTGAGGCTGTTTGGCTTCCTTCTTCTTCTCCCCTCCCCCTCCCCCCCGCCAAAGTCCCTGAGCTGCATGACTTCCTCCCTATCCCCCACCCCCTAAGAGTCAGGTAGGGCTCTTTGGGTTTATTTGGCAACTTTTGTGTTAAGGAGCTGGCAAAATATATTTAGAATTAAACAAAATAGCTTGGTGATGCCCTATCAATATGCTTTTAAACACTTCTTCCAGATGGAGATGGTAGGTCAGCCAAGGTGCTGGAAACTTCTTCAGATGGATTTAAAAAATATTTGCTGGATGTTTATGTTACATCAACATGAACGTTTCATTTCTAAAATTGGTTTAGTTGGATGTGATGTAACATTCACACTAAGAACTGCCAAGTTTCTAATATATAGGCAGCAAAAATACCTTGGCAGAGAGTCAATGAAACCATTAAGGGGTTGGCAAGGGAAGCTAGTGATGCAGGAAACGGATATCAAACTGAACCCAAAAAGTTTGTCTTTTGCCTGGACATTAACAGACCAGAAACTGTGATCTGTTTCCCTGAAGATGAAAAGGAGTTTTATCATACCAAGGAAGATATGCTAGGATTTCTGCAAAGTGTGAAAGGGACTTAAATTTACTGGCAAGAACAATAAAAGTAAATGCAAGTCCTTATCAGTCTGGAAATCACCAAGAGAAAGTGGTTAGGCTTGTGTTGTGGTCCATACAGCACATAAAATGTAAAGAATTTGCCCATGGAGGATATTTAATCTGAAAGCCTTTGCCCTAAAAAAAGTTACACAAGACCTGGACTTCATCAGGTTCATGTGCCTGTGTCACATTATTGAGCTGTTCCCAGGGATAAGAAGGGGAATGGCATTACATATGCCTTCAGATATCCAAATAACTGGTGGAAATCTGGTCCAGGAGTTACACAGTGGTTGTTCTGAGGTCTGACTGTGTACTATATGATAAACCAGTGATACAACACTGGAAAAGCTCTCCAGGACTTTACCTCATGGTATACCAGTTCTGACATCCACATGTGGGTTCTCTCTCTTTGCTGACGTACCGAAGGAGACAGGACACCATTATTGGGATTTTAACGGCCGCACTCTTTATTTAAAACCAATTACAATCGTAATTCAGGTGGGGGCAATCGCCTAATGCGATATGGGTCCAGTACTTGAAACCTAACCATAACAATACGAACCCTCTGGGTGGTTGCAATGTACCCTCGCTTCCCACCCACAAAATGTCCACAACGTCTCCCCCTCTCAGTGATGCCGGCCACAGGTGAGGGGGACCATAACCTCTTGAACATGAGTAAGGATGAGGGTGCCTGCCGACGGGGGACCATACTTGTCCCTACCGCCCTCGCTCGACGTCCCTCCCAGGGAAGCTGCCCCGCCACTTGCCATACCCTGCATTCCGGCAAGTGGGCGTCCCCATCTCTTAAGGAGATGACTCTTACTTACGCCCTATCTATCCTATACTAACCTATAGTACTGGACCCCTGCCACAGAGGGGACGCCGGGATTACCCGGACGAGCCCAACCCCCACCTGCCCATCTGACCTTTCTAATACCCGAAACAGCATATTCTTCAAGGCCCCGAGGTACCTTTCATTACCCTCAGGCGACAGGTGAACTCCATCCTGCCTGAAAAGCGCAGGACACTTATGCGTCAGTGCCCGGCTGTCAATCCGTTCACCCCCTAGACCTGTGAGCCACCTTCCCACATCCCTGTTAACCGTCTTCCTCATCCGGTCGATCTTTCTGGGGTGCACCCCTACTCCCCACGTCATCCGTTCGACCAAATCAGTCCAGATGATTAGGGTCGATGGGAACCGCTTTTTAATATCCCATAGGTCTCGCTTCATATCTTTGATCAGCTGCACGCCCTTCAGGTGGGGGATGTCATTCTCACCCAGATGGATCACATTGATGTCGGGCGGAGGCCCCCAATCTGGGGTCTGCAAGGAAGGGACGAGGTGGTGCCATCTCATCCCCCCCCCACTCCTCCAATGAATCTCAGCCAGTGCCGATAACCCCAGCTGTGATCCCCAGTTGGTCCAACTGGCAGCCTTGCCCGTCCATCTCACCAGGCTGTGGCCAATGATCCAGACATGCTTCTGAGACCGGGGGGGTGCACCTAGAGAATGAAAGGAATTCAGGACTGGTGATGTGGGGGGCAGCCCGCACATAGGTACAGTAAGCCCCCAACCTCCAACGGCCTACCGACAGGCTACCCTGTTCTGACATGCCGGTTGCAGATGCAAATGTAGCCGCCCCAATCTGGAATGAATGCGTTCCAAAGGCAGCCGGCGGCAAACCGAGGCGGGACAAAACGGCCCATAGCACCGCCATGAATTGATGCCTGGTCAATTGGTGCCCATCGGCATGTCTAAACAGGGGCCCTGGCATGGCTTGGCGCACCGTAAGAAATGATTCAATGGCCCGAACTGGGCACAAGTCTCCAACACCCGCCCTGTTCAACCGTACAACTTAGCCTCGCCCCCGCTGGTCGGTCTTAGAGCAACGTAAGTGCAAAGCCATCGACGTCTGGCCAATTTGCACGTCGCTGAGATGCATCGCCCTACCTGAAATATCTCCTGCTGATTTGGCCACTAGTTCACTTACACGAAAGGCCCCCAAAAATGCTAATTTGAACAGTGAGTTAAATAGCAAAACTTCGTAACTGTCAAAACAAATCTGGGGGAGAACATTACACATATTTGATAACAAAGACGGGGTAATGGGGGCCCGCTGATCTGGCATTCTGGTCTGTTCCCTGATCCAGCCCTCTATCAGTCGCCTCGCAAAAAACCCGCAGTCAGAGGGGGAGTGTCCGGTGAGATTACTCACAAAAGCTAATGCTGATAGCTTCCCTGCAATAGTGCCAGGGGCCACCCCACCCGTGCCGCAAATGGAGAGCAAATTGTAGCATCTGCTCCTCCGGGATGGGGAAACCTTGGGCCCACCCCCGTGCCAACCGGTACTGCTAAAATTCCCGGAAGGCTCTGTCATAAGCCATTCTTGTGCGTGGCACCAGGGATCCTAACACAGTGGCGTGCAGTTCTACCACCCAAGGCTCCAGACTGCTGGCGGCAACGGCTCTGGGGTCGGCCTGGTCTGTGCATGGTGCCAGTAAGCAGAAACGCTTGATCTGGAAGCGAGAGAGGGCATTGGCTATTCTGTTGTCTAGCCCCAAACCATGCCTGGCTTGGAAAAGAATATTAAATTTCAGACAAGTAAGCACGAAAGCCCTCACAAGCTTCAAGACCCTAGGCGATCGGGAGGACTGCATGTTGATGATGTGGACCACAGCTTGGTTATCACACCAAAATAACACCGATCAATTTGCCAACTCATTAGACCACAGATGGACCGCCAAAACTATGGGAAAGAACTCAAGGAATGTCAGATCCTTGGTGATTCCTTGGTCCACCCATTCCTGCAGCCACGGAGCAGCGGCCCATCTGTCCCTGAAAATTACCCCGAAGCCTGCACTGCGAGCAGCGTCCAAGTTCACCTGAAGCTCCACTTCCAGTAACACGCGGTCTCTCCAAAAACTGGTGCCATTAAATTTGGACAAAAAAGTGGCCCAAATTTGTAAATCCTCCCTCATTTCTCTGGTAACCCTGACATGATGGTGTGGGGAAGGGTTACCAGCCAGCTTTGCATAGAGACGAGACAGGAAGGCTCGTCCTGGCGCTACCACCTGGCAGGCAAAATGAAGACTCCCCAAGACTGCTTGGAGACAGTGAACTGTCACCTTCGCCGCCCCCAAACAATCCTTTACCTTGCCACGCAGCGAGGTCAACTTGTCCAGCAGGAGGCGGGAGACAGCTGCAATCGTGTCCAGTTCAATCCCGAGGTAAGTCAGTCTAGCAGCTGGCCCCTCGGTCTTTTCGTGAGCTAGGGGGATTCCTACCTCCCCGGCTACCTCGTGAAAAGTCCTCATGAGCGCAGCACACTCATCCATATCGGCCCTTCCGATGAAAAGAATATCGTCCAAGTATTTTGTCATCCCTCCCCCGTCATGCCGCTGCTTTACTAGCCACTCCACCAAGGAACTGAACCTCTCAAAGACCGAGCATGAGATAGAGCAGCCCATCGGCATGTCCTTGTCATAGTAATACTTGCCGTCGAAATGAAATCCGAGGAGAGGAAAACTATCGGGATTAACCGGCAGCAGGCGAAAAGTGGACTGACCAGAGACACCGCTGAGTCAAATGAGGCATACCGAATGGTGATAAGGTCCTTTGGTATGGCGTCATTAACCGCCCCACCCCGCTGATAGGACAAGTGGTGGATTAAACAAAATTCTCCAGGGGCCTTCTTCGGAACCACCCCCAATGGGGAAATGACCATGTTACTGAAAGGGGGGGCAGGTAATGGGCCAGCTACCCTACCCTCTGCTCTTTCCTTCTCTATCTTAGTCCAAACCACGTGTTCCATGCCCACCACCAACTTCAAATTGGGTGCTACCGTTTGCTGTTGAACGTCGTAAGCAGCTTTGCGAAAACCACGCCGAAACCCCGTGACGACATAATCCACTTCCTCCCTGTCAGGGTGGGCATTTAGGGCAAGCTCGAGCTAGGACACCTTAACCGGTGTTGGGGCTTTTTCCAGTGGCGTCCGACACACCGGATCCAGAACCCCCCTTTCTGGGGGGGTACTGTTTGTCTTTCACCCTAGGCCGCCCACGCGGACAGGCGGAGTTTGCGTGGTGCCCTCCACAGCTGGAGCATGAATGAGGAAATCTACAGGCTGCACGGGAACATTTTCCCGAGCGGCCAAACTCGAAACACTGGCCGGGGGAAGACCCTGGAGCCCTCCTCCCCTCGTCCCGAAAGGGCTCCGAGGCTGACGAAGTCCCGCCCTTTGCCAGGAGATGACCACTATCTGACCTGGGGGCATTCCCTGATCCGCTCATGCAGTTGAACCACAGATCATTGGCATGCAGGTCCCATCTGAGGCCCGGTGTAAATGCTGCACGGTGGCGAAAAGCTTTGTTGTACCGGAGCCATGCCCCTGCCGGGCCTGCTTCACATGCCCGCTGCCTATGTTGGTGTATTTGAGCAAATCAGCGGCCCGGCCAGGGTAGGCCTGGATCATCACGCCCTGGTATATTGAAAAGGCCACGGTCCAGTTAGACCAATTCCGTTCGGCCTTCGGCCGCTTGAAACGCTCCTTCTCCTTCTTTTCGTCCTGCTCCGCAGGATCCACAATGGGATTGCTGAACAGCAGGGCGAAGATATCCACCTACTCCCCCTTCCAGATCTGTTCTCTGGTCGCCGGGAGCAGGTGGTCCCCGATGGGGACTGATACCATTGCGTAACCCCTGCCCACTGGTGGGGGCTGGCCAAAACCCGACACAGATGACTGGGTTGTTGCGGCCCCGCCACCTTGCATCGGCGGGTATGAGCCTGGCGGGGCCCAAACCTGCAGCAACTGCGCCTCGAAGGGGGCCGCACTTGGCCCCGACACCGGGCATCCCCCTGCCGGGACTCATACAGCACCAGCTCCGGGTGCAAGGGAAGGGGAGGCGGGCACCGGGACCCACACCCTGTTCCACACCCTGTTCCACCATATCAGCTGACTCTTTGCCACCCCTCCCATCTGGAGAGGGGCGGCTCCTGGTCTGACCGCCCCGCTGGCCGTCTCCGCGGGTCCTTCAGCCATCTGTGAGGCCGCCCTCCCCGCAAGAAAGCCACCCCCCACGGGAGGGTTACCAAATCACCTGCCACCTGGCCTGCTGGTACCACCACTCCTTGGTGCGTCCCCTGCTGCCCTGTGCGCTGCTGCACCAGTGTCTGTATAGCCCTCTCGATCCATGTAACTCTCTGGCGAAGGTCATCGCTGTCGTCCCCCCGTGATTCCACAGCCACTGGAGTGGGTCCTGCCAACAGAAAAGGGGACAGGGGCTCTCTGGCCCAGCCCTGCCCAGGGGCCGATTCCGCAGCAAGCCCCCTGACAGCTGGGGGACAGGCCAACGAAGAGGGCCCCACTTGCGTGGGGGGAGTCCACCAATTTCCTACTGGCAGTGCAGCCGGCACTGGCTTCAAGAACAGGCTCGCCTCCCCCCTTTCCCCAGCCATCCCCGACACCCCCGGGTAGGAGGGGTAACGGGGGGTCCTTATTAAGGGATCGCTCGCTCTGGTAGAGCACCCCCCATTGGAGGGCTAGACCCCCGTGGGCGTGGCCCTGGCACAACACCTTCAAATTCCCGATAACGGGCTGAAGGCCTGCTCGCTCGCACCCCTCTACACAATGCAGGGGGAACTGAGGAGGGCCCAGGCTCAGGCTCACAGGGGGCATGACTAAGGATGGCCATCCCAGCCCACGAGGTGTGATCAGGAGCCGGGTCCAGGGAGGCTGTGGGTGGGTGGGTGGGAGCACCACTTCCCTAACGCTGCCCTGAAGCCCCCCAGTGGGGGCAGGAATGCTACCCTGGAGCTGNTAAGGGATCGTTCACTCCGGTAGAGCACCCTACCGTGGGTGGGTGGGAGCACCACTTCCCTAACGCTGCCCTGAAGCCCCCCAGTGGGGGCAGGAATGCTACCCTGGAGCTGGCTGTGGGGTGGGGTGGGGCCCCGCAGTAGCTCCCTCAGCAGGGCCTCACACCCCTCCAATCTCTCCCTGAGGGGTCTCTCCTGCTGCATATCCCTGCACCCCTCCCCCAGGGGGGGCACCGCTCCCCCTCCAGTTTGGCCCTCCCCATCTCACCCTCACCCTCCGGCAGCTCTGCAACCAGGGGGGGCATCACAGTCTCTGGCCGCTGTCGCTTGCTAGCCCCTGAGACAGCCGGCTTTTTTCTAGTACGCCCCATCCTGGCTTCAGTCAGATGCGGGAGGGGCTGGACAGGCGGCACGGCAACTCCGGCAGCTGTTTCTTGAGCTCAGGCCACAAGTGGGGCTGGAGCTGGACAGATTCCCTACCTAGCCCAGGACACGTCCCTAGGGGGTGACCCACGGGGCCTCTCTGGCCCAATCCCTGCCGGCGGGGTTGCCTAGCAAAATGGGTGCGGCAAAAGGCTTTACGCCATCCACCGCCCCCTTGAGGGGAAGGGGAAGGTAGAGGTGATTGTGTGTGTGTGTCTCTCTCTCTCTCTCTCTCACACACACACACCAACTGAAACAGAGCAACTGGACTACCACAAAACCCCAAACAAAATAGTGAAATAAACTAAATGAATTAAAAAATCCATATGGAATCTCAAAATCAGATAGTCGACAAAATATAAATGAATAGTGGTCCTTATCTGTTTTGTCAGAACTGAAATTAAGAAGATGAATTTGATGAAAATGTTTTGATGAGTATTTGTTTCTGCTCTAATATGAGTGTATGTGCGCGCACGCGCGCACACCCACCCACACCCCTTCATCATCAAATTACCACTTGATACTTTGTGAAATTTGTTTCAGTTGTTTGAAAGCACCCTATCTTCTATGAAAGGAAATTATCAGGAGGCTAGTTTCCATAAGTGCTGGAAGGATTTACTATCTTATTTATTTGGATTTCTTAACCACCCCTCCCCAAAGACTAAGGAGATATATACCCTTCCCCAAAGACTGATATAAAATTCTCAATAAAACCATTCCCCCAAACCCATCCCTGCTTGCTACATGCCTGGCCAAATAAAAAGGTCTTATATTACCTCCAGAAAATGTTCGGGCTTTGGCAAACTTCTAGGGGGAGGGAGTTGTATGGGTCACAAAGTGTTTACAAAATTGGGTCCAGGGTCAGGCACTGGATCAGGTCATAGTTGGCCCCAGGTCTTCTGGCTTTTCGCCGAGGCTGCAAGACCTGGCTGTTCGCCCAGGCCTTCGGAGAGGGGGTGGGAGAGTGGGGTAATTGGGGGTTATTTTGGGGCGTAAGGTATTTTAAAAAAATTGTTGTGGTTTTAGTGTTTTTATTGGATTTTATTGAATTTTATTGATGTAGTGTTCTGGTTTTGTAAGCCACCCCGAGATGCCATAGGTATGAGGGGGAGGCTAATAAATATAAATAAATTAATTAATTAAATAAATAAATAAATAAATAAATAAATAGTTCCAAGAGAAGGGCAAGGCACACAGACATGACAACAGCCTGTTGTGGCCTGGACCACAGCTGCACATCTCTGCAGGTGTCACCAGATGTTGGGCCTGGATTGCCCCAGGCTGTGTCAGCGGCTAGCCCAGGCTCTAACCTTGGAAAACCTCTGAGGTCACAGCCCAGGCTAAGCCCCCACCCCCACCCCCTGATTGGGCCACGCTGGGCTATTAAGTTTTTTGGGCTGGCAGACACAGCCCGGGTCAGGGACTGCCATGGCCGGACACCAAGGCTGGCTGTCATTAGCCACCATGGCTACCTGTCATGGTGGGAGGCAGGGTGCTGGGTGTAGTGCCGGGGCATGGCTGACCGGCTGCAGGTTCATGTTTCTCCCAATCCTCCCCAGCTGCAGGCACGTTTGTTCTGTGGCCCAACCCGGATAATGTCTACTGTGGCTTCCCACCCCAGCTCAGGCTGGGCTGCTGCCATGCTGTAGTCACGTTTGTTTTTACTTAGAGTCAAGACTGGAGCACAAGGTCCAGGCTGGTAGCACACTGATCCAAAGCAGGAATACAAGGCAGAAGGTAAGTGGGTTCAGAGCAACCCAAGGACTGGCCTAGAACAGGAGGCAAGCAACAAGTCCGACTACAGGAAATGGAAATGCAGTATTGCTCCTCCCAGCTTCCTATGGGAACTTTGTAGACGTGTAAGTGATCAAGGGCCAATCAGCAGGTGGGTGGGGAGCATGGTGAAGCACTGGGATGGAGATCCTACCAGGTAAGAGCCTGGGCCCAGGCCAGAGTGTGGCTGACTCAGCCACTTACCCTGAAACCATAAAGGCACCTGTTCAAGACCTCATATAAACCAATCAAATTGTGAAAGCACATGCATTTCAATGACAAATTGCAAACAATGGTAACTCCTCTCTTCTACCACTTTGTTCTTTTCATCAACATGATATCATGGGCACCTGACATTTATTGGCAACATCTCTCAAAGTCACCACTTGTAGGTTCAGATCCTAATATTAAAATACCCAAATAAAACAAGTAAAAAAGATAAAATCCCCAGCTCATAATACCCCACCCTACCTCCACCTGCCAAATACGTGGCCAAACAAAAAGGCCTTAGATTGCCTCTGGAACATGAGCAGGCTTGGCCTCAGATGAATCTCAAAGGGAAGTGAGTTTCATAGTTGTGGAGAAGCCACTGAGATTGTTCTCTATGTGCCCTTGTTGTATGAACTTGATGGGTAGATGGTACCTGCAAGAGGACAATCCTGGCTGACCTTAGAGGCAACAATGGAACATGATGGGAGAGGCAGTCTTTCAGATGTTTGGAGCCTAGGTGCCATTCAGGGCTTTATATGTCAAAACAGGCACCTTGAATTGTGATTAAATTACAAGAACTCCTGTTTTATATTCAGCTGTTGAGAGGCAGATTAGTTCAGTGGTTGGGTTGCTAGCTGGAGAATAGGGTTCATTTCCCTGTTCTGGTAAGCTCTGGTCCAGGAGGTAGGGATATGCAAACATGGTTCGGATGTTCGGAGTTCGGACCGAACTCGGTCTGTTTGGGCGTCCGAACCGAACGTCTGAACCGAACTCGAAAACGGCTGAACAGTTTGGTCATGTTCGGGTGAGTTTGGATGAGTTTGGGGGCGGGAAAAATGTGACTTTGGGTGGGAAAAACGTGACTGGAAGGGGGAGGCAGCTGAGGACCACACTTCCTGGCACCAGGGGTGGAGACCAGAGGTTGTTTCAGGGCCAAATTATACAGATACCGAAAAAAATCTTCAAATTCGGTATCAGTATCGATAGCGCTATTTTCGAAAGTTCGGCCAAGTTCGGCCGGGCTGAACTCTGCCGAACCGAACTCCCGAACCCGAACTCGGGTTTAGAACCAAAAAACCGAACATCTGAACATCCAAACCGCATTCTGTTCACACATCCCTACCAGGAGGTGTGGCATCTGGGGCAGGCTTGGACCATGGCAATTCACTTTTTACAAATTAAAAACTGCCTATCTTAGGGCTTAAATGAAGAAGCTCATTCATATTTATGGATATAATTTACATTTTTAAAATTGGCTGTGAAAATCTGGTTTGGACTTTTGGCTGTGTCAAACCGTAACAGTCTATTCCGACTGCCTGACTTCCCAGAGTGTAGAATCATTTTGTGGATGCACGCTAATACAATCCTTTTTTGTACATGCATCGATTTTTTTTTCAATGCACGTGTGCAAAATGATAGTGCAAAAAGGGGTTGTATTAGTATGCATGTAGAAAATAGCACTGTGCTCAGGGAGGCTGCTGGCACTGCTGATGATCCAGAGCTCTGCTGGAACGGGGCCTGGATTGATGTTGGACCGCAGTCCGATGGACCCAGATCAAAGCAAGCAGATTTGTCGGAGACAAAATCCACCTGAAGATGAAGATTCAACTCTACCCTATCTTGAGAACCCTACATATATTATTGTCTAAGGGCCATAACCTACAAACCCTTATTACTGTGTTTGCCACCAACGGTAACCCCATTAGTTCTGCATAGTAGCTATCCATAGAAAATGAGTATCTTCTTAATTCATCAGTTTATGAAGTTATTTCCACTGACATATTTTTATTTATTTCATTAATTAATTTATACCACCCTTCTCTCAAAAAATTCAGGGCAACATACAATATATTACAACACCCCCCCCCCCCAAGATGATTACAAAGTATAGGTATGTATTTCTATACCACTCTTCTCTCAAAAGGTTATGGCACAGAAACAGCACTTGTGGCCTTGGATGACTCTCGGGCAGGGACTGTGTCGATTTTATTCTCTGTAAAGTGCCAGGTACATTGCTTGTGCTATATAAATGCTTATTATAATAATTATAATTATAATTATAATTATAATTATAATAATATAATGACGACTTCCGCCATGAAAGTGACCGGGTTTGCTCAACCCTTTTGGTCCTGTTAGGTCTGTTGGCTGCATTTGATACAGTTGACCATGAGATATTGGCGACTCGCCTGCGGAATTGTGCTGGAGTGGGAGGAATCATTCTTGAATGGTTCCACACTTTCCTGGCCAGAAAGACTCAGCATGTAGTACTGGGGGAGTGTTCATCATCTTGCCGAGGGCTTACGTACGGTGTCCTGCAAGGATCCGTTCTGTCCTCTCTCTTATTGAATGTGTATATGCAGCCATGCAGCCATGAGGGGGTTTGGCGTCATCAATATGCTGATGACACCCAACTGTGCCTCTCGTTTTCAGCTGACCCAGGTGCGGAAGTCTAATTTCTTACCTGTTGTTTGGCAGTTGTGGGGGATTGGATGAGGACTAGCCAGCTGAAGCTGAATTCTGACAAAATGGAGGTGATGCTGGTGGGGAAAGCTGAGGGTGTGGAGGTCCCAGTCATTGATGGGGTTCGTCCCTCCCTGGTCCCTCAGGTTCGGAGTCTGGGGGTGCTGCTTGATTCGCAGCTCTGCCTGGATGTTCACATGGCAGCTATGGCAAGGAGTGCCTTTTGCCAGTTACATCTGGTACGGCAGCTTCGGCCGTACATTTTAGACTCCGACCTTGCCACCATCATGCATGCCTTCATCACCTCAAGACCGGACTGTAATGTGCTCTACGTGGAACTACCCTTGGTGACAGTTTGTAGACTGCAGCTGGTGCAGAATGCATTGACCCGCCTCCTCATGGGGGCAGGGTGTTGTGAGCATATAACACCTGTGCTTCGCTTGCTGCACCGGCCACCTATAGTCTTCTGGGCCTGATTCAAGGTGTTGGTTTTAACCTATAAAACCCTAAATGGTCTGGGCCCATTCTATCTGTGGGATCGTCTTCCCCCCCGGTTCTGGAGCAGCCCCTGCGGCCAGCTAGGGGCGCCCTTCTTGAAGTCCACCATGTACGATGGGGGGCGACGTTGGAGAGGGCGTTCTCGGTTGTAGCACCGCTGCTGTGGAACTCCCTCCCGGTAGAGGTCTGTTTGTCCCTGGATCTTCCCTCCTTTTGGTGCCAGTGTAAGACTTACTTATTTTGCCAGGCTTTTTGTGGGGGAGATGGGTAATGAGTGGGGTTTGGAGTGGGTTATTTTATTTTTTATTTTTGTGACCTGTTTGTACATTGATTTTATGTTTTATATTTATTGTTATTGTTATATATAATTATGTCGATGTTGCTTTTATTGTAAGTTGCTCCGAGCTGCTAAAGGCAGGTGCAGTTCCATATAATCTGAGATTTTGCCTTTGCAGGTCTGGCCAAGTTGAAGATCTTATCCATATGATATTTTTTTGCCCCCATACTGCTCAACTGAGAGACAAATTTGTAGCCCCTTTAATTGTGCATAGAATATTTTGGCCAGCATGTCGTAAAATAATCTACCTTTGTACGTCTAAACGGGATGATATTATTAAATGGCTAGCAATGGTTCCTTTGGCCCTGATCAAAAGGAAATAATCTAGGGAGGCATGAAAATGACTGATTAAAGAGACATCCTATTATATTAGTAATGATATTGTCAGCCCATTTCTAGGAACGTTGTTGTTGTTTTTTTCCTTCTTGTAATAATTTTAATTTTATTATGTATTTTGTGTTTTGGAAGAATGTGGAATTCAATTATATTTTATTTAAAATTTTACATAATTTTCAGAGTGCTTAGCTCTGGTATGTATTAAGTTATTAAGGCTTTAACCTATGGTTATGACTTATAAATAAATTTTATTCTATTATATTATTTATTTATTTATTTATTTATTTAAAACATTTCTGAGTCACCCCCCATGCCTAAGGCATCTCGGGGCGACGTACTGTTTCATAAAAACAATCAATAAAAACATTTTAAAAACAACACAATAAATTTAAACTTAAAACAGGATTGGGAAACAGAGAAAATAAAACTAAAGGTAGGTCTTTTAAGCCAGGCTGGCCTAATTTCCACAAATTTAACTTGGATCTTTAAGTGCATAAGTAGCACAATCCTTTTGTGATATATCATGAAACACAAAAAATCCATTATGCTCTACTTAGGGTACACGACCCTTAATTATGGAGAAGAAGTATCTAACTAATTCCATTTTTAAAGTGCCTGAAAAATGTCAGTACCTACTCACTGCATCACAGCTTAAAAGTCTCCCTTCCAAGCCCAGAAGACACATGAAAACATTGTTTGTACTTAACTGAAAATTATTTTTACACGTGTATAATTGCAAGAAATTTACAAAACTAGCAGTGCATTATTTTTCAAATTAAATGTCCGTGGCCTGTGACTCAATGGGTACTAATTAGGGGCAGAAAAAGGCCATTGTGGATAAATGATACATCATCCTTTAACATACAAAGCAAAGCAGACAGTTGCTTATGCTGCACAATAAATGGATCTTAGGCTGGTGGCATTCAAGTAGGTGCAAATATTATAATTACAAAGTATTAAACGTAGTAACCATAGGTTAAAGCCTATGAGGCTGCTGCACCCACCCAGAACTGCTCCAGCCATCGACTGGGGTTAGGTAGAGCAGGCCATCAGACGTGATGGCCCACTCTATCACGGTCCAGCGGAGGCTTCCCCAGACCGTGGCAGGGCTAACTCCAGGATGTGCACTGTCAGGAAGCCCAGTGCATATCCTGAGTTAGCCCTGCCACAGTCTGAGGTGTACTCTGCTCCCACCCGTGGTTAACATCTGGTGGGCAGGATTAGATGTGACACCACTGCCGGTGGCCACGTAGTGGTAAGTATGGCCACCGGCAGCGGTGTCACGTCTGAAAATATCCAATGTCAAGGCAGATTACTTAAGGGCAACACCCAGTCACTTCTCCTTCAATAGCAACTGACTTAAGTGCCTTCTTGCATGTTTGAAGATCTTTGAGAGACGTAATAGAGGATGCCCACCAAGTTCCTACTTGGAACTTTGTAAACTGGATGCAATTTTGGAAAATATTCTAGCATATAAGGATTTTCAACTATATGAATGGTGTATTGCTGGCATAAATACCTCTAGCGAACATACAATCAGGTTTTTTTTTCTGGTCTACAGACATTTGATCCAAAAAATGTTAATGCCAATTTGATGACCATCAGTAATGCAGAAGAACATGGAGGAGAAAAAGAGGAAGAGTAGAAAAAGGAAGTTACAAACACAGAGGCTGGTTGACCCCGGAGCTGTTCCAAAGGTGCACCCCCGTGTCTGCCCACTGGGTCCATTTTAGATGGATCTGGCAGTTTCCCCAGCCAGTGGTCCATACGTGCAGTGCCCTCTCCTGCACTGTAGAGTTGTGGGTGAATTACCCAATGCTCTTGGCTGGTGCTCACAACTCTATCGTCTTGCCTCGGGCAACGAATAGCCGAAAGTGGATCTGCCGCATGGGTCCACCAAGTGGATGGACAGAAGCTCTTGCCTTGGGCCGGTGCCCCGGGTTTAGCCAGTTCACTTTGCAGGCCAAACCCAGGATGTTCCGCAAGTGGGCCTGCCCCAAAACAGACACAGCCTGGTGGGGTGCTTTTAAACGGACTGGCCAGACCAGTGGTGAAGTGTGCTGGCGCAGGCAGAACCAGAGCTGCTCTCCATCTAAAAGCACCCAACGTAGAAATGGAACTATCAACATTTTCACTGTCACTCATATCTTCATTACAAAACTTAGTGCTTTGTGATGCTGCTGAAGATGAAGTAGAAGGAGAATGTGGATAATTATTTTTTTTTATGCAGAGCAGTTTGCTCTCTCTTAGTGTTTGACTGAAATATGTCTGTAGCTGGACCCCTAGCTCAAGAATTTAACAAGTGCTTCTACATTGTGTCTGCATGTGTCAAGTACTCAGAAGAACAGAATTTGCACTGAGCTTTAATAGATTTTACATGTCGTTTTTTAATAAATCCAAATAAACGCTGTGCTGCTAAGTTTGGCTTCTCTGTTAGCACAGAGTACCTCCGGCAGCCCCACTTGGCTTAATAGGGGGGAAGGGAAAGAAAGCTGAAGAAGCTCAGAGCAAAGAAGTAGCATAGCGTGTGCCTGTTTCTAAACGTAATGGAGGGCTGTCTATACTATAGCCATGTGTATGGAGGCTGTGGGAAAAGTCTGGTGTGTGTGTATGTGAGCGTAGGGTGAGAAGTGTGTGTGTATGTGTCCCATGACTGCTGCAGGGTTTGGGGACAAGCAGCCCTCACTCTTGCCCTTGCTAACAAATGACAACGAAATAAAAAAGGTAAGCTGCAGCGTACAGAGTGGCATTCTTGGCTTTGTGGAATATTTGACCACGTTCAAATAGTAGATGGTCAATTGACAATATTTGACTGGTCAATTGATCAGTGTGCCAACCCTACCCTTGGGATTCAGCTTGCATTTCATCAGTTCTTTATGTGCAAGTGTAAAATTGATATTTGAAAACAGCACTGATAAAGCTGTGAGAGCTCCTGTTGGCTGTGTATTTGCATGTGCCTGTTGCATATTAAAATGGCACAATTCCTCTTCAAATTGTTAATGTAGAAGAGCTGTTTTGTATTATATCTGATATTTTAGTTAGTGAGAGTTGGTTAGCAAGTTAATTCAATATTTGTTTTGTTATAATAATAACCATTCATTGTTAGCAGAAGGCTAAGTGCACATGTGAGACTTTGGGGTGAAATAACAGAAGCAGTATTAGGTTGCTTTTGCCAGCTCGGTAGACTTTTGTACCACCAAGGCAGAAGTGAGCAGGTTCTCTCTTGCACTAGAGCAGTTTAAAGCTTGCAGAGCTTGCCTGCCACTGGAAGAGCGGAATCACTGGGACTGCTGTGGAGAAGTTGGAGTACTGCTTAACCTGTCCAGCTAGGCTGAAGAAGTAATGAGGTAGGAAAGCATCAGCCTAGCAGTGACTGCACATGTGATATCTGTGCTCATCTGAGGACCCAGCTCAGGGCGTGTTAAACGTGCATGAAATGTGCAGGTTTCAGCAGTCTCCCACAATCACAAGGACCCCATAGCATATGCTCAAGTGATGGTTAGATGCCCCCCCTCACATGTGGGGGAAAAGTCATGTAATACCCGTGAAGACTCATTTTCCCCATCCTCACTGCTGAGGGTCCCAGAGAGAAATATTGTATACTTTCAAAATGGCAATCGGAGAAAATGCAGTCTCTCATGAGCTGTGTTTAGGCGTTAATCTGTGACTTTGGGAATGTGCATTCTGGAACCTTTGATGTAACTTGGGGGTTCCAGAAACTGAATTAAGATTCAGAAGTTTCCACATAACACGTATGGGAGTTGTTCACATATGAGTAGCTGTGATTTTTAATCATGGTTTTAATTGCCTGCTTGTGGGAGTTTTGACTCATCTAAAAATGCCCTAAGTCAGTTGTTGAGCATCCAGCAGAGGGCAAAAAGCATAGGAGAGCCACATAGAGTATCCTGCAGCAGTGAGGAGGAGCTTGCAGCTACTGGTGAGCTAGGCTTACTTGGGTGTAAGCCACAAGTCTGTCGGGATCCAGGGAGGAAGTTGCCAAAAAGAGGTGCTCTCCTATGTGATCGAGTCCGGGGACTATTAAGCTGGACCCTCCTGGCTGGCCTTGGTTACCGGCAGTTTGGGCACCTTAAGGGACATTAACTGATATATTGTAATGTTAAGTTAAGTACATTGTATTAATGTGTTTGTTGTCGGTACCTTTTTGGGAAGAGGGGATAAAAATAAAGCAACTGTTAACCTTACTGACGTCTGGGGCATTAAGTATCTAGCGGCACGGTTATGTCTTAACTAGAGTATTCCTAAGTGGAGTTCTGACTTTTGAATCCAGCCCTGCTACCATCTAGAGACATAGGCAGAAGGGTTACACAAAGAAGGAAACAGTACCACTGCCTTTGTTCAGATTGTGTAAACCAAACCACACTCTTAAGAGCCCCTATCTCCCTTAAAGCAAACTGTTATCTACTTTCTCTACAGGGAATTGAACAAAAATGTCTCGGTGTAATGCTGCTGAAGGGCTTCAGCAGCATTACACAGAGACAAATGCCAAGAGTGTGATATTGCTGTCTCAGCTTCATTGAGTTTGGCAAGTTGTGTGATTACCTCTTTAAAAACCTACCTGCCCTGTCAGGCTTTCCTTAGCTCTTAACCCCATAGATGGCACACCAGCCAAGAGCTTTGGCATTTCTCTAGTCATTTGGTTATGACCAGCCTTGCATGATCTTAATAACTTTGTTGGGAAGGCCACACAGTCAGAGACATATGATGATTGGATAGTTCCTGAAGAGATACAGAGAACTTGGGGGTGACAATATGCTATGGTGCCTAAGAGTCTTCCTGACTTCTATGTCAGTTTAGTTGGTTAGTTCCTGGAAGGAGAAGACCAGGTACTAGTTAGCTACTTCCCAGGGGTCTTTTATAGACTAACTGAGAACAATAGATCCAACAACATAGACAACCCTAAAAGGGGTTGCACCCGCAGAACAATTTATGGCCTGGAGAATAAATGAGTTATCCAAAACCACAGGGAATATCAGTGGCAAATGTGTAATTAGAAATCAGGATCTTATTCCATAATAAAAAAACCTCCGGTTTAAAGAAAAGTTAAGGCTCTAGCAAATTCAATCATGCACTAAAAAGCATGGAAATTCCAAGTTAAAGCTTCCACCTTAAATTCCGTGCCATTTTAGCAGTAAAGACATTGTACGGTGTCTCATACTGTGCTCACTTACAACTTAGGCTCTATGCACCCACACTTTGCCTTCGTCTTCCAGTCCCAATCCTCTTCCTCTTTGCAAGCTGGGGGCAACACTGAAGCTGAGGACAGGAAGGCATGAGTTGGCCCCTCGCCTCTTCCGTTTCCTC
>QEPC01010495.1:826072-836529 GCA_003113815.1 Sphenodon punctatus
CCAATCCTATCCACAATATACCATGGGGCAGGCGTATCCATGTCTGTGTTTAGTACCGGTCGTGGGCCAGAATCCGACCCTCCATCGTCTGATTCCTTAAATAGAATATTCCTAGCTAAAGTATTTTCTATTCTTAATATATAAATTCCAGAGCATTTAAGTTTGCTTCTTTTATTCCACAGTTCATCCCGGAGATTCGTTGTTTGAAGGGTTAATTCCCATCTAGCAAAGCGCCCTCTATCAATGATAGGTTTGACGGCTTGTATTTCTACCTGAGGTATCTTGATATCCATCTGTATATATAAAAAGTCCCTCAGTGCCTGCACATCCAACTTCCCATGTCTCCAAAATTTGTACTTTCTTCTTTTATTAGCATGTAACATAAGGGCTGGTGCCCACCTGTGCTTAATGCCTTGAGGCCAAATTTTAGGTGAGCCCAGCTTCATCTCCTGTACAGAGGATATGCTCTGTACAGTACTAGATCCCTTAACATGAATATTAATCAACTCATGGGAAGGGGACTGATTCTGGGGTAACTTGTTGTCTCTAGCCTCAGATAATTCACCAGCAACAGGTGGAGAACTCCCCCTATCCACTAGCTTCTGGCTCCTACGTTGGCCAGTATGATGAGTTTCCCCACTGAATCTTCCCTGGTGCCCCAAGGTTTGGGTGCCTATATCCCTTTTATGGAGGGGATTCGCCTCACCAGAGGCCAATTTACTTACCCAGTGGCTAAACTCCAACCAAAGCCCCCCAACCAGAACTTTCATCGAGAACAATAAATCATTAGACTGGAGTATTTTCTCTTCCATTTCTTTAAATTTGGTGTCGAGATCTAGCTCCAGCCTAATCTCTATGTCCTCAAGTTTGCAATACATGGCTGATAAATACTGCTGTAGATAGGGGAAGGAGTCTACAGTTTCCATATTTGAATCCTCATGTGTGGGCATGTTGTCTGAGCCTATTGGGCTGGTGCCAACTTCAGCAAATTGCGGCTTCCTTTGACTACTATCCCCTACTAAGGGGAAGAAGGAGGTCACCTTAGATTAAATAGATGCTGATCTAGGCATCATGGCACCATGCTCTACCGCATTAATTTCATCTGCTAAAGTAGGAGGTGCCTAAGTACCCTAGTTCGTAGCTCCATGGGTTTTGTTGCTATGATCTAAATTTACCGAAAAGTGGTTCTTGCACCCAGGAGAGACAGAGTGTAAACTTGGGGGGGAGCTAACTTCACACGCACCCTATGAAAGAAAAAAGAAAAAACCAGAGAAAGCCCTCACCCATCCTTTCACCACTTCCCAATAGTCAGAGGAGAGCA
Organism: Sphenodon punctatus; assembly: GCA_003113815.1. Classification (NCBI taxonomy): domain Eukaryota; kingdom Metazoa; phylum Chordata; class Lepidosauria; order Sphenodontia; family Sphenodontidae; genus Sphenodon; species Sphenodon punctatus. Next base: position 827,394 of record QEPC01010495.1, read on the forward strand.
GCAGGAGTATGGGCTCTTAACAAATAAAAGGCAAAAAGGCCAGGACAACAACAGACCCACAAACTCTTACTACCCCGCCTTGGGAGGATAGGGTGTCAGTGAGGATAACGCTTCCCCACTAACCCTTCAGCCTCATTACAGAGGCTCATAAAGAATCGGGATGGTGCAAGTTGAACTTCTCCGAATGGGTCAGGAGCAGTTCAAAATCCCTGCGTTAAACACCACCATTTCAAATGGAAGTCTCAGGGAGACGAAGACAACCGGCGCGCCTGGCCTCCCCTCTAATCTGTGGGTCCATCCCGGCGGCTGCTCAATGCTGCGTCTCCGGCAGGGCCTCCCTCCCTTGCATGGCAGCAGCGGCACCTGCACAGTGACGAAGACCAACCTGGAGTCCGAAGCCTGTCACGGCGTTCCCTATGGCTGCTTATGCTGCTCCTGCTGGGGCTGCGACCTGGTTCCCTCTTGGACGCTGTCGCTGCTGGTGAGGAGTAAGCGCAGCCGGAAGGTTTCTCCGTCTGCTGAGCTGGGAGGCGAGTGGGGGGGTTCAAGCGGGGCCCAAAGCTGGAGGCTGGCGCTACCCTCCAGTGTTCCCCACAGCCCTGTCCCTCCTCTGTTCACCACGAAGCAGATCTGGTAGTCAGCATAAAAGTTCTATTCAAAATACCGTGGTGCATCCTCGGCCCCGCTAACGACACCGCCAATGGATCTTCGCCCTTTGGCGGTGACCTTCAACTGCTGCCCTGAGGGCACCGCCCTCAGTGCAATGCCCTGATAATTAAGGTACCTGGAGTGGGATGACACAACAGGCCCCAGGTGAGGGCAGTCCTCCCTTGCAGCTTCTTCTGCTGCACCAGCCAAGTTCTCCTGTGGGCTTCCACCCTTCCCACAACCCAACTTAATAACAGGAAATTTCATCTGTGTTCACAAGAACAGGCTGTTCCTAGGGCTGTTATCCCAGGTTAATTATTTTGGAGTAACTATCTCTCTTGTGCAGATAAGAGGTCTCTCAAGCATACATATAGTTCACACAAGACATCACAAGCAGTCAGTTTTGTCCTGACTTACTTTGAATCTTTGAGTACTGTGGAGTAAATAATTGTGTGAACAAACCCATTAAGATTTCTTTCCCCTCATCTTTCGCCTGCATTCTTTTCCCCAGGAAGTGGCAATCCTGTCTTGTACTGTTGCAGACACATTACAGTAATAGTGCACATGCTTTTCTAAATGCAAAAGTCTAATATTAACACCTGAAACATGTACAGGCACTAATTTGTTTGTTAGAGTAAAGGCTTCAAATCCACAGCCAAGGGGGAAAAACATATTTTGGTGCTATCCAGCCTTAAGAAGTGTGGACAATATCATCAATTGAAGTCTCAAATTTCTTGTTGCAGATCTTGGGGATGAGAAGATATAAATGGTGATTAAATAAAAACTGTCTGTGAATAGGCAGAAAGATGTACTCTTTCAAGCAGAGAATTCTGAATACGTTTCACAGCCAGGCAAGAGAGTTTTGGGGGCAATTGAGCCATTGTAAAGATAATGACTTAATGCCATATGGGATTTTAAAATACTCAGACATGGATAAATGTTAAGTCCTTTACTTACATTGCTGTTTCAAAGTGTTTTGAGCTTGTCCCTGAGAGCAGTTTTCAGCTTGTAAGAATTGCTTTGGTTAGGTCCTATTCAAGCTATGTATATAAGCAGCAGCCTGTGTCATGATGGTATAGCTGCTGTCTTATTTCATGTGATCATGGAAAAGGAGTACTGTGATCATATCACTACTAGAAAGTGGGGCATATTTTGTAGACCTGGTGTCCAGGCTCCCAGCCATGTGAGTTTGTGTTCCTTCCACACCCCCTCTACCCTCCAGCAAAGCTGGAGCTTGACAAAAGAGGAAATGCATGCATGTGGAGAGGAGAGCCGAGAGACTGGAACAGCCCTTTGTTCTTGACCATACTTGAGAAAGGAAGGACAGACTATAGTGCCTCTCAAGACACAGGGCTTTTTTTTATTAGAGAGCCAGTGTAGCCTAGTAGATAAGGTGTTGGACTTGGACCTGAGAGAACCAGGGACCAAATCCCATCTAGCTACGAACTAGCTGGGTGTCCTTGGACAAGTCATTATCTCTCCATCTCAGTTTCCCATCTTTAACATGGGAATAATAATGATCTACCTCACAAGTTCGTTATGAGGCTAGCTTACCCTGATAGGTCATTATTAGGATAAGGACTGTAAATAAAATAATAATAATAATAATAATAAATAATAAATGCCCTAATCCTTAGCAGTATTTTGCGTGCTTTCCTACTCCGAATAACCTGGTTGTTCTCGATTATGTGGTTTTAAAGTTCCTGGAAAGTTCCCTAAACTAAGTAAAGCATTCTTTTTCTGATTTAATTTCTGTTCACTCAGAATCATTCGGTTCCCTTATCAGCAAAGAAACATTCTGAATGATCAAAAAGCCCTTATTATAGTGGTTGCCAAGGTGAAGCTGCCAGTCTTCAGTATGATTTTAATATTCAGCAATTCTTGACATGTCCACTGGCCCCAGGTGAGGACTGAACAAAGTTGTTGTAGAGAACAAATAGAAGAAATAAGATTCCTACCTCAATGATGACACTTCCTCCTAATGGCATAGCTAACCCTGCATTTCCCACAGAAAAAGCTACTCTGGAAATTAGTCTGCTTCCATTCTCATTAATAGAATGAGAATGGAAAAAACATCACACCGGATTTTCCAACTCTAGCTTGTATTAATAACGAAAGGGCAATTACCCCTATAACTTAGGGGTACAGGATTGCAGTGACGTGCGGAAGATGAGAAATGAAGTCATAGAATCAGAGAGCTGGAAGGGACCACAAGGGCCATTGAGTCAGTGCCGTGCTTATGCAGGATCTGCATGCTTAGATTATCCCTGGCATCCAGCCTCTTCTTAAAAACCTCCAATGTTGGAGAATCCACAACTTCACCTAGGTAGCCTGTTCCATTGCCTAACTGTCCTTCCAGCCAATTTTTCCTTATAGTAGAACCAGGATGAATTGAAAGCTAGGGAAAAAACACTTGATATATGCAGTATCAACTTTTCCTATGGGATATTAAAGCAGGTAGTACTGTGAGAAAGCGAGAACCAAGCAATACGTTGATTGGAAGGTAACTTTGGGACTGGACATGTTTCTAATGTAACCTTAAAGCACAATGGGAAAAAGAAATGGGCAAACTCAGTACTCTGTGGGCTAGATCCTAAGAAGACTTGGAATCAGAGAAGAATGGCCATATAGGTAGAAAGGGTAATTTGCTTATTTGAAAAGAGCCATCATAGCCTAGTGGATAAGTTATTGGACTTGGACCTGGGAGACCAGAATTTAGATCTCATCTTAGCCATGAACCAGGTGCATAGCGCCCATTGAGCATCCCCGTCTTTTATGCCGAGGGCTGCCAGGGGCCACCACCAAGCCTGGTTACATTTTTTTCCCTTCCTTGGCAGGCTGCCCATTCCCACTGCTCTCAACTCTCCCCGAGCAGGTGGGTGGCCGCCTTAGGAAGCCTTGTCTTGCACTGCTGCAGTCCGGTGCCCCTCCCCTGTAGACAACATTTTGAGGAAGGGCAAAAGTACCTTTAAAGTTAATTCACATGCATGCGAGCTGAGCAGTGCCCCCCGGGCCCTGCCAACCCCGGCAGCACCCGTAGGCCTACCAGCCCATCAGGGGGAGACAAAGGAGACAGAGAGGGGTGGGCCCATCTTGACTTCTTGGCCAGGGGCCCATTCCACCCTAACTACGCCCCTGCCATGAACTCACTAGGTAGCTTTGGGCAAATCATTGTCTTTCAGCCTCTGTTCCTCATCTGTAAATTGGAATAATAATGACCTACTTCACAGGGTAGTTGTGAGGGTGGACTAGATAAGGATTGTAAATCAGTTTGATCACTGAAAGTGCTATATCAGTGCTAAATAATAGAAAGTATGTGTGGATTTTGTACAGTGTTAGCTTTTTGAAATCCTTCTCTTGGAAATAATGATATTTTCTAAGGCTGAAGTGAACAGCAGTTTTGCTGCTCATGAGAAATCCCGTAATTTTGGGAACCAGGATCGATTTCCCGATCCCAGTACAAATTATTGGGCAATAATAATAATAATTAATTTTAAAAATCATTTAACATGTGCAAAATGACCACCACCCTTAACCAAAATGGTGGCAATAACGTCACCACTATTTCGGGTAAGGGAGGTGACCCTTAACATTGTTGGACATCAAGAGGTTCTTGATTTGTCTCAGACAAACTAAGAAATGGATTTTGATGAGATTTCACATTTTTGAGAAATGTTGTTTCAACTATTTTCCTGTCATGTTCATGATGACCCATAAATAGTGAGAGGTACCAATCAGTCTAATGGTAGGGATTCAACTTTCTATTCTTCTCAGGACTAGGGCTGATGCGGCAGCAGCTTTTACCGCGCCGTGATTCCGTTCCACCATTTCGGAACTGCCCGCGCCACACCACGACTTTTCTGCGGATATTCCGCTAATTCCGCCGGAATTCTGCAAATCGCGGAATTGCGGAAATATTGCGGAAAAATTGCGGAAATCGCGGAAAACCGCTATTCCGCTATTTTTTGGCGCTGGCGGAATTGCGGAAATAGCGAAAATGTCATGTTTCCACGATTCCACTAAGTTGCGGAATTAAATAAGCGGAACCGCGGAATGAAACCGCGGAATGAAAGCCTCTGCCATGCCGTTCCACTAATTGCGGAAACACTGTTTCCGCCGGAAATAGCTACCGCTGCGATATTCCGCTACAGCCCTACTCAGGACATTGCCATATGGTGTTGTAGCATCAGTTCACCACTTGATAAACTATCAAAGTAATAAAGCTATCAAAGTTGGCAGGAAGCTACTGCAACACCTACCGTAATGCTTCCCTTTCTTTTTCAGTGCTAGCTCAATGAGACCACGGAGCAGAGATGTCTTTCTTAAACTGCCAGGAACCCCTGAATCACTAATAACCTGAGTGGAATTGTTATTGATTTCTCATTTCTCTAGAAAAGCAGGCAGATTGTCAGATTAAAATGAAGCTTCCCTCTCAGAAGATGCTATAAGAATTCCTTCTAGGAATACTGACCAATAGGCTACCTGAGATACTTCTTGCTGGAGTTATAAGGGTTTTAAGGTTTAATAAAGGCTGCCAGCTACCTGAGGATTCAGGCATTGTAAAGAATCAGTTTAGTTTTTCCCTTGAGATGTCTGAAATCTGAACAGATTGCAGAGCTACCTGTGTTGTAGACAGCCACTGCTCTGTAGTGTGATACCTATGGGATTCCTGATTCAATTACAACTTTGGGGAATTTATTGCATGCACAGGATTTCTACAGGGCAGCTTTATTTGCCTTAACCTGGCGAACCTTTAACACTCATTTTCTGATTTACCAGCCTTTGTGGCTCTAAACAGTGTTGAGTTCCTGCCTCTTTTTGATGTTACTGAGTAGGGAGCTCAGTAATTAGAAGATTGGTTACAATGAGAGAGCTTTTTACTTGAATATAACTTCACAGGCTCTAAGACTGACGTTATGTAGTCTCCTTACATCTGGATGTGCTTGAATTGTATTTTATGGACAAAGTAAGAATATGATATTATTATTATTATTATTATTATTATTATTATTATTGTTATTTATTTATTTATTTATTAACCTTGCCCTTCCTGTCAAAAAATACAAATATAAAAACATAACCACAAATACAAAAACTTAAGATACCTCCCCAACAACCCCTGTCTCTACCCCTTTGCCCCCACTGCCAAACACTCTTGTGAATAGAACCATTTTACACTGCCTCCTAAAGGTGCTAAAGCCCAGACATAAATGGGGGAGCTGCACAGCTGTGGAGCAGTATCTGAGAATGCCCTCCTTGTCATAGAGAACAAGTTAAAAACTGGTACCTCCAGACAGTCATCCCCGGACAATCACAAAGGCTGCAATGGGATGTGGTAGCCAGGCGATCTTCCAGATAAGTGGGTCCCAAGCCGTTAAGGGCTTTAAAGGTCAAAACCAGCAGCTTGAATTGTGCCCGGAAGACAATAGGCAACCAGTGCAGATTCTAGAGCACCAGTGTTATGTGCTCCCGATGACTCGTCCCCGTAAGGAGTTAGGCCACCACATTCTTCACCAGCTGCAGCTTCTGAACAATCTTCAAGGGCAGCCCCATGTAGAGCACATTACAGTAGTCTAGCTTTGAGGTAATGAAGGCATGGATGATGGTTGCCAGATAAAAGAAAAGGCTGCGGCCTTCTCACCAGATGGAGCTGGTGAAAAACACTCCTGGCCACCGCCGCCACCCAAGATTCCAAATGCAGCAACGGATCCAGGAGCACTCCAATTCTGCAAACCTGAGTGACTGGGGTTGGGGGCGGGTCCCATCAATAACCAGGGTCCCAATCCCCTCCAAGTCACAAGGCCGGCCAACCATCATCACCTCAGTCTTGTCATGATTCAACCTCAGACTACTCATCCTCATCCTGTCCTCCACAAGAGCCAGGCAATGGGTAAGCACAGAGACTGCAGGACCTGGGTCGGATGAAAAGAGAGGTAGAGCTGGGTGTCATGACTCATCAGCATACTGAGCATGTTTGTATCACACTTTCAGTGAAAAACAGGACTGAAGCAAATATGCAATTCAGTATTCATGAAAATAATTCAGCCATCCAGTCAAATATGCTAATTATTTTTGCCTTGTATGCTACATTTGCATATTTGTTTACAGCATTTTCCCCCAGTTATTTCATTTATTTGAGTGATTTTGTTAATTTGGTTATTCATTATTTAGTACTTGGGTAACTTCAGCAATATTATTTAGTACCAGTTAGCACTAAGATGTACTACTGAAGAAGTTAATGAAGCAATAAATAATGAACAAATAACTGAAATAAACTAAAAATATTTTCCCCAAAGTAACTGAAATAACTGAAATTAAATCAATTAAAGCAGTATTTGGTTCAATAAACAAAGCAGGAAATGCAAATGGTTTCCTGTTCAGCTAGGGGCTAATCCGAGGTCTGAATACACACTGTGCATGCTGTGCACTTGTAACACTGGTATGTCATGTGCATGTACGATGCATATTGCATACATGGTGTGTGTATTGCACACACTGGGTACGCATTGCACTATGCACACATGGAGCACATACTTGATGAGCAAATGTTCTCTGTGGTGCGTGTGCGCATGTTCCCTACATCACACGTGCCTAACCAGTACACAGACCTTGGCTTGGTCTCCTAGTTTATATGGTAACGAATATGCCAAATTTGAATCCAGTATGCAACACAAATATTAATTTCAGTCTTAATGAAGCCTCTTCTAATTGCCCTGTAATTTCTTTTCGAAGTTCCCATTCTTCTCCTGTATGTTATGTCCAGAAAATTGGTGCCATCAGAATTTTGAAAATCCATGGTTTGTTGCTGCAAATAAATATGCAAACAAAGCCTTGGGACTGTAATATGAGCCTATCTTCATGGGCTTATTCTTGCAGGGTGATGAACAGAACTGCCCAGGAGACTGGAAATTTCCCATGCAATTTGTTGGTGCAGGGGGGTCATTTTAAATGCTCACTTTCTGGAAAATGTGAATATTTTAAGGAAGAAGAGGCATGGAGGTGAAGTTGGAAAATAGAAAGTAGGAATCTTCCACTTTCTCACATTTCAGATTTTCAGTTGGAAACACACTTCCCTGTAAAAAAATCTAGTTTGGATGAAATCACATTTTTTTCATCCAGAAAATTTGCCACATGCAAGTTTTCAACCACTTGAAAGTGTTGAACAAATCCAGGATGTACTGGACTCCCTATCTCTCCCAACGAAATTTTTATGATTCGATCTGTGTTCAACAACCAGGGTTGTGAAGAGTCAGCGTGTTTTTAAATGACAGCGCCAGGAGGGGTGTGTGTCCGTGGTCAGTGCGTGGGGCAGCAGTGGGGTGCCCACGCATACAAGGGCTTCAAATGAGTGGCTCCTAGCATGGTTACCCTGTCTACGGGGGCGACCACACTGGCCCACATGGGTAAGTCACTCTGGGTTTTTCAGGAGTGCTCCATGCGTGGCCATGGGTGGCCAGTGCATGGGTCACAGGATCGCGCCTCCCCATGCATCACTTTCAAACGAGTGGTTGGACACATGGACAGTGGGGGGCTATGCATGACTGTTACTTGCCCTCTTCCAGGTATGCAATATCTAGAGCCCTAGAAATGGAAGGTGTGTGGATTGGGGGGAGGGGGAGGTGCAGTGGGTGGGGGATACTATCACTTGAGGTTGTTACCCAATGTATTCCAAGGCTGCTACAAGCAAGAAAAGAGTGTACTGGCAGAACATGGCATGCAGAACTGCTAAGAAGAAGCACTCTGCCTGAGACTATAACTGCATTCTCACTGGGCAAAACATGCAGCATTTGCTTCTGGGAAAAGCTCTGGGAGGCAAATGCTGTGCATGTTTTGTCTGGTGGGAAAGCAAAGCCACACTCTGTATGACTGGAGGCAAAGCCAGCAAGGAGTTCCCAGGGTTAACACCAGATGGAAGAAAACACAGGGTGATTTCAGACATTACGCGGTCTCGATTCACCACAGTGGATTCCCGGCCGGGGTGAACAGATTAACCACCCCCCGTGGTCAAGGAAAGCCCCGAACAGACATGACGGGACTGGGACCACGGCAGGGAATCGGACCATCGGACCACAGCCTGGGGCAATGCAACAGAAATTATGCCGATCACGGGCCGGGCCATGGTCAAAGCATCCGGAAGACGCTGGGGCGGCTCGTCCCGGCTGCTGTCGTGTGCCCTTTAAATCTCCCTCCCCGGTCTGTGTTGTTGCTGGTTGCCTGGCAGCGATGCTGCGTGCTTTGTCCCCGGCTGGGAATCATTGTCTTTGGTCCCGGCCGGTGGTTGCCGTTCAGACATTACCTTTTTTTGTTTCCCGTTGGGAATCTCTTTGACCACGCTTTCACAGATGGGGTATTTTCAGACATTACGAGATCACAGTGAACCACAGTGAATACCCACCTGTGGTCACTGTGGCTCGAACGTCTGTTTGGCGGCCGCCAGATGTTCGCCACGGTCAATACCCGCATGGGGTCAATTTGAACCACGCTTCCC
>QEPC01010495.1:848919-891893 GCA_003113815.1 Sphenodon punctatus
CCCCCCCTGCAGGCGGACTGGATGAGGGCGAGCAGCCTGAATTTGAATCCTGACAGGACGAAGGTGATGGTTGTGGGAAAGTTCAGGGAGTGATGGCCCCCATCATTGATGGGGTCCGTCCTCCCCTGGCATCTCAGGTCCATAGTCTGGGGGTGCTCCAAGACCCACAGCTCTGCCTACATGTCCATGTGGCAGCATGGCAAGGGGCGCATTTCACCAATTACATCTGGTGCGACAGTTTAGGCCGTATGTCTCGGACTCGGACCTGGCCACAATCATCCATGCTTTTATTACCTTGAGATTGGATTACTGTAATGTGCTCTACGTAGAGCTACCCCTGATGACGGTCTGGAGACTGCAGCTGGTGCAGAAAGCAGCTGCTTATCTCCTTAGGAGGAAAAGTAATTGCAAGCATATTACTCCGGTGTTCTGTTGTCTGTACTGGCTGCCAATAGTCTTACGGGCCCAATTCAAGGGGTTGGCTTTGAACTTTAAAGCCCTGAATGGCCTGGGCCCTACTTATCTGCAGGACCACCTCACACACGCACACACACACACACACACTCCGCGGTCGGCCGGAGGTGCCCTCCTTGAGGGTCTCCCAGGTTTCCTGGGTGTTGACTATGAAGAGGGAATTCTTGGTGGCTACACCGTGACTGTGGAACTCCCTCCTGTTGGAGGTCTGCCTGGCCTTAGACCTCCCCTCTTTCTGTAGGCGGTGTGAGACCTGGCTCTTCCACTGGACCTTTGATGCGGGAGATGGGTGCTGGGGAGAGGGGGGGTTGGGGTTTCTTTCTCTCTGCCTGGTTTATTTTAATGTTTTATAGTTTGTGATTTTATGTGTTTTTATGATGTTAACCGCCCCGAGATGCGAAAGCAGGAGGGGGCAGCATAACAATGTGAATAAATAAATAAATAAATAAATTTAATAAAACATGCACGGTATGTGCCTCCTGGAGTTTTTCCCTGAGGCAAATGCTGCACATTTTGCCGAGTGAGAATGCAGTCTAATACATGAAGCCTCCTGTACATTTTCAAGAATATTGTAAGGAAACTACATTACTTCAGAAAGTATAGCTGTTGGAATTGTTCTTGAGAACTATAAATAACACATGGTACTAGGAGTACTTCAGGCCTATAGAGTGCTTAAGGCTCACTGGGAGTTTGAGGTCTGCTGAGGACTGAGTGCCTCATGAGGGCTGAGTGCCTAGGGGTGGGTTGGAGGGCCCCAAAATCGGGGGGGGGGGCACATGCCTATGCCTCCCCTTTGACCCTATCCCCTCTTGCCTCCTAACAGTGATTGCTCCCACTGCTGTGCCTTCTCTGTTGCACATCATCAACCTCTCACTCTACTGTGTCATTTCCATTGGTCTTCAAACATGCCACTGTCTCCCCTATCCTTAAGAAGGCCACTCTTGACCACTCCAACCCTTCCAACTATTGCCCAATTTTAGTCCTACCATTTGCTTCCAAGCTTCTGGAGCAGGCTGTAGACACATGATGTCTTGATTTCTTCACCTCAAATTCCTCCCTTGACCCCCTTCAGTTGGGCTTCCACCCTCTCCACTCGATTGAGACTGCCCTTGCTAAAATCACCTTCTTAGCTAAGTCTAAGGATCTCTACTCCATTCTTTTCCTCCTTGATCGCTCTGCTGCCTTTGACACTGTTGACGGTGGCCTTCTCCTGGATTCGCTACAACTCCCTTGGTTTCTGGGACCCTGCTCTCGACTGGTTCTCCTCGTATCTCTCAAACCACTCCTTCGGTGTTTCTCTTCCTGGTACCTCTTCTACATCACTTCCCCTCACTGTGGGAGTTCCTTAAGGCTCTATCCTGAGCCCTCCTCTCTTCTCCCTTTAAGCTCTTTCTCTTGGTAAACTCATTAAATCTCTTAGCTTCCAGTAACACTTGTATGTTGACGACATGAAACTCTAGCCACTCCTGCACTTTCCTCCTTCATCCAGTCTCGTATCGCTGACTGTCTCTTTGATATCTCTGCTTGGATGTCTCATCATCAACTCAAACTAAGACCAAACTCCTCATCTTCCCCAAAAAACATTCCCCTCCTACTTCGCTCTCAATTTCCATTGAGGGTATCACCATCCAGCCTGTCCATCAGGTGTGTACCCTAGGGATTAATTTTTGACTCATCTCTCTCCTTTACACCTCAGATCCAGGCTGTTGCCAAATCCTGTCACTTCAATCTGTATAATATTGCTAAAATCTGGCCTTGCTTTACTGTTTTCACAGCAAAAACACTAGTCAATCAACGCTCTAGTCATCTCTCACCTTTACTACTGTAATTTCCTCCTTACTGGTCTCCCCTGCTCTGATATCACCCCTCATCTCTGTTCAACACTGTGCTGCCAAAGTCATCCACCTCTCCTGTTGCGTTGATCACATTCATCCTCTCCTCTCTGCCCTACACATGCTCCCTGTACATGAACTAGGGATGTGCGAATGTGGTTCAGAAGTTCGGGGTTCGGCCCAAATTCGGGGTGTTCAGCCCATTCGCGAACACCCCAAATCTGAACTGCCCCCCGGCCAAACCAGCCAAACAAATTCGGGTTCTGAACCTGTTCAGGCGGGGGCAGGGAGGAACCCGGTTTTCCCTCCAGGCTGCGCAGGTGGAAGGGGCACCAGGGAGGACCTCCCCCCCCCCGCCCAGCCTCGTAATTTTTTTTAACCCACCCCCACCCCAGGGATCGCCCTACCTGATGGTTCCGGGGCTCCAGCCCTGGGTCGGGCGGCAGCAGTTCCGGCGGTGGGTCCAGTGGCAGTGGCATTCCGGGGCACTTCAGGCCGCTACTAGACCTTCCGGGTCAAACCAGAAGGTCTAGTAGCAGCCTGAAGTGCTCCAGAGCGCCGCCACTGCCAGACCCGCTGCCGCTGCCACCGCTGGACCCATGACCAGAGCTTCGGCACCACCAGGTAAGTCGGGCTCTGGGTCCGGCAGCAGCAGTGGCGGCAGGTCCAGTGGCAGTGGTTCTCCGGAGCGCTTCAGGCTGCTACTAGGTCTTCTGCGTCAAACCGGAAGGCCTAGTAGTGGCCTGAAGCGCTCCGGAGTGCCACCACTGCCGGACCCGCCACTGCCGGACCTGGGGCCAGAGCCCCAGCACTACCAGGTAGGGCGAGCCCTGGGGTGGGGTGGGTTAAAAAATTGCACAAGGCTGGGCAGGGTGGGGGGAGGTGCTCCCTGGCGCCCCTTCCACCCGCACAGCCTGGAGGAGGGAGGGAAAACCGGGGCCCCCTGCCCGAACGGGTTTGGCCCCCCCGAACCCGTTCGAGCCGAACAGGCCGAACCCGAACAGTTTCGGGTTTGGCTGAACACCGAACGGGCTGAACACCGAACCCCCCCAGTGTTCGCACATCCCTAACATGAACGCATTCAGCACAAACTCCTGGTTTTCAGCTTCAAGGCTCTTCATGACCTTGCTCCCCCATATCTCTCTGCTCTTGTATCCTGCCACATTCCTGCCTTGGAGCTACACTTCTACCTTGACGCTTCACTCCTCCTCTGCCCCCACACATGCCTGCTCACAACTCCCTTGCTCCTCTAAACAGTTTTGCTCCTTCTTTCTTGCTACCCCCACATGCCAGGAACTCCCTCCCTGGATACATTTGTTCTGTTCCCTCCCTCACAACTTTCAAATTTCTCCTGAAAACCTACCTCTTCCGTCAGACTTTCCCAAGTTTGTCATAAGTGAAATTGCATTCTCTTCCCCCCTCACTCAGAATCGCTCTCCTGTAACTAAGTTACTAAGTTAAGCACATGCACCTGCAACTTCTCAACCCCACGAATGTATCCTTGTCTCTCCCGATGTTCACCTTTCCCTTGTCTTTTCCTCCCTTGTCTCTCTTGCCCCTTGGGGTAGGGACCTGTCTAACTATTAATTGGACAGGGCCAGGTACACTGCTGGTGGTATATAAGTAAATAATAATAATAATTAATAGTAAGAATGTTACTGATGGAGTGACAGTGAGGCGACACTGAACTGCTTAAGTTAGAACCTTTATTGTTTCTTTGGATAGGAAAGCTTTGGATAGGAAAGTTAGATCATGTAGTGAAGAGGTTGCCAAACTGTGGGTTGGAACCGCAAAGGTCATCATACCTTCTGCAGATGGAATCTTGATCCTGACTGATATTTGATATACTGTACATCTCTTTGTTGTTGTCTGGGTCAAGGGATTATATTTAAGTCCCACAGAGTTTAAATATTCAAGTCTAGTGTATGGAGGGATGGTATAGGATTGGACCGAGATGTGAACCAAGTTCCCAGCTCTGCCACCACCTTCCACTATAACTCTGGCCAAGTCACTTCATCTGTCTTCTGTCTCAGTTTACCATCTCTAATTTCCATTTATGATTTTTGAGATGCTCGAATACGATGGTAATGGACACCAAGTAATAAGTACACCAAGGGTGAGAAGTCTTTTCCCTCCCATGGGCCACTTGGAAAAAGAGTACAAGCCCTGTGGGACAGATAGGAGTCAGGGTGGAATGCTTAAGAGAGGTGCTTATGCACGGTGCATGGACCAAAGGTGCCTCACTCCTGATCTAGATAAATAATGATGCCCGGTAGGACATCTCAATCCATCTTAATTTTTTAGAGCCCATGATGGATTTTGTTGAGCAGGCAGTTAGAAAATACGTTTTCCCCCATGCAAACTTAGCATATTTGATTTGAAAAATGTCAGAAAGTGATAAACATAGAAACCCTAAATGCGATTTTTATTGTCACTTTTCACTGGAGAACTGCACTCAATGGATTAAATTCTACTCTGTTCCCTTGCTGTAAATACTAAAAATCTCCTCTGAATGAGAACAAATTTTAGCACCAAGTGACTTGCTAATATGATAAGCAAGAACAATTAGCAGTCAAATGGGAGGCTGCCATCTGGACAATTAGTTGACATAAGCTAGTGTGGAAGAAACTGCTTTCCCAGTAGAAAGCAGAATGATCTGTAAAGGTTTAGAGTTGTTGCATAGTAACTTGTGCTACAAGCTGATGGAGCTCTTCCTTTTCTTCCCTTGCTAATATGCGTAACACAGGACTCACTGGGGCATAAGCCCTTGCATCAGACAGCACATACAATCACAAAATACTAACTGGTTTGGTTTTTCCGCAAAGCCTATTTATTACTTGAACTCAAAGGGTGCACAGTCCCAAAGATACAACAAAACAAGTGGTGGGGGCATAGCTCAAGTGGTAAGAGCGCATGCTTTGTACGTATAAGGTCCCAGGTTCAATCCACGCCATTTTCACCTCAGGATCTCTGGGAGCATGTGTGGGGGAGGCCTCTGCTGGGGGCCTTGAGGGGGTTTCAGGTAACACACTGGGATGGCCTCTGCTGGAGACCCTGGAAGAGCCGGATTTAGACCTGAATTTGAAACCCCTGCTGCCATGTCAGGTTGTGACAATACTGGGCTAAGATGGACCATTGGTCTGACTCAGCTAGGCAGTTTAGTTTAAAATATTCTTAGATGAGGTGAGTGCTTTGCAAGGCTCCCTGCTTGTCCTGGCCCTCTGCTCTGCCTTGCCCAGAACCAGGCTCCCCTAAGCTCCTTGTGCTCTGAACTTACTTTATGTATCTAGCCAGTCCTTTTGGTGCAGGACTCACATCTCTCAGGCCAACTCCTTGTGACTGTGATCTCCTTCCCTGTTGGATCTTTAGGCTTATCTATGGTCAGGTACGTATGTAGGCTTGAATGGGCCTTGGAGCAGAGGATAGACAATGGGTCTACGCCCACCCCCCCGACTCCCTTCCATGCAGCAGGGGATGCTATTGCACCAGGAAGTGTGGGCTCTCAGGATTGTGGGCCCTGGTACAAATGTACCACCTGTCCCTATTATAGCTGTCTCTGGCAGTGGCTCATCCTTTTATAGCTGGTGCCCTGCAACAGGCTTGTAACTTCTTATCTCCTTCCTCATCCTGCTGGAAGCACTTAGGCCACTAATGCTCACTAATGCTTTTGGGGCTTCCAGATACTTGTTCTTTCTACCCAAGGAGTTGCACCCCTGCAACCCTTCAATGACTTACCCTGACCCTCATTGTAGGCCTGACCCTGCACAAGCTCACAGGGCTCAACTATAAGAATTACTAGTACTAAGTCTGTTTCCCCCTGCCCCCTTAGTGGTAATATCACTAAGCATAAGCATGATGTCAGCAACTAAACATGATGGAGGCATAGGAAAGTCTATGTGGCATCAGTGGCATTACCACTGACAGGTATGCACTTCTGGAATCTTACTTTTTTTGTACTCTGATTAAAAAGAAGCAGCAGCAGCTTTGGAGTGTAACAAACTTGCGTTTGGTGCCAGCATCTAGAGAGGACAAACTTAATGCCAGGTCTGTGGTGAATAAAGCCGACACTGAGTGATTCTATTGCAGTGTGTCACCCGGACCTGGTATGTATCACTGGGACTTGGCTGGATGATGCTACAGACTATATTTTGGCACAGCTGGTCCCACCAGGTTTCTCAGTGATCCACCAGCATTGTGCAGAATGAAGAGGTGGGGTGGCTTTTATTTTTTTTCATCCACCTACAATGCATGAGGTGGCCCACACCAGAGGTTGGGACATTTGAGCACCTAGCCATGTCCTGTGCCACTGGGGCACAGTTTTATGGTCTTGCTAGTATATAGACCACCAGGTAATATGGGGATTTGGGGCCGAATTCCTGGAGCTGACTTCAGCATTGCTGTTGGAGTGTCCCAGGATGCTTGTTCTGGGGGACTTGAATGTGCACGGTGGTGGTGGCGACTCGGGCAGTCTGGCTTCTGATTTCCCAGATGCAATAGCATCTCTGGGTGTTTCCCAGCGGATCCAGGGGAACATCCACAGTTCTGGCCAGATGCTTGACCTCGTTTTCGGGCTGGGCTTTCTGGTTTCAGATGTAGATGTCGCAGTACATCTACAGTTTCTTCAGTAGAGCGCTGTGAGGAATTTTCTACTTTCTTTATGGAGAACATAGAGGGATTCAGGGTGGGACTTGTTGGACCTTTCAATGTGGAGAGTCATGGAGTCCCTAGGGACTGTATTCCCTTGGTTGAACTTGGTGTGGTTGAGGATGAGGAAGTCCATGCACTGTTGGGATCATTGAGACCCACCACATGTGCCTCCAAACTGTGCCCAGCTTGGTTTGTTTGTTTGTTTATTTTTATTAGCATTTTTACTCTGATCTTCCCCGAAGGCTCAGGGTTGCTTACAAAGATATAAAATACATTTAAACATTAAAATACAAAACAAAACCACCCACTCCAACCCCATCCCACCAATACCTCTCACCTAATCCCTACCAATGCAAACCAAATGTTTTTCTAAAAAGAAAGATTTTGCAAAAAACATCCAGGCTCGGACTCAAACAGACCTCCAGGGGGAGGGTTTCCACGGTATTGGTTCAGAAGAATAGAACGCCCCTCTGTGAGCCTGCATCATACAGACAGGAGTAACAGGTGGAACCCACAGGAGAGTACCCCCAGCCGACCGCAGGGGCTGCAATGGAACGTGGAAGGATAGGCAATCCTTCAGGTACGTCAGGCCCAGGCTGTTTAGGGATTTAAAGGTCAAAACCAGCACCTTGAATTGTGCCTAGAAAGCTATTGGTAACCAGTGCAGACTCTGGAGCACCAGTGTAATGTGCTCCTGGCGTCCCGGCCCCGAAAGGACACGGGTCGCCGCATTCTGCACAAGCTGCAGCTTCCGAACAGTCACCAAGGGCAGCACCACATAGAGTGCATTGCAGTAATCTAGCCTCCAGGTGATGAAAGTATAGATGACAGTGGACAAGTCCAAATCAGAAACAAAAGGTGGCAGTCTCCTCACCAGATGGTGTTGGTGAAAAACACTCCTGGCCACCACTGCAACCTGAAAATCCAGGCACAGCAAGGAGTCCAGAAGCACTCGAAGGCTGTGGACCGTTTACTGTGATTTAAGTCACATTTACACATGATGGCGGCAGCAACTTTGAAGCTGACGCGAGACAAAGATGCGGCAGAGGAAGGAGCTGGATCTCTGAAGTAGCGCTGGTGCGAATGGGGTTCTTCTGTGTCTTTACTTGCGGGTGACAGGGCAAGAAATCTAGCCCTGTCATCCACTTGTAATGTGGAACCTCATTTGTACCAGTGCTACTTCTGAGATCTGGCTTCTTCCTCTGCCACGTCTTTGCCTCTCATTGGTTTCAAAGCCACTGTCATGGTCAGGTGTGAATGCGGCCATACTATGTAGCGTATACTGATTTACCATGTACCATGTTCATCCCAGTAATGCACATGCACAAAATGTCTGCCCTTTTCCAAAATGGCAGTGATACTGCCAGCACCATCTGGGAAGAGGGCTGCGCATACACAAACCAGCTGCGATGGCCATTTTGTGCATGCACGTTACTGGGACAAACATGGTACAAAGAGAATCATTTTTGTGATGATTCACAAAATTATACTCAGTAAATTGGTATACAGTACATGGTAAATTACAGTACATGATAAATTATGGTAAACTGTAAGTCACGGTAAATGGTAAATCGAGAAAAAATCTCGACTGAGATCTCAAACCATTACTGAGATTGTCCTGGGATCTCAGTAATGATTCTAGATTCTCACAAGATTTCTGCAAGAGAAAAAAATAATTCTCTTTTCTGAACTACTCCAGACCTATCAGAGGTGGCTACAGCTGGCACATGTATATTGTATAGTTTCATGTCTCACCTCTTCTTCTGTAGATTGCCATGACTGCCAACTGCATTGTCAGTGGGATTTTGGAACCTGCCTACTTTGTTATAGCCTATGTCTTCTCAGTTGTATGCTGTGTCAGTCAGCATAGCAAATGGGAGCCACTTTGAAGTTCTTACCCCACCTGCCAAGTACCATTTGCTGATGGATGAAGTGGGGCCCTCCAAAATATTGCTGTTTATACCCTACAATGTGCTTGAACCATTAAGTGTTAAACTAAAAGCAAATAAAGAACCCGGATGCACTTAAGACTTGGCAAGGTTACATGTGCAAGGTTTGTTGGAGACCTCCCAGTAGGGAAAGAGGAATCCCTGAGCCCCTTGTTAATTATAATCACCCCTCCCCCATGGCAGAGGGAGAGGAGATGGGGCCAGGGATCCCCTTCAAGTGATTCTGGTCCAGCTGGAGAGGCTCACTAAAGCAGTGTGGTGCCTGGCAGTGCCACAGGCTAAATGCCAAAGGGCTGCTGTTAAAGGACCCTTTGGCATGGCACTTCATCGGTGGGCCAGGCAGCCGGGGGAGACTTTTATTGCTTATGTTAAGAGTGGTTGGAGGGTTCTTGGTGGCTACTGGGAGTTAGTGAGGTTTTTGGCATGACTAGAAGGGTGCTTAGCTGCTCAGACTACGGAACTGGTGGATTGGTTCTTGGGTGGAATTTTTGGCTGGGGAGGGGTGGTTCTATTGGCAGGTGGGTTGTGTGTGAGGGTGTTTTTGTTTTTGTTTTTGTGGAGGTTGTAGGGGGGATGTTTTGTTCCCCCAGTGAGAGTGGGGAAGAGGGGACTGGGTTGGGTTGGGTTGGGTGTGTGTGTGTCTTTCCCCTCAGTGAGAGGGGGTGGGGAATGATTCCTGGGGAAGGGGTGTTAATTACTCCCCTGTGAGAGGAGGAGTGTGTGGGGGGGATTGGGGTGAAACTCCCTCGCCTACCAGGTGGAACAGCCTTAGAGGGGGAGGTTCAGGGCCTGGCCGGTGGGGGCCACGACCATAGGGGTAGTGGTGCGCTGGGGGAATTATGGTCCCTCTGGCAGTCTAGTTCAATCTGCAAGACGGGATAGGTGGTGTTTGGTGCCTATTCTTCTCGCTTGCCCCCATGCAGGTAGTGAGGTGGTTGATGATTGGAGGGCCCCTGGCCTGCGTCTGATGCTGCTGAACACGTGGTTGGTTGTAAATAAGTCAACAACTGTCAGGGAGATGATCCTGGACCAAGCAGTCAACCTCGTGTGTATTACAGAGAGCTGGCTGGACACTGAGTTGGGGCTAATTTGGACCGATCTTGTTCCAGCCAGGTACTCTGTACAGCATCAGCCACAATCGGAGGGATGGGGGGGGTGGGTAGCTGTTGTTTTTAGGGACACAGGGCCTGTTAGGAGGTATCCAGTGAAAACGTTACTTCCATCTTGTGATTCATTTGACTGGAGACAGATTGGGGCTGCTGCTAGTATACTGTGCACCCACCTGTACTGCAGCATCTCTGCATGCTCTAGTACAGCTGGTGTTGGAGGTCGTCTTACGGTCCCCAAGGAACGTGGTCCTGGGGGATTTCAACATTCACGCCGACACCAGCATTGGGAGAGTGGAACGTGAATTCATGGTTACCATGGCAACTATGGGAATGTCCTCAGGTGGTTACTGGCCCTACGTATGATGGGGGACATACCCTCGATCTGGTATTTTGCACGGGCCTTGAGGCAGGGGATCCATTGGTGGGGGACGTGTCATTAGTGCCCTCGTCGTGGACAGATCATTACCTCCTGCGGACCTGTTTCCTGGTGCATGTCTGCCCCTGGAGAGGTGTAGAACCTGGATGATCCTGATAGCCGTTCACTCAGTGACCTCATGGCTTTTTGGAACACCCTGCTGACTGAGGCCATCGACTGAATGACTCTCAGGCATCCGCTCCCTGAGCATCAGCAATGCAGATCCCTGAGGTTTATGGAGGACCTACAGCAGCTGAAACAAGAAGGGTGGCGGTTAGAATGGTGGTGGCGCCGTACTCGCGCTCAAACCGACAGATTGCGGCATAGAGTTAACTTAAAAACCTGTGCAGTGGCTATGCGAGCAGCAAAGGAGTTCTTTGCTGCTCTCATAACATCTGCAAAGTCATGCCTAGCTGAGCTTTTCCAGGTGGCGAGGGGGCTGGTCAGTCCAGCCTCCCTCCCCCTGGAACTGTAATCTTCCAGTGCTCGCTGTGACATGTTTGTTGACTATTTCGCAGATAAAATTGCTTGCATTCACCATGACTTTGATGCCACGCTTGATACAGTAGGAGAACCAGAAGTTATGAATGCCCCATCTGGTCCAGTTTTATGGGATCCATTTCAGTGGGTGTTGCCTGCTGATGTGTGGGATATCCTGGGGCCTTTTAGAGCTACTTCTTGTGAACTGGACCTGTGCCCATGCTGGCTGGTTAAGGCCAGCACGGAGACGTTTGGGCCATTGTTGGTGGGGGTGACCAGTGCCTCCCTTAAGGAGGGCAGATTGCCAGAATGCCTCAAGGAGGCTGTGGTATATGACCTCTGCTCAAGAACCATCACATGACATTGATTTCCTTGCCCATTATCAGCCAATCTCTAGCCTTCCCTTTTTAGAGTAGGTTATTGAATAAGTAGTGGCCCAGCAGCTTCAGGGGCATTTTGACGGCATCAGTTTTCTGGATCCCTCAGAGTCTAGCTTTCATACAGGGTATGGCACTGAGACTGCGCTTGTGGCTTTGGTTGATGACCTTCACCATGAGTTGGATCAGGGTTGGTCAACCCTATTGATTCTGTTAGATCTATCAGCTGTCTTTGACACTGTTGACCATAAGATGTTGGTGACCCACTTGGAGGACCGGGCCAGGATGGGTGGAACTGTTCTTGAATGGTTCTGTTCCTTCCTAGCTGGGACAACTCAACGTGTGGTATTGGGGAATTGTTCATCGTCTCCCAGGGACCTCACGTGTGGAATTCCGCAAGGTTCTATTCTGTCCCCTCTCCTGTTCAACGTGTACATGCAGCCTTTGGGTGAGGTTGTGAAAGGGTTTGGTGTTCAGTGTCATCAATATGCTGATGACAACCAACTATACCTCTTGTTTTCAGCTGACCCAGGTCCGGCAGTCTTGGTGCTTACTTAGTGTTTGGTGGCTGTGGGGGATTGGATGAGGGTAAGCTGTCTGAAGCTGAATTCCGACAAGACGGAGATCATGCCAGGGCAGGGGGAACATTTGGCGGGAGCCGACTACATGATGCACTGCATCACATGGCCCAGCTTCCTGGAGTGGGGTAAGACTACCCAAGGCATGGTAGCCTCCTCACTCTGTTTCATGAGGCTACACTTGATGATTTGCAGCAGATACCATTTGTGTCAAAAAATAGCCGATTTGCCATCTTTCCTTGTAATTTAGAAACTTACTGGGTTTTCAACACATTTGTTTGTTCCCATTTGGAAATTCTGTTTTTATAGGTTCTTCTGGTACATGTGGCATGACAGGAGAAGGAGGCAGGTACAGTATAGATAGACTCAGACACAGAAGGTGCAGCAATGGGCAGTGTTCCCTTCTTCTTCTCCTACCCTCACCCTCCCTGAAACTGGGTAAAGGACATGGAGGCGAAAAAGGCATGGGGCTGGGAGCAACCAGTGTCCAGTTCCTCTTTTAGAAGAATCAATTACCACTGATGGGGGATGGCAGTGGGAGGAGAAAGAGGCAGCAGAGCTGCTGCCGCACCATGGCCAATATGCAGCCTGCCTCCTTCTCTCTGTAATGAAAGGAAAGTGGTAACACCACAAGATAAAAGCACCAAAAAAATCACAGAAATTGACAGAATGTGCAGAGCAATGATGGAAAGTGACAAACATTCTAAAAGATTACAGAGGTTGTGAAAATGGTATAAATAAATAAATAATTGGTACCTGCAACTCCAAAATAACACCATCGTGAAATGCATCGTGGACTAAGAAGTTGTACTGAATATTCAGCAATGTTCCTGACATGACAGGATGTCCTATTGATTTGGGAATGGCCAACTTCGATTCAGCACTAGAATTTACTGGGTGGTCTTGGGCAAGACTATGGGTGATTTCAGATGTGACGGGGTGCCTATTGGCCCCGTCACGGAATCACGTTTTGCTTCCCCGCCGGAATCAAAACATCACGTCCAACAGACATGCCGACTGATTCCAGCAGGGAATCTGGGGTGGGGGCCTGCGCGGCGCAATATGCGGCCGCACAGCCCCGCCCTCCATGCTCCTCCACCCGCCCGCCCTCCTGGAGATGGGCAGGTGCAGGGGCCAATCTGGCTGCTGCTCCCGATTCCGACCTGCGGTCTGGGCCACGGCCCAGAATCGGCGACGGTAACAGACGTTACCATCCACCGATTCCAGGCCGTGGTTCAATTAACCACGCTTTCGGGGATGGTGCCCAGACCATCCTCAAAAGCGTGGTTATTTTGCTCACCGCCGGTGGTTCACCGTGGTGAACATCTGGCAGTGAGCAACCAGACGTTAAGGGGCCATCCACCACCATGGGGGATTCACCGTGGTTGAGTGTGGTAACGTAACGTCTGAAAATACCCATTGTCTCTGAACCTTAGTTGTCCCATAGGGATAATAATGACTTACCTCACAGGATTGTTGTGAGGGTGAACTATATTGTAGAGTTCTGCCCTGAGCCCCTATGATAGGGCTGGTTATAAATCTAAATAAAAATAATAATCATGAGCAGGTGAGAGGAGCTGATTTTTGTTGTTTTCATAAAGGAGAGTCCTCTGGCTTCCGTTGAATACATGCACTGCTGTGACCTTTATTAGCATCTTTATCTTCAGTTAATGGCATATACCATGGGGGCCAGGGAAAGTTTGGCCCTTGTCAAGCAGCTGACATCACCACACTCTGAGTCAGCCATTCTGCTACCTCTGTTTGCAGCACCCTCTTTCCGGAGCACTTGCTGGGAGTTGGAGTAGTCAGCTGTTTATAATCTTGCTGAACACGCCTGTTAGTGACTTGTGAATGCTCCAAGCAATCAATCTTAAAAACACTTTATTAGCTAATATGAACCTGAAGTGCTCCCTGCTGAAGCCCTGTTGCCAGGAGATCCAGGACATAAGCAGAGCAGTGAATGCTTTGATAGTGACGTGATGTTATTAGGTTTGACTCTGTTGGTTTCATTCTCAGGGACAAGGAAACCAACATTTAGCTCCCAATAGTGAACATGCTATCTCTGTCTTTTACTCTGTTTTGTTTTAAGGGGACATGTTAAGCAAGGTAAATGCATGGGTTTTGAGGACAGTGACCAAATGAGAGAAGACCGTGCTACTCCCTATTTTTCTGCCCTCATTTCCTGCTGGGAACTTCACTCCTCCTCTGCCACAATCCTCAACCTCCAGAGAGTTTCCTGTTTGGCAGATTGCTGCGGAGTCCATTATGAGAATTTTGGATAACCATTTAAATATTGACGCAAATCCCATTTAATACTTTGAACTCTTTCAAATTAATACTCCAGTAAAATCTCATCTCCATCCCTGGTAGGAAATTCTCCACAATTTCGTTCCATGAGGCAGAGATGAAATAATTATTAGAGTTTAAATGAACATGCCAAATAAAATGTATGTTTGTACATCTTTGCTGCTATAGTGAAATTGACTTATTATCGTATTTGGTACTTTGCTCACTTTGGTTACTCTAGTTACTTGTGGTACTTTCATGCCTTTCTGCTGCATTAAATTATACAGACGGGCTGATCACATTCACATTTTAAAAATGTAAAACCTGCCAAATATTACTGCTGAAGATGTCAAGTAACAAGGAAATGTCAAAATACCAAAGTAAACAAAGCAATCAGTTTTGACGTAACCAAGGGTATTTTTGATCGTGCCCATGGTGAAGGCTCTTGCCACGGGCAGGATCATGCCCCACCACCTAACAAATATGCCGGTGGCTGGGGAGGGGATAGGGAGAGGGGGCAGGGATGTGCGGATGTGGTCTACATGCCCCCACCCCCATACTGCTCAGTGCAGCCCAACCCCCTCCCTGATAGGTAGTGCAGCAGCCTATGAGGCCGCCATGTCCACTCGGAAAAGCTTTGGCCACTGACCAGAGTCAGGTAGAGCAGGTCATCAAATAAGATGGCCTGCTCTATCATGATCCAAAGTTGCCTTCCTTGGACCATGGTAGGGCTAACTCCGGGTTGTGTGCTTGTAGGGAGCCCAATGCACAACCCGGAATTGCCCTGCCATGGTCCGGGGTAAACTCTGCTCCCACCCTCAGCAAACATCTGGTGGGTGGGAGCAGACATGACACCACGATGGGTGGCCATGCTGGAGTATACATGGCCACCCATGGTAGCATCACTTCTGAAATTAACCCCAAATACCAAATAATTGAAATTAAGATTAGAAGGCCCAAGCAAAGATGGAAGTGAATCCTGCTTTCATGTTCTCTTTGCAAAAATGGATGCAAATATACATAAGAACATAAGAAGTGCCATACTGGGTCAGACCAATGGTCCATCTAGCCCAGCATCCTGTCTCTGACAGTGGCCAATCACGGTGGCTTGGGAGAAGCACCCAACAGGTCACAATGGGGGATCCATTCCCTGTTGTTTTCCCCCAGCTCCCGTCATGTTCCCCGATCCTGTCTGGCTAATAGCTGCTAATGGACCTATCTTCCAGAAACCTGCCCAAACCTCTTTTAAACTCAGCTATAGTACTGGCCCTTACCACTGCTTCTGGCAGTAGATTCCACAACCCAATTATACGCTGAGTGGAAAAAAAATTTTTTTAAATTTGTTTTAAACTTGCCACCCATGAGTTTCATGGAGTGTTCCCTAGTTCTAGTACTAGCTGAGAGGGTAAATAACTGTTCCTTGTTTATTAGTTCCACACCACTCATGATTTTATTTGACAAAATTTGCTGAATTTTGTATTTGTATTGAATATTCATTTTAGGTTTGGTAATGATGTGCTCCAATCAAGTGGGGAGGTATTTGCAAGGGCATTTCAACTTATATACAGTTCCTACTGCTCCCTATAGAGTAGGAGAAGCTGGTGACAGACCTAGGAGGCATGACTTCTAATGGTCCACAAATGGAATTACCAGCAATAAGATTCAGAGGATAGAATTTACTATTTTCATTAGAGAACCCCATACCTTTCTTCTCATAATTTGAGCACTGGATCTGACTCCTTTTCCATTTAGAGAAACTCATCCCTTATCAGCAAAATGTTGAGACCTCCCCTCATTGGAAGCTTGGTAAAGATTTCCTTCCACAGGACCTCTCTCCTCAGGCTTTTCCCACAGAAAGAGATGATCTACCAACTTAAGCATTTATGATTAAAGTAAGAAAGTTGGCTGACTCACTTTAATATCTAGTAGGCTATTTTTTGGCTAGGTCTTTGTTGTGCTGGAGACTCCTGGTTATGACAGGAGCTTGATGTAAAACCACTACCACCTCATGCAAGTCAGGAGCAGGAAAGGTTTCAGTTTTTCCATGTTTGCAGAACATACATTGTTGAGGTATTTGTACAATGCTTTATTAAATCTCACGGAGAAGAAAAGCAGATCAGTGCCCCGATAGTTTACTGCCAAAGACATTGTGTCTACTTTATCTTTATAGAATCTGAACCTTTTAAAGACAAGCCTAAAGACAGTAAATTCCTTTCCATTATTGCTTAATAGTTTTTCATCCTATTCCTTAATTTAATTTCTGGAAGCAGTCCTCCAAGGAAAAGTCTGTATTTTAACACAGAGAGAAATGATTGTATATAAACTGGCAAATGCCCAGAGTGAGGGAGGAAAACAAGATAAAACATTGCCGGGGGGGTGGGGGGGGGTGTTTGCATGTCCCAAAACAATCCTTTCTACACTGGATGACTTTGAAAATAGGAGTCAGCTGATGATGCTTCCAGTAAAAGGGTGACACAAAGTTCAATCAGTCTGAATCTTGATGCATTCTTGTGTGCAATCAGTGCACAAGTGCTGACAGGGACATGAGTCTACATTTGGGGGGGGGGGGGGGGCTGACTACGACCTAGGGTTGCTACCGAGACACCAGGTTTTGACCAAACGTCTCCGGGCTGCAGGTGGGCCCTCTGTTTCTGCAGGTTAGCTGGAACAAGGACATGTCAGGGGTAAGACAGAAAGACTCTCCTGTCCCATTTCTGATATGCCCATGCCCCCATTTGGAGCATTGTGATGTCATGATGCCCTGAAGAGACATGACCACATTGGAAAGAGGCAGGAGAGTCCCTTTGACAATGTTCCCCCCGATCCTTTCTGGACCAAAATAACCCAGAAAGTGATAACCCTACCTTGACCCCACCCCAGAAAGCCTTGCCCCATGCAACATTCTCTGTCCCCCTGCCCCGCCAGAAGCATCAGGGGGAGGGGAACTCAGAAGGACTAGTGACTGTGCACTTCATACCCTCTATCATGAGAGAATGAGTGTGTTTTTAGATGTGATACAATGCTCACGGATTTAAATAATCCGCTTTTAGAAAACTTGTGCGGGTGGCATTTAGACGAGCTTCCGCCATTGGAAACAGCGGCTCGCACATTATTTTGAATCTGGATTTGTAAAACCTCACAAGTCCGGATTAAAAATGATGCGCAAGCTGCTGTTTCCAATTGCAGAGGCGCATCTAAACGTGAGTTTTCTAAAAGCGGATTATTTAAATTCGCGAGCATTGTGTCATGTCTAAAAGCGCCCTGAGTATTGAGTAGCCCCATGAGAAAGGAACTTGTCTCACACCCACTCAAGACCCTATTGATGGGATCAAGCAGGCAGGGCTGAACAACCCCTCTGATGTAAAGCACAAGGGCCAGACAGCAGCTTCCTTCTAGTGTGGAACCGAGCAGGCATGGGGCAGATAAACAGGTGAACCTTCAGTCATGGTTCAGGAGTGCTAATGCAGGACAGGGAAAAGAAGTGGTCCTATATGTCCAGATGGCACATCAAGAGGGGTTCACTTCTTGGCCCTCAGAGTTTATCCAGGGGGTCTAAGTCTTATTTGCTGGTTCTTGGTGAAGGCTTATGCCCCAGGATTCCAGTGGAGCTGACACCATTGTACACTGATATGTTCTCTCTTGTATTTTATGCTTCGCTATTTGTCTGTGAGTGGCAGGCTGTTTTATGTTTCATTTGTTTGTTTGTTTGTTTTAATTTCCAGCCCTACTTTTCAGGAATATTTTCTCACCAAGTTCATTTGCATGCCTTTGCCTTTTATCTTTAAGTAAGAAACATGGCAAATTAAGCTGTACCATGCAGTATTTCGGGAGGCAGCTATTTCTCTGCACTGAATTTTGCCTCCTTCTTTGAGGACAAGATCGATAATATTTGCCTTGACCTCCTTTGCCATCTTTCACCCAGATAGCAAGGTCCTCTGTGAATCACCAGATACTGTGTATGGACAGCGCACCCTCCCTATTCATCCAGGTCTGGCCTACTATTTTGGGGATAAGAGGGTTCAGAGTAGGGTTACTCTTAAAAGTAGGGAAGTCATATTCCCTCTTTTTTAGAATGCAGTATTCCTGGGATCAGGTGCTGGGGCCTTCATGGGCAAGATTTCAGTGACTAACTGCTGGGGCCAGAGGTTCTCTCATTTTTTAATCCTCCTGGTGCCAGTGCTTTCCCCCTATAACAGCAGTAGGGAACCATTTGGCCCATGGACCACATATAGCCTACTTCCCTTCCGCAATCTTGTAGAGACCTCCACAGACATGGGGAATGACAGACTGGACTGGGGCCTGTCCTTTCACAATGTGCTCTGGAGGGCCTGCAAGGTCCTGCCCCCACCCCAACTCAGTGTGCCACACTGTGGCTCGCAGCAGGGAAAAAGTTCCCCACTCCTGCCCTAGAAGATATAAGCCCGTATAAGACCATTCTGTTTCTGCACCAAATGATTACGTACATATTGTAAATTTGCCCTATACCAGAATAACCATTTTGTAGCCAAAGGATTCTCTTATTGTGAGAGAGGGAGTCTGTGGGAAGCCAGTCTGTCAGTCAACTGTCAAAATTCCAAGCATTTTCATAATGAATTGGGTTCTGCAGATGTTGTGTGCCCCCCCACCTCCCTTTACCAGATTTCCCAGTGTCACTCTTACCGCACATCATTTTACTAGTCTTTTGTTGTAATTGAATGAAAAATGTCACATGGGAATTTTAATAAAAAGCAAAATCCCCCCCCAAAAAAACACACACAAAACACAAACCTCAGAAGTTTTAAATAAGGAAAACTTGTCCAAATTAATTTTTTTAATTGAAATAATGGGAAAATTAGACAACATATAAGTAATGTTTGAGGTTTCCTAAACCTAAGCTTTGTGTGATTTATGTCTTCACTGAGCCCAATATGTGCCAGTATTTATTTATTGCATTACATAATAATTAGACATATAGCTTATGGTTACTCAAATGCATGCAGTATATTTAGTGAGCAAACTGAATTCCTCTCCTACAGACATTTTGGAAGTTTATTTCTCAAGAATCATGACTTGTCAATTGGTGATACTAATAGCTTGTTTTTAGTCATTCTTTGTTCCTCATTGTGTGCTTTCCTTCTATTAATCTGTCTATATTTCCTGTGTTAATTCTTTTTCAGAAAGTGATTTAACTTTGACATGAGTTTTGGTTGTGTCACAGTTCTATTTATGAGTGCTGGGAATTTGTACTGTAGCTAAGAATTTTACTCTACAGTTTTCAACAGTATAATTCTCAGTTACATTATTTCCTATATTTGTTTGTTTTTTTGTTATATCAAGGCATGAAATTTCAGATCGACCTCTGGGAGCCCCCAAAAATATATATAAAAAATTAGTTGCCAGACTTTATCCTGATATTAAACTGTTCTTGCCACACTACACCCCTGAACCAATTGCCAGCCTCAGTTTTCTGGGCACCGATGGCTCCCAGGTGCCTGTAAATTTTGTGCCGTTTATTACCACACCTCTGGCTCTCATGAAGTATGTGCAAAAGAACAAGGCTGTACTTTTCTTCATATGATGTCCTGAATGGCCTTTTGTAAAATGATGAATCATCACTGCCATTGAGAAAGTGCTGGAGTGAATTATCTACAAGTCACAATGGGTATTTTCAGATGTGACAGGGCTCAATTCGCCCCGTCACAGAAACACCCTGCAGATTCCCCGCTGGGGCCAACACGTCACAGCCAACAGACATGTTGGCCGATCCCGGTGGGGAATCTGGGGGACGGGGGCGGGGCTGCGTGGCTGAATGTGCGGCTTCACAGCCCCGCCCCCCCATGCTCTCTCAGCATCCCGCCCTCCTGGAGACGGGCGGACGCTGTGGTCAATACCGCCACAGCACCCACCCGCCCCTGGGAAATTGACCATGGCCTGGAATCGGCGGCGAGCACGGCCGCCGATTCCGGGCCGTGGTCAGCAGCCAGACATGATGTTGACACGCTCAACCACGGGGAATTCCCCGTGGTTGAGCGTGTCAACATCACGTATGGTCAGTGTTACACCGGGTGGTCACCCCCGTGACTCACGGGGCGGAATCAGATTCACCACGCTTCCCTTCCTCCTCTGGGGAGGAGGGACGGAAGCATGTTAAATCTGATTCCCCCCTGTGATTCATGGGGGTGAACATCTGGCGTAACACTGACCAGACGTTACGGAATCATGCTCACCCACAGGGAATTTACCGTGGTTGAGCGTGATCTCATAACGTTTGAAAATACCCTAAGATTCCAAATTTATAAAAAATATATTTTTCTTAAAAGTGTTTCCTTGATGGTGGTAAATATAATAATAATAATAATAATAATAATAATAATAAACAAAAATATCTGGAACAAAAGGTTAGTTCTCATTTGATAGACAACATGGTTAGCTTACCTCCCACAGTGCAGAGCAATGAGAGGGGGGGCTTGGTGGGAAATATCAAACTGAAGATTATCCTCTCACAAACACACTCTTCTCGCACACCATTGCTGCATGTTGTTAGATTTTGCCTCTATGTAGAAAAGCTTTACCTACTTAGATATTTTCATTTTGAAACCTTCTAGATAACTCACAAATAGAAGCAACAATTTTTCTGTCCTCAGAGACATGCATTTTATGTCGGAATAATGCCTGCTTATATATAGAATTTAGGAAAATTATACTTTGCAGAACAGAAATATGGCTGTGAGCCATATAGTAAAATGTCATAGCTGATCTCTGGTTGCATCCTTATTCTGAGGTTTTAGCTTCAGACCCATACATTCTATATTTCCCCAACACCCCCGGAAGAAGACAAGCACACATGTTTGGGGTTAAAAGGCCACACTTTTATTGATGTTATTAAAGTTGGGGAGGGGGCATCCTCCCTCCTGGGTCCAGCCTGGACTAAATTTATTAACTAATTTTCTAACAACTAACTGAAAATCTAACATGTGCGGTCCGATGTCCCTCGGTACCGCGCAACTTTAACTACTGCTAGGTCACTCTCACTCCAGCCACCCAGCTGGTCGGGGAGGTAAGAACCTCTCGTGACCGAAGTAGGAGGGAGGTGGCATACGCCACAGGGACCGCCCCCTGACCTCCGGTGTATAGCTCGACCCTCCTTTCTGGGCCAGAAGCTGGCCGCCCCATCTCTAGCTCAGCCCATGGCCCCATCTCTTAAGGAGATGACTTAATGATCCACTAAATCTACTGAAACCTGTTCATTATTAATCACCTGGACCTCTGCCACCACAAACTGCCAGCATATGCTTGGCTAGTTTTAGCCCCACTCCCAGACCTCATAGAAACTGCAGTAGCTTTTGTTTTATTGCCGTCAGGTACATCTGAATACCCTCATCAGAGAGGTGTACTCCATTTGCCCTGTACAATTCAGGCCACGAAAACCAAATCCCCTTGTGGACAATGATGTCCCCGCCATGAGCGAGGACCAACTTTTCCACTTCCTTATTGATCTTCCTGCGGGCTCTATCTACTCTACCTGGGTGGATCGCGTTGGCCCACCTGATCCTCTTGATCATGTGTGACCATATCAATTTGGTGTTAGGCAGTAACCTGCTGGCCTCTACCCACTCCCTCTTTATCCTGACCACTAGCTCTAGCCCTGTTGATTTGGGGAGACTGTTCTCGCCTAAGTGCACTACTAAAATATCGGGGTGCCGCCCTTTGGCGGCCCCATGTATCAACGGCATCAGCTGTTCCCACCTCATGCCGCTCCTGGCCTTCCAGATAAATTTGGCCCTGTCACTGAGGCCCAGCTGGGAGCCCCAACAGGTGCAACCCACAGATTTGCCCACCCAGTACACAATGCTGTGTCCAGCTATCCAGATCAGCTTGCACTCACCCTCTGTTCCTGGTCCTGTAGATAAAACAGATCGTAGTTAATACGGGCGGGCCTAGGGTGCTAAGCTACACACGTATAATCAGAATACCCCAGATCTCCATCTCCCTATCTCCTTGATTGTATCGTCCGACAACCCTAGGGCTGATGCGTAATTCGCAGCACCAATGCGGAAGGAGTGTGAACCGAAACAGTGGCATATTTTTTGCAGTGCCTGGTAAAGAACGGCCGAGAATTGGTGGTGGGTCAAGGGGGCACCATCTGCATGTATAAGAAAAGGACCCAGAAAGTTGGGGTGGAGGCTCATGTACTGATGCATTACTTCTACTGGGCACAGCTCGAGGGAACTCGCACGGTGGAGCGTTATAGTATGGCCCCTAGACCTCTGGTCATTTTTTGGCATTGCAGAGGAGAATACAGAGGGACTGACCCTTAATTTTAATGTCACTTCCTCTAACTACTCTGGTTGCTGGGTTCCATTTGGTGGCCGTCGTCAGTTCGTCAACTTGGAAGGCTCCGAAGAAAGTCAACTTGAAGGCCGCACCAAAGAGGTTGACTTTGAAAACATTGAAACACACCTGGGGAAGAGAGGCTGTTAACTCTAAGAGTATCTCTGGGGTGATGGGTAATCTGCTATCCACCCTTGGGCCCCGTTCGTGCGCCCATGCTTCGATCAATCTGCTGGAGAAAAAACCCTGGTCCGGGGGTGTGTGGCCTGCCAGCTTGGTGATAAAAGCAACTGCTGCTAGTTTGCCTGCTATAGTGGCTGGTGTGAGGTCATTCGCGCATAATGTCTTGGCGAACTTCATGGACACCATGGCAATGATGGGCCTGTCCCAGGTGGTTGTGGGCCCGACTCCTGAGGAGTGGCATACTCTTGACTTATTGTTCTGCACTGACCTTGAGGCAGGGAGGTCTGATGGTAGGGCATGTGGTTAGTTCACTCTTGTCATGATTGGACCATTACCTCCTACGGGCTCTCGTTCCGGCGCGTGTACCTGACCATAGGAGTGACGGACCAATTAGGATTGTCTGCCCCCAGAGACTGATGGAACCCCCTGGCTTCCAGAATGCCCTACTGAATTTACCCATGGACCTCAACAACTGCTCCATCGATGCCCTGGTAGCTTTTTGGAACACCTGGCTGGCTGGGGCTATTGATTGGGTGGATCCCAGGCATCCAATCCCTTTGCTTCAGCACTACAGGTCTCCATGGTTCACAGATGCCCTGGGGTGGCTAAAGTGTGAAGGGAGATGGTTGGAGCAATGGTGGCACTCTACTTGTGCTGTAGATGACCGATTGCGACATGGGACATTTTTGAAGACGTATGGTGTGGCTGTGCGGGCAGCAAAGAAAAGTTTGGGCAGGGCAGTCCAGCCTGTCTCCACCTGGACCTGGAGTCATCCAGGGTTTGCTGTGACATGTTTATGTCATATTTTGCTGATAAAATTGCTTGCATTGAACATGATTTTGACTCTGCCTTTTTGGATAAAGTGGCAGAGCCAGAGGTTAGGAATGCCCTCTCCAGTCAATGTTTGTGGAATCAGTTTCAATTGGTGATGCCTGCTGACGCGGGCTAGATGCTGGGATCTGTTAGGGCCACAACATGTGAACTGCACCCATGCCCGTCCTGTCTGGTGAAAGCCAGTAGGGAGACTTCAGGGTCAGTGCTGGCTCCAGCTGTTGGAGTCTCTTAAGAAGGTGGTGGTTTGACCTCTTCTCAAGAAACCATCTCTTGATGCTGATTCCCCGGCCAGCTATTGGACTTCACTATTAATTATTATTATTATTATAAACATTTGTATAGCGCCAGCCATGTGCCTGGNTGACAGCAATACAAAGGTGTAGAGGGGAGTATAAACACACAGAATGGGCCTCAAAGGAAGGGAAGGAGAGGGAGGGAGAGATTTCTCTAATCTCCCCTTTTTAGGGAAGGTTATTGAATGAGTGGTGGCCCATCAGTTGCAGGCACATCTGGACCACATCAATTTTCTGAATCCCTTGCAGTTGGTCTTTTGGCCAGGTTATGGCACTGAGATAGCACTTGTGGCCTTGGTTGACGATCTGAGAGTAGAGCTAGATAAGGGGCATTCGACCCTGCTGGTTCCACTAGACCTGTCAGTGGCTTTTGACATGGTGAACCATGAGGTGTTGTTGACTCATCTGTGAGACCTTGCTGGGGTGGATGGGATGGTATTGCAGTGGTTCTGTTCCTTCCTAGCAAATAGATCTTAGTGGGTGGTCCTGGGGGATTGTTCATCTTCCCCTATCACATGTAGGGTCCCACAGGGTTCTATTCTGTTCCCCCTCTTGTTCAACATGTATATACAGCTGCTGGGGGAGCTTGTACATAGATGGGAGGGGTACGTTGTCATCAGTATACTGATGACACTCAATTGTACCTCTCCTTTTCATCTGACCCAGTCTCTGCAGTCTTGGTGCTTGCCTGGTGCCTGGCTGCGATGTGGGACTGAATGAGGTCTATCTGATTAAAGCTGAATCCTGATAACACAGAGGTGATGCTTGTTGGCGGGGCTGGTGGACTGAGTGAGGGAGGGTTCCCTGTCATTGACAGAGTCTGTCTTATATTGTCATCTCGGATACGAAGCCTAGGGGTGCTCCTGGTTCCGCAGCTGAGCCTGGATCTCTAGATGTCGGCTGTGGCCACCAGTGCCTTTCGCCAGTTATATCTGGTAAGACAGCGTTGTCAGTATGTCTCAGACTCTGATCTCGACATCGTCATCCATGCATTTGTCACCTTGAGGCTAGACTACTACTATAATGAACTCTATGTGGA
Organism: Sphenodon punctatus; assembly: GCA_003113815.1. Lineage (NCBI taxonomy): Eukaryota > Metazoa > Chordata > Lepidosauria > Sphenodontia > Sphenodontidae > Sphenodon > Sphenodon punctatus. Next base: position 873,726 of record QEPC01010495.1, read on the forward strand.
GCTGCCCATGGTGACAGTATGGAAGCTGCTGCTGGTGCAGAATGCGGCGGCCTGTCTGCTTACTGGGAAGGGCTGTGGGGAGCACATTACACTGGTGCTCAGAGCTCTGCACTAGCAGATGACACATCTGCACTAGCAGATGACACTTAGTGATGACACCTCAGCTCAGAGCTCTTCATTAGCAGCCTATAGTCTTCTGGACCTGATTCAAGGTGCTGGTTTTGACCTATAAAGCCCTAAATGGTCTGGGTCCTAGCTATCTGCAGGACTGCCTCACTTCCTGGGCTCCTGGGCAGCTCTTGCAGTCGTCCAGGGGTTGCCTTCCTGGAGGTTTCACAGTATATACCGGTGGGGACTGAGAGGCGGACATCCTTGGCAGCCGCACCAGCACTGTGGAACTCACTCCTGGTGGGTATCTGTTTCAGCCCGGATCTCGTCAATGTCCTCTGTCAGTGCAAGACCTGGTTCTTCCACCAGGCATTTGGGGCAAGGGAGGGGTGGTTGTGGGGAGGGGGGGTGTCTTTCTGTTTTTGCAAGATTTATGGACTAATTTTGTTTTAGATGCTTTTATCTGTTGTATCTATTTATTGTTATTCACTGCCCCAAGCTGCCGGATACAGGAGGGGCGGGGGGGAAATACGTGTATGATGATGATGATGATGATGATGATAATAATTCATGTTTGTACGGGTTCAGCAAACAAAAAGAGTTATTAGGACCTTATTAATCCAGCAGGAGAAATCTGGCTGACTCTCTGCCCTGGCCTTTGTTGTGGCTATTCATTACTGGGGTGTGAGGTTGGGCACCTTTTCTTACTTTAACAAACTTTGGATAAACACTGTTATCAAAGAACACAGAAAGTTAACACCCAGGCAGGAGGGAGTTGTGTGTCTAGAATCAAGATGGAAACTAAAAAAGGTAGGATGGGTGTGAGTGTGCTTGTGAGAGATAATTCTTTACCATGCTGAAAGGAACTGTCACTGCTTCTATGTGTGATCCTCTGAGTTAAAACTAAAACTTCAGAGCCAAAGTCAATACATCCCTTTTGAGAATTTTGACTTTTTAACAGGGTGAGTTTTAACTTGAACCATCAGCCCTGCACATACAAACATATGTGTCACAGATCCTCTCACACAGACATCCTTTTTTTCCAGCTCACCCCCAAAGTTAGTCAAAGTTAACAATGTTAGGAATTATTCGTAAGGGGATAGAGAATAAAACTGCAAATATCATAATGCCACTATGCACAGACCTTTCCGGGCCTCTTGGGATCCACAGTCTCTTAGCCACACTGGGCTCCTTCTAAGTCCTAGCCCTCATAGCTTCTCAGACAGCTTTCTGAGTCCCAGTTCAGCCACGCTTGGGCTGCTACTCATAGTTCTGCTTCTCCAACCCAGACCTGGTTCCTCTGGTCTGGGCACACCCCCTGCTCAGCTTCCGCCTGGCTTCCCTCTGGGACCTTCAGCCTGGAACACACTGAGAACACCAGGTGTTCAGGTTCTGTTGTGGCTCCTCTGGCTCTCCTCCTGCTGACCACCACTTCCGGTTTCCCTGGGTGCCCTGACAGCAGCCTCTCACAGTTGCAGCAGCGGGGCATTTAAACCCTGTTCTGCCACCAATTGGCTTCTTAAAAGGGCCACCCACCTTGGAGCAGGGACGCACTCATCCCCCTGCTACAGAGATGAAGAGAAAAGGTGAAGAATGTGCGTGCCACTTCATGGGAAAATCTTTGCAAACATCAAAAGTCACAAATAGAAAACATTTTTCAGAAAATATGATAATAAAATGTTGCAACTCATTTATTTGCTCAAGAATGTGCTGAATTTGAAAATTACCTTGTAACAGGGACAGAATGGCTGGTCTAGTAGCATGGTGGCCTTTGAGCAGGTAGCACTGGTTGGAGAGGTGCTGATACTATGAAGAGAGGAGGACCGCACCACAGAGGGTTCTAATATAAGAGAAATGCAGGTACTGGTGCCAGAGGGAGCCGTGCCTAAGCATGATACAAGGTGTATAAACCTCCAGAGACTGAGTGTCCAAGTAGAGTCAACTGGGCTGGGTGTGGCCAAGCCAGCTCTGGAGACTAAAGATGGGATGCTCAGTCAGAGTGAAGAAATGACCAGGGAGGCAGGAGCCAGAGAGGGCTCTGCCTCATAATGGCTGAACCAGCCCACAGCCAGGGGCTGCCCCATGTAAACCTGGTTCTAGGAGGGACTGGGCCTGGCCTATGTGAGCAGGTACCCAGAGATGGGTATTGGACTGTATGGACCCTGTTGGTGATGGGTACTGAGCACTGTAAACAAAGGACACTTAAAGGTGAAGATCCCTCATGGACCTGGATTGTTGGGGTGCAGATCCTGCCAGGACTCACCCCTCAGGGCTAAGCCCTGTTACAGACCTTATTGCAGCTGCAGTGTAGATTGTCTAATGACACTGGACAGGATCCTCAGTATGTGTGAATCAGCACAGTTCCAGTTCTTACAGAGCAATGACAAATCTCATCACCTGAGGATTTGGCCAGTTTTGTCACTGTTTTTACAAGGAATTTTTTTCAAGTTACATTTTGCTGCCTCTGCAGTTGGTGTACATCAGCACACATGCCTTTAAAAAGCTAACACAACAAGGGCTGAAGGAAAATGTTGTATGTGTTCCATACAAAGGAATGTTGAAAGTTTGTGCTGTTGCCCAAGACGTTACAAAGGAACCCCTCAGAGAAGTGCTGTGATTTTTTCTTTTAATTTTATTTAAATTTTTTTTATATAACTATAAACGCATTACAGCCTACAGGAATGAAAATGATTTCAGGTCCAGAAGACTAGAGACTCTTAAATCCTGTAGTAGTCCTGGATTGGAGAATATCAGACTCCCAAAGAATCCACACTCAAACCTCATTCAATTATAATATTCCCACTCTGGTACAAATGGCTTTCTCCAATAATCTAATCATCAGAAAGCAACTGTGTGCATTCTAGTGATCATACACTCTTGCCACAATGAGATACTCTTGTTCATACTTCGACATGAAAGAGTTGATCTCTCCTCTTGCATGTTTCCTCTGAGATGTGAAATGAATAGTAGGTTTTGTGTTTTCAGATATGATTTGTATTTTCAGATTCAGATAGTCTTCTGAATATCCAAATAAAAATCTGCACCAGAAATAAAATTTGTGTATCCATGTCTTCTCACGTACTAATTAATTAATTAATTAATTAATTACATTTTTACCTCACCCTTCTCATTAAATCTCAGGTAGTCTTTGGATATTTTGTTTGGGATACTCTGATTTTTCTGATGGTTTTGGCCATTTTGGCTCATATTCAAACTGAAATAATCAAAGTAGCTGGAAGCCATCACTTTTTCTAAATGATGGATATTCATTTCAGCTCTAATCATAATTATTTGTACATATGGGAAATGTGCATAGGTCATTAATTCTGAGAAAAATTAGTCAACTGCCAATATTTAACTCTGGGCCATGGGAAAAATAATATCCGTCTTGACTAATGTATCTGTATTCCCATATGATTGGGTGGGTGGAAATGCCAATGGGTTAGCTTGATTTATTTAATGACTACTGCATATCTCCCAGGCTCCATTGCATCAAACAAATGCAGCTACAACAACAAATAAAGCATTTATTGGGCAATCTAAAACTTGCCTTTGAAGGAATTGGCAGTCTGGTAATGTAGTTTTGAGTTGTTTGAGAAACATCTATAAAATCAAGTTGGCTTAGCTGGATGCCAGTAACAGCTACTGTAAATGGCTTCAGATTGAAATTGAATTTAGTGGATGCCAGTGAAGTTTTAGGACGCACTAAAACAAAATAGTCCCAAAGCAGCACACATTCAGATGATTTATTTTTATTATTTTTTTGGTCATACATGTTTCTCCGACAGCTGCTTTAATTTTAGGTTTAATTTAAAATACATTTAACTTAATACCATGTTCACATTCAGCAAAACTCACAAAAAATCCTCAGGTTTTGTTTCACAAAGATCATTATTGGGTTCCGGGCAACTGTTTGTTTATTACTTTCATATTTGACATTTCTGGGGTTTCATATCTACCCGAAGGCACATTCTAGTTCAAAGAATAACAGTGATTAGCATGCGTTTCAATCCCTTTTTCGATCCTGCAGACATACTATATTAAGATCTGTTTTAGAAACAATCCTAACCCATCCTATTATATACTATTCTTTGGGAGGGGGAGGGGGTTGGACTTTTTAGATCAAGGTTTTTTTAAAAACACAAAGAAAGTTTTTGATCCCAATTTTTATTTAGATTCAGACCCCTTTCCAGATTTCACTGGTGCCTCTGTTACCACTCTGGTAGCAGTAAGGGACTTTAGTGTAAGAGAATTGTGTCCTTTGGTTTCAAAATTTTGCATGCATTATAGGGTTGAAATATGTCTGAAGTTTTGTATTCACAAAGATTATTCTGTTATTCATTTAGATGAACTAATTGTGATAATTACATATTTGTTAATTCGTTTATTTCACTTTAGGTTATGCTGATTATTTGATAACTTTGTTTTGGCTAATTAGCATTACTGTGCACTATAATGTTAGGCAACAATAATGAAGTTGCAGAATAAACAAAATTACTGAAATTACTGAAACAAAGCTACCAAATAAATGAAGTTTCCAAAACTAACAAGTTAAAATAAAATGGATATTCATTTCTGCAAATAAAGCAAGAAACAAATAGCACTTAATATATCTGCTTCATCCACATGGGCTGTTTTTACACGAATGCCCACCCCCCTCGGTGTTCGGGTAAGTGTGCGCGGGAGGGGACATCCATGTATGTGGCCGGTGGCGTGGGGGGGGGATGGGTATCCACTCAGTGTTCGCCCATGTGAACACCGAGCAGGATGGGTGGGGGTGCGTGTGCTCTTCCACGCAACACCCACCTCCACCCATTGCACACCCATCTCCTCCCACCTCCACCCACGGAGCCCTCCAGAAAACCTCCGTGGGTGGAGGTGTGTGTGTGTCCATGTAAACGGACACACACACACCTCCACCCATCATGGCAAAACACCCATCCCCACACCCACCTCCATCCATGTAAAAAGGCCCATGGATAGAAATATACTGAATCCATTGAATTTGGCAGTCAAAATTAATATTAGTTTCAGCTCTACTCTTCAAGGCCATTTTGGGTGCAGTCACATGAGACAGGCAGAGGAGTCTACAGAACCTTGGGTAGCCTTATGCCCACCCACCCACCCCTTGTTAGCTGGGTCATGCGATGCAGTGACTTGTATGCATGGTGCCCACCAGATGTTCCCCCCACCCCGTAATGGGGTGAACAGCTGACTGCTACACCACTTGTCCTCTGAAAAATTCTGAGGACACATTGTGGAGCAGCCTTAAAGGTTGCCCAGGGTGGGGCAAATAGTGTGGCCAGCCCCTTTTGTCTTGCTATGCGGTGAGGTCTTCAGCAGGTGCAGTCACCCATTGCACGTGGCCATGTCATGACCAGGGGCAGGATTTTGGTCAGGCCGGGGGAGGAAGGCAGGCCAGGGCTGGACCTGGTGCCCACTCATGGCTGGCACCTCAACCTGCTTCGACTGTGGTGGCAGCTCTGATGGGCCTGACACCCAGCTTCTCCACAACCGTCTGCCTGGCTCCCCACACTTGCCCCTTAGTGTGAAGGCAGGAGTTGCCTACCATGGGGTCATGAGGGAATTGAACCCACCATTTGAGACTTAAATGTAATGATATGACCAAAGATGACAACGAAGACATGCAAAGTATATTAAATATCATCATAATCATGACTCAACCACAGTTTTGAAACCTCTTCCCCATGCAGTGAAATGCAGGACCAAATGAAAGGAGGTGGAGGGGAGGCTTGCTAAGCCATCCTAGAGTATACATCGGGGGAAGTGGGGAGGAGCAGAGCCAGAAAGAATCAGAGTCCTGGAGAGGCAAAAACAGCACATCTGTGAAGCAAGGTGTCTGTGACTGATGCTGCCACTTGATGTTCCACTGCCTCTTCAGCTGAGCAACATCTGCATGGCTTCTGTAGCACAAGCTCCAGAGTCCTGAGCTGGTGGCTGTACTCAGAAAAAAATGTCTCATTGGCACATGCTCGCGCACACTGACTAACCATAAGCATGGGGGCCCTGTGTAGAATGGAGGCCCCCAAGTTGCCACACAATCAGTGTAATTGTTAACTGGGTCCTCTCCAGAAATGGATCCGGAATAGTGCAGACTGTACATCCGCACAGGCTCCTGTGTGTTGGGGAGCTTCCAGAGGAAGAGGGGTTCATGAATAAACTAGAAATGGCAACATGAGTATGAGGAGCACTGATTTAGTGTGTGAACATACAGATCCTCAAACATGGGGAAAGCCAACATGTAGAGGGCCTGGAGCAATTTGAAAGGGGCCTCTCAACATTGGAGCCCTTGATTAAAAATAAAACCAATAAGGGTCACGGGCCGACCCCATGCCCTGTGGAGTACAGCCGCACACATGCAGAGGGCTTATGGCGCCCATGCAAACCTTACAGCTGTCTATACATGACTTCTTGCATGGGGCATGAGATCAGCCCCATTGAGTCTGTAATGCATTAAGCCCTGGGCCCTGAAGAAGATATATTTAATTGAACATCCCAAAATTAGTTATGGTAACATTTTCCTTTTATTGGTCAATCATTTCTATCTTAGGAGGGGGCCCACACTACCATTTCACATGTGAATCCACAAGTGAACAACGGCATCTGGGACCCTCACGTTCAAAAGGAATTGCAAAAGACACAAAGAGTGATCTGGGAGGAGACAGATACCCATGCTGATGATAAGTATGTGAAACCATTACTTTCCAAAGATGACGGCGCAACAGGACTGCTTTTTCAGCCCATGGAGACCTCAGTCCCCACAACACATGTCTCACGCAGTGACCTTCACACAGAACCGGGGATGCAAGCACTTGTTCGTAGGGCTGTAGCGGAATATCGCAGCGGTAGCTATTTCCGGCAGAAACAGTGTTTCCGCAATTAGTGGAACGGCATGGCAGAGGCTTTCATTCCGCTAGTTTCATTCCGCGGTTCCGCTTATTTAATTCCGCTACTTAGTGGAATCGTGGAAACATGACATTTTTGCTACTTCCGCAATTCCGCCAGTGCCACAAAATAGCGGAATAGCAGTTTTCCGCAATTTTCCCGCAATTTTTTCGCAATTCCGCAATTTGCAGAATTCCGGCGGAATTAGCGGAATGTCCGCAGAAAAGTCACGGTGTGGCATGGGCAATTCCGAAATAGGGGAACGGAATCGTGGCGCGGTAACAGCTGCTGCCGCATCAGCCCTACTTGTTCGTTCTGATAGAGTGTGGCCGATGTTCCGTCACAGCCCAGGTGATAAATGCCCTATTTGTTGTCTGGTCAGACAGCTGCGAGGAGTTAATGGCATGTGTGGGACATGGCCAGGAGTGTAATTGGTAAATGGAGAGATGGGTTCAGTATCCCAAGACCATTCCCACCCAGTCATTAGGCATGCAGGCTCTCATGCCACTCAGTGCCCAGGAGTCAGTCACTTGTGCTGCATAGTCAATCCGAAGTAGGTACCCATCCAGACATCGAAGCAATTCAAAACACTGATGTACAGCTGTCAATGCATCTGCTGTCAGTGGTTCACGGTAATCACCAGGCAGTGGCTCATTATCCTCCGAACCGGTCGCAGGCTGTGGGGTCAGAAGCACAGTGTGGAACAGTCATAGGGCATGGCACCAGAGTCGGGTCATGAATTAGAGGATAGCTGCCCTGCAAGGTGAGATATTTTAGCTGGTACCTGGTAGCTGACACAGCAGCTGTGCCTGTGCCTGGCAGTACCCACCAAGAGGAGGGTCTGGGTTGGTGAGAGAAGCAAAGACTGGTGGGAAACCATCCTGTCCATGTGGGGGGATGAGGACTGGACAGAATGCTTCAGGATGCTAAGGGACATAGTCTCCAGGATCACAGCAATCCTAAGGCCACTCCTTCAGATAGAGACCACCATGATGAGGGAACCAATCACCATAGGAAAATGCATGACAATAGCCATATAGAAGCTGGCAACTCCAGACACCTGGTGCTCCGTCATCCAGCAGTTTAGCATAGGCATCTCCACTGTGTCCACCATGCTGGTGGAGGTGTGTACCACCACTGTCAATGTCCTGCTGGAGCAAGTGGTCCAGTTGGTCAACTTTGAGGAGGTTATTGAGAGGTTCTGGTGTGAGGGGTTCTCCTTCTGTATGGGGGCAATTGATCAAACCCCATTTTGACCATTTGCCTGCCTCATAGCAAAGATGGTTATCTTTACCAGAAGGGATAATTCTCAGAGGTTCTATAGGTGGTGGTGTACTACCATAAGAGGTTCCTGGCTGTGTACGCTAGGTTGTCCACAATGCCTGCATCTTCTGTCAGTTCCCCTTGTAAGCCAGGATGTACTATGGGGACTTTGGCCTGATACCATTACTAACATCGACGGGGTACTCATGAGACCTGCCATCTTGGGGGACACAGCCTACCCCCTTGCACAGTGGTTAATGAATACATACCCCAGGCCCCACACCCTGGTGCAATGCCTGTTCAAAAGGCAGCTCTATGCTGCCTGCTGCATGGTTGAGAGAGTGTTCGGGATCCTCAAGCAGCAGTGGAGATTACACTCAAGCCATAGTGAGTTCAAGCTAGAGAACGCTACTCTGCTGACCATTGCTTCTGGTATCCTCAGCAATATATGTGACACTAATGGGGCCACTTTGGATAATCCTCCTGCCCTGTCAGGTCTGAGGAGCTGGTGTCTCTGTTCTTGCAGCATCAGAGTGAAAATGAAAGGTGCATAGCAGTGCAGAACTGGGATGCTCTGTGCTGGCACATTGCATGCATTGTTTATTTATTTATTTTACTAGTTTTATACCCCAACTCCTCCTGCTCGAGAGCAGCTCGGGGCAGCTTAAAGACATCAATAAAACACAAATAAAATATAATTAAAAACATTTAAAAGGATAAAAAGAACTAAAAGGGCAGAATTCCCCTTCCCAACCCACCCCAACCTACCCGTCTCCCTCTCCAAAGACCCGGCGGAACAGCCAAGTCTTACACTGTCTACGGAAAGAGGGGAGGTCTGGGGCCAGGCAGTCCTCCGTTGGAAGGGAGTTCCACAGCCTAGGAACGGCCACCGAGAATGCCCTCCCCATTGTCGCCACCCAGGCAACCCAGGGGACTTCAAGTCGGGTGTCCCTAGCCGACCGCAGGGGCCACAATGCAATCTGGGGCCTGAGGCAGTCCCGCAGGTAAGCCAGGCCCAGGCCGTTTAGAGCTTTGTAGGTCATTACCAACACCTTGAATTGGGCCCAAAAGATAATAGGCAGCCAGTGCAGAGAACGGAGCACCGGTGAAATGTGCTCACGGTGACCTCCTCTGCATCAGCGGGCGACACCCACTGAAAGTGATTCCATGAAATTGGACAAGGTGGGTCCTCCACCCCCTCAGGTTCACCATCGAAGTCGTGGTGAATCTGAGCAATTTTATCCACAAAAAAGTCAACAAACGTGTCACAGTGGACACTACAAGATTTCAGTTCCAGGCGGAGAGAGGTCAGACTGACCAGCTGCTCCACCACCTGGAAAATCTCTGCTGGATGTGACTTTATGGATGCTATGAGCGCAGTAAAGAACTCTTTCTTTGCTGCCGCACTGCCACAGCATAAGCTTTTAAACTAGCTTTATGTTGCATTCGATCAGCTTCAGCATGACTCCGGCGTCACCGTCACTCCAACCGCAGTCCTTCCCGCTTCATCCGGCGCAGGTCCTCTGTAAACCAAGGGGACCCACGTCGTTGGCATTCTGGAAGCGGATGCCTGGGAGCTGTTCGGTCGATGGCCTCAGACAACAAGTTGTTCCAAAAGACAATGAGGTCATCGAGTGATGAGGTCATCTTGTTACACAAAACCAGTCTCAGATGCCCTGAGCATTGCCATCACTGCAGCCTAAACATATTATAAATAGGACATGTAACATTGTACCAATCTGCCTCCCTCTGGCCCATTCACACCACCAGGACAGCATAGCCTCCCTCCTCGGTGCCAGAACCCTCAGTTCTGGTCATTCCATGGTACAGCCGTTTCCTTTCTGTTTGCCCCCCAAGTGGTGTGTCACAGTGCCATGCCATTCCCACTCGCCAATAGGGCTGAGATGAGAGTGAGTGTTTCCATTCCTAAGGGAAATACTGACCTTTTGTGAGTGCTTGTGAGTGTCTGTTGGTACTTTATCAGTTTCTGGTGATTCAACATTTCCACCATTTTTGTCACTTTCAGTGTCAGGGATTTTTTAATGACTTTCAGAACTTTCTGGCACTTTTCATCACTTTAGTTACTTTCTACGACTTTTTTGTCACTTTCCATGACTTTCTAATCACTTTGGGGGAATTTGGGCCAATTTCCAGCACTTCCCTGGTGCCAGTTTTCATCTACACAGTTCCCCAGGGGTACACAAGGGACTTGAGAATGGCCCATGGCAGCCCTGTTCAACGTGCAAAAAATATTGGAAAATGGCAAAAACAGCAGGAAAGCGGGTAAATTTCTGTATCACACAGATGTCGGCGAATTCCTTGCTTCTGATGGAAGCAGCACGTGCAGAGATTTTTTTGTTTCAGGTCTAGTTGTCAAAACCTCCCATCTTTCCTAATACACGCACAGGGATCATGACAGAGGGTAGACAGGGGTTTATTCATGAAGGGTTATAGGGTACAGCGACTCAGTACCTCTTCCTCTTGCCATTTCCCCTTTGCTTCCCCTCCTGCTGGTGACCTGCCATGCCCTCTTCGGCACGAGCCGTTCTGGGAAGGCACTCACTCCATCATCTTCCTCCTCACCCTGTTGCTGATCAGTTACTGGAGGTCTGGGTGGTGAAGAAGGCAAGATGCCTGTCCTGCTGGCGGTGGGCTTGAGTCTTGGGGAATGGGACTTAGGGGGGTTGGGGCTCAGGTTTTGTTGGGCGGCAAGGGGTTGATTCTGGGAAAACTAAGGCTGGCAGTTGAGATCTGGGGGTGGGAGCAGAACTGGGGGGAAAGTGTATTGTGCCTGCCCATGGTCTATGAGTGCAGCGTTTGTTGCAGTGATGTGATGGAGGAGGGAGTGCTGTACCTCTATGAACTCTGCAGCACTACAGCTCCTGCCAGTGGTGCGCCGAGTCCCTTAGCTCCCACAAATGCTCCCAGCAGCCTTCAGCAGTGAGGGCCCTGCACTCAGCCTCATTCTGCTGCAGGGATATCATCTGCTGGCAAGCTTCCCCCTGGATGGTATCCTCAATTTTGCCCGCCCACTGTATGGTTTCCTCCATCAGCCCCTGGCCATGTCCTCCCTGCACCAGTGGTTCCATGTCCACAGTTCCCAGTTGGAAAGGGTGCTGGAGGATAGTGGCGGTGGCCTTGACTGTACCTGTTTTGGTTGCACACCTGTAGCAAGAGCCATTGGTTCTCTTGCCATCCTGCCCCAGTGTGTGATCCCCACCCACCCATCCACCACTGTCTTGGTGCCTGTTGTTGATATACCTGCTCTGCTTGGAGATGCATTGGTATACCACTTCATTATGGTAGCATCTCACGAGGTCCAGCTGCACCTTATGGTCTCCCCACTGCCTGATGAGGACCCTGATCTCTTCCTTAGATTAAGCATGGCCCTTGGATAGGCAGGTGAGGAGTTTCACAGTGTGCAGCTGGGACTCTCAGTGATGTTGATGTGGTGGTGGCATCTGTGCTGGTTCTTGCCTGTGAACACACACCATAACGGTCATCTGTTACCTTGATCTCCTTGACTTACTGTCAGGGGGGTATTCAGTTACCTGGCTTGCCAAGTGACTGTCCTCCATGGACTTTGGGAGTTGCTTCTTTGTCTGCTTAGGAGTGTCGCATGTGCTGAACCTGTGCAGTTTAGCCCAATGCAATTTTGTATTTCTTGTGCATGTCCTTTAACAGCTCCAGTGGAGTGGGGAGCCGATGGGGACATGAACGCCCATGAGAACACTCTGGGCTTCGGGTCTGCGACCTTCTGTGGTACTGGCTGACCTGTCTTCTGGTGTGGCTGGCCAGAGCTGTTCACACAAGCATTGGCCATGTGGCCGCCCATTGCCATGAATCTATTTGGCTTGCCCTGCACAGCGCATCCACATTTCCCAGCATGATGCCACGAGTGATGGAGATGGATGCTCAGTGGCTCACAGCAGCATGCATCCAGCTGTACCTCCTTCAAATGGACGGTTGGATGCGGGGCTAATGGTCTAATGACCACTTTCATGACCACTAAAGAAATGACCACTTTCATTAGTGGTCTTTTAAGTCATCTAGTCCCTGAGCTATAATTTTAATTTAACTTTTTTCTATTTGTTGCATGGTCATTTAGAACATTATTCATGGGTTGTTTAGTGCTGATGCTAACCTCTTATGCCAGTGTGAGTCCTGTGGAAAAGAATGGGCCTCACTCTAAAGTCTATAGGGCTGGAGAATCAGGTGGTTCAATTTGGGTTTGTAATACTTAGGAATTAATTTCTTTTCTCTCTGTATAGCTGACATTTAGAGAGCAAGAATATCATGTAATCAGAATCCAAAATCAGAGCCACATTTTTCAAAAAGAATTTCGCTCTAATTTAGCTATTAAAATATTCAGCAGAATTTCTGAGCATCCAGAAGTTTATCAAGGAAAACAGAACTTGAGCCCATTTGAAAATCTAGCCACAAATGGTCAACAGTTGATTCCTATGAATGTAGAAGGAAAAATTAATTTCTGACCTCCATGGAACACATCAGCGTAAATGTAGGATTTTTTCTTATGTCTAAAAAGTACAAGTCTCTCAAGGTCAAGCTGCTGATGGACAAAAAATTGAGTGCTCACGCTTTAGAGAGTAGCAGACTGAAACAGCTAGAATACTGTACTGTGGGCTCCAAGGAGTTAAGAATAATTAAACTCTGTTGTTTTTCTCTTTCTCTTTTTAATAAAATGTCATTTGAATGGCGTTCAGATTGGATATGAAATGAACGTACCATGAAGAGAAACAAGGGCCAGATTAGGATTCCTGATAAGCAATAAACCTATGGTGAAACTGTAACACATGTTTTTGGAGTTTAAAGTACTGTGACTACAGCCAGAAGATGAAGAGAAATAATAATACTCTGGCACTAGGCATTTGTAAGTGCCCGTTGCCAATTTAAGGGAGAGATATAAGAATAGAGATCAGGATAAGCCAGTGAACAATAAATTGCTCTTTGTGTTACTATGCTGTACATTATGGGGACTGTACTTTGAGGGCAGGATCTATTGACATCAATGTCAAAAGGGCCAGCGGCTTAATTTAGCATAAAATTAAGCCAGTGGTGTTGTTTTTCACTGCTGGAAAGGGAGAGAAATTAAACCCTTCCCTGGTGGTTGGGACTGAAGGAAGCTTAAGGATAACTGTTCACAAAAAAACAAAAACCCTAAAAAAAACCTCACTGCTATTTATATGTATTCAAAAAGTACAATGGTGGCAGAGAATACAAAGAGGGTTGAGACACTAAAGTTTGGGACACAAACCTCTGACAGGATAGCGCATGTACTGACAATACAAAGGTGTGCATCCTATTGAAATGAATGGGACTCCCACATGTGCTAATTGCCCCCTATCCTTAGAACTGAAGGGAGAGAACATTTTGAGAGATTCATTTCCCACGTCCCCTGCTATAATTACTCCTGTCACTTTTAATTCCAAGAAATGCTTGCAACTCCTATTTCAAGACAAGACATTATCTAAATTTCCCCCCATAACTTTGGATTAGCCAGATTTATTACCATGGCAATTCTTTTTATTTAACTGGGAAAGCATTATTTTTAATAGATAGGATAACTATATCAGAAGTACTGCACTATGAGATTATTAGTGCAGGTCTTCTGTCAGGCACGGGCTACCGGGAGCACATTAAACCAGCACTCCAGAGTCTGCGCTGGCTGCCGATAGCTTTTCGGGCACAATTCAAGGTGCTGGTTTTGACCTATAAAGCCCTAAATGGCTTGAGTCCCAAGTATCTGAAATAGTGCCTCTTCCCTTATGTTTCATTGTGGCTTCTGAGCTTGGCTGGAAGTGCCCATGAGGTTTTCACAAGTGTATGCAGACAGGCGGTTTTGGTCTACCCCACAATTATGGAACTCCCAGCCATGGAGATTCCTTTAAGCCTGAGCCTGCTCACCTTCTGGAAGTAATGCAAGACCTTGCATTGTGTGGAGGGGTTAGAGAAGAGTTTGGGGATTTTAAAGCCATTTTTATCTGTTTTTTTATGATGTAAGCTGCCCTGAGCCTTAATGGGAAGGGCTGGGTAAAAATTGGAATGAATGAATGAATGAATAATGTAGCTGTGATCTTACTAGGTGTCATGATACAAAGCTTTGGCCAGGCTGTCACCATCACTCTTGTATCTGTCCTCTTTACAGCAACACTAAATATACCCACACTACAGCTAAAATGAATATTTGCTGCCAATAACGTATTTATCAAATTTGCTTGCTTTGATTTGGGTCCAAAGATGCAGGTATGAAACATATCACTCACTTAATTTGGATATTATCTTTGGGTTTTTCTGTTGGGTTTTTTCCACTTTTTTGTTTCTTTCAATCATTTAATTTTGGACATTTGATTGAATAACTGAATATCCAAAAATATGCATCCTCCCCCAATATAGACAGTTGTTGATTATGCAAATATTCTTTTTCACACAGATATTAATTTGATTATTTTATTTATTTATTTATTATTAAAATTTATATGCCGCCCTCTCCTGCTATAAGCATCTTGGGGTGGCTAACAACATTTAAAAATGCATAACTAAACTACAATTAAAACAACATAAAATCCCGATTAAAATAATCCATATCCAAACCCTCCCTAACCCAATTCACCCACCCCATCTCCCTCGGTAAAGGCCCGGCAGAACAGCCAGGTCTTACATTGTCTACGGAAAGAGGGGAAGTCGGTAGTCAAGCGGACCTTCAACGGGAGAGAGTTCCACAGCTGCGGTGCAGCCACAGAAAACATCCTCTTCATGGTCGACACCTAGGAAACCGGGGGACCTCGTGGTTGGCACCCACGGATGACCGCAGGAGCCGATCCAGAATCTGGAAGGTTACCCTAAAATACAGATAATATTCACAAATATAAAACTTGCTATTTTTTGTTTATATATAAATATAATTTGTTTAATCATTAACCCTCATTGGCAATGTATGAAGGCCGTGAGTGACCTACATTTGATGTATGGAGCTCCTTTCCTATTTATTATACCCTTCCTAAATGTCAGATGTTGCATAGTTCCCAACCTGCTTTCATTTTGCTTTCAATTGATTCTTGGTTTTTAACATCATCAAAAGTTTTAAATCTCATTGGGGTTTGTTTGTTTGTTTTTTTAAACTGAAACACCAATGATTCCTCCCCCCCAGCAGCTCCCTTCCAAGTGATTCTTTGTGCCTGACTTGTCTTTTCTCACTCCATAGTTCTAATTCATTACATAGTTAAGGAAGGGCACTGCATGTCCCATTAACAACCTGCATAATCTCATCAACAATTGTTGGCTCAACAAAATATATCATTTGAACTACTTTGTCTTCCTCCCTTACATTTGGGACCAACATGGTAACCACATTCTCTCTCATGTTTTCCAGGACAGTTCTTCTCTTTGCTTTGGAATAATCATGAGAATTTTCCATCCAATCAGCCTAAATTCCTTTCTTTGTGCTACTGAACAGATATATGAATGACCTTCACAAATTTCACAGTGCATCACTAGTGAAAAAATGATGACAACATTCCTTGGCTAAATACAGTGGCATAAAACAAAGCTTATTAACAAAGAATGGGTTAGTTATAGACCTTGGAATAGAATGGCCTGGATGCCATAATAAGCACTATGGCTCTATAGCATGTATTTTTCTGTGTTGCTTCCTGCTATCTTTATCTCTCTTTTTTAAATGTTTCTTTGATCCCACTGCCAAATTCGCATACTGGTAACAGTGGGTATTTTCAGACGTTACGAGATCACGCTCAACCACAGAAAATTCCCACATGGTGATCGTGGTCGCATCACGTCTGTTGGGGGGAACGGAAGCTCCCTGCCAGATGTTCACCCCCGTGAATCCCGGGGGGGGGGAATCACATTGACCGCACGTTGAGCCGTGCAGCCCCGCCCCCTCCCCGATTTCCCACCGGGATCAGCCGGCACGTCTGTTGGATGTGCTGGTTTGATCCCGGCGGGGGATCAATGGGTGCTTCCGTGATGGGGCCAATACAGGCCCCGTCACGTCTGAAAATACCCAGTGGGTATTTTCAGATGTTACAAGATCACAGTCAAGCACAGTGAACCACCGACAATCCCGCGGCAGGGCCAAACAGCCCTGAACGTCTTTTCGGCTGCCGCCAGATGTTCACCACAGTCAATACCCACATGGGGTCAAAATCAACCACGTTCCCGGACCTCCGGCCCAGACCATCTCCGAAAGTGTGGCCAAAGAGATTCCCAGCAGGAAACAAAAAAAAGTAACGTCTGGATGGCAATCACCGGCCGGAATCAAACAAAATGATTCACAGCTGGGGACAAAGCATGCAATGTTGCTGCCAGGCAACGAGCAACAACACCGACCGGGGAGGGAGATTTAAAGGGTGCACAGCAGCAGCTGGGACGAGCCACCCCAGTGCCTTCCGGGTGCTTTGACCACAGCCCAGCCCGGGATCGGCGTCATGTCTGTTGCGCCACCCCGGAACGTGATCTGGCTGCCCGATTCCCCGCCGTGGTCCCGCTCCCATCACGTCTGTTTGGGACTTTTATTGACCGCGGGGGTGGTTGATCGGTTCACCACCACTGGAAATCCACTGTGGTGAATCGGAGCTGCGTAACGTCTGAAATCACCCAGTGGAATTTGGAATGCAGTAGAATTCTACAGATAGGAAACAACTTAAACATCTCTGGGTGTTTTCAAACGTGACGGGGCCAATTGGCCCCGTCAGGAAATCAATGAATTCATCCCCCACCGGGATGACCCGTAATGCCCTAACAGATGTGCCGGGGGATCCGGCTGGGAATCGGGGAGGGGGCGGGGCCGGGCGGTGCAACGTGCGGCCGCACGGCCCCGCCGCTCCACGCTCCCCGCCGCCCGCCCTCTGGGGAGACGGGCGGCGGCCGCGGCCAATGCCACCGCAGCACTCGCCCGCTATGGTCACGGGCCGGAATCCCTGCAGGAATTCTGGGCCGTGACTGCCATCCAGACGTGACGGTGGGGGTCACCACGGCGGGGAATCGCCTTCACCACGCGACGGCCTCCGGTCCCACTGCTGCGTCCACTCGCGTGGTGAATGTGATTCCCCGCCGTGGTAACATCTGGGGGGGAACATCCGTTCCCCCCAACAGACGTTACGTGGTCCAAGCCACCACAGGGAATTGACTGTGGTTGACATTGACCACGTAACGTCTGAAAATACCCTCTCTTAGCCTAGAAATCGTTTTATTTTTACCTTAAGCTTTTTAACGGGGTGAGCTAGGATTCTCTTGGGATAGTTGGAACTCACAGGTAGAAAATTCTGTGACTCTGAAATTGTGGAAGAGCTTGCTGCCAGTTCAGTGTGGCAGTTGCCAGAGGTTCAGTATGACAGCTGAGGTCCTCAAGATTTTCTGTGATTGAGTAAATGGATGGGTAAATGTACTGAGTTGGTTTTTGTTTTGTTTCCCCCAACCCACCCTGTGTAACTAAATTGAAGACCCTTCTTGTGAAGGGAAGAAAGAATGAGAGTTTTTGCATTTTTAAAATAAAAATTGGCATCTGTGATTGTATTTTAAGCCAGGCTCCCATCCACTGAAATCATCCTCTATTACAAACTTCCAATCAGATTAAAATACAAAGTATGTTAAAAAAATTCACTAGACTGCGTTTTTGCTAATTAAAGTTTAGATCTAAAGATAGTTTCATTTTTAAACATAATATTCTAGTTCTGGGAGAGGCAAATATTTCTAGTTGTGTGTCTAGTACAGAGCTGAAATGAAACAGGAAGCCCTGTTTCCCCCCATTGCTCTGTGTATCCCTGAGAGCCCTGTTTCCCCCCATTGCTCTGTGCATCCCTGAGAGCCCTGTTTCCCCCCATTGCTCTGTGCATCCCTGAGAGCCCTGTTTCCCCC